>OY720318.1:20858215-21411984 GCA_963082785.1 Philonthus spinipes
ATAATGTAACTCCTCCATCGCACCAAAATAGAATTGTATATTTATAAAATAAATAAGATGGAGCTTAAGCAATTCTAATTCTATGAAGATACAGTAATAAAAAAAATGTACAATTACAATGAACAGAAAAGAGTATTTATTTACTTGGTCACAGTTATTTAAATAAATTAAATTTGATTTAATTACAATGTATATTTGAAACTAATTTAAAAAAAAATGGTCCTAATAGACCTGCGAAAGCCAATTTTGAAAAAAAAAAACATTTAGCAAGCTGAAAGACCTTCAGTTGATAGCCGCTTCCCTGAAGTACATTGTATGTATACATAAATTGTTGCTTCTAAATATTCTGTATAAAATTATGAATGTGTTTAGTTACTTTTTGGAATAAAGATGTTTATATCAGATAACCTGTATATGTTAAATTTAATAATAATCAAAATAAATGAAAATATAGATTAAAATTACTTGAAATATTAGTACGTAACTTAAAGTAGATGCTATTCCGCCCAACCAAATAATATGTGATAATTATATCACACGCTTTCAATTATCTGTAAACCAACAATAAGCAGGTTGCAATAAATTTTAAAATATTTCTCCAATCATCCGCTTTTTACATTTGCGTTGTTCAGATTAGCGTTCTAATAAATTTATCTATTAATTACAATACAATTTCTTGAAATTTAATAATTATCGGTATTAATAATCCAGTTCTCGCGAAAGAATTTGCTAGAAGCTGTTAGCGCGCCATTTGCATAATATAACTACGGGTACAATTCTGTGTCACATAGCGTGATAGCGTTCTCATTATAAATAAACAGCTTCTTCAGGAGTTCCGTACCGGAGGCAATAATATAGTATCTTTTTTATTTCCATTTAATAAATAGTATGACTAATTGTTGGCAAGAAAGATTAATTGCTGATTTATCCGCAAACTGTTCATTTTTTTAAATATTGATTTATTATGTAGGTTATTCTCGGCTCATGTATTATTTTGTTGCAATAAATGAACGAAAGATCAGTGAGATTCAGATGTAACCAAATTCAAATAAAGGTTTTAACTAGTATAAAAAATATCTTTTTTTAATCAATAATCGTTTAGTAATGTCAAAATAAAAATACGTTTTATCTTTCTTTATTCCTTATTTAAAACGATTTGTATATAAAATTGTCTATTGCAAACATTCGTTTATTTTTATTTGAATTTAATGCTAATTTATTCTCATAATTAATTAATGGATACCTAGCAAAAATTTCTTGCAAATAAAAATATATATTTCTTTTTTTTTTAATACAACCCAGATACAAAATTGTATAGCAGTTAAGCGCAAATGTCCCATTCGATAACAATTTACAAAACGCCCAGGTCGATTTTAATTCACACTGGCACCACCTGTAATCATAAGGTATACCTCTTAGCAATCCTGTTTTACATTTTCTTACAATTGCCTTACACACTCGGCGCGCTGCTCTTCTTCGCCACACGTCCACTCGTTCTGTCGTGTCATCTATAATTACGTGCTAGATTACTTAGGTGTGTTCCCCCCGTTTATATAGCATGACTAAAGTTTCGCTCAAGTGCGGCCGACGCTTGAAAACGCATTCCAATAGCGCGTCTCAAAAATTGATTGCAACAGCTAAACAGGAAAAAAAAGGAGAATAAAAGAAGCAATAGCAACCGTCGGATTACCATTAATGCCATGCAACACGCGTGGGCATTAATCTTCCTCCGACTCAACTCCTTTGTAATTATATAATTTTCGCATTCCTACCAGTGTAGAATTTATCATTGGATTGTTTGTGGTTTTATTCCGTTTATACGATTGCTTTTCTCGTCTCGATATGCAATTCTCTGTGTATGCAGATATTGTTAAGTAAATATAATTTAGAGCGTAAATAATTAAAGAAGTATACCAGGGCGCTTCATTGAAAATAATTCAAGATTCATTTCATTCAATAATTATCAATTAAAAAAAATGGACGTTGATTCTTTCCTTTGTTAATCTACATAATGATTTAATAAAATATTCAGCCAGCATTCATCTATCGTATGGATAACTTGTGATGGCCATTTTGGTTTTTTGAACTTCATCAGATTAGTGTATTCCATGTGAAGGAGGCTGAACTAATCTTGTATCGTGGTTATATATCTGATATTAATCATAATAAATGAAAGACAACACAAGCGCCATCTTTGACCTATTTTCATGTGGTTTAGTCAACGCATATTTTTCAGGTATACATAGGGGAAAAGTATACTGATAAAAAAAGCTCTCTGTATATATAAATCTTTATTCAGGACTAATGCTTACAATATACATACAATACAATGGAAAATTATTATAAAATATCATACAGTACATACCAGTCTCGAACTGGCTATCGACCAGAGGTCTTTCTGCCATGAATGTAATTATTACATCATAAATTATAGTTTGGTAGACTACACCATTCAGTGACATTGTATTCCTAAAGTACTACAAAACGAAATATTCGTTTTCCTATCAACTATTTCTTTTCCAAATTTATTAACCTAAAATTTCATGAATTTTCCCACATACTTCATTATTCAATTTATGACTATGAAATAAGCATCTAAAAAGTAGATCAAACGTGTGTGTTTTGGAAGAAATCCCGTTTATTTAATTTAATTATAATCTAATATCTTAAATCAGCAATCTTTCGGACGTTCCGTGAAATATCCGAACTTCCAGTTATGATTGCGCGGTGTTCCCGGCGTAACGACGAAATGATCGTCGGGGGGGGGGGGGGAGTTGGTATGAGGAAACACTCCGCCAAATTGAAAATGGTAATGAGATAGGAGCAATGCTAATAAATCTTTTTTCGGGATCGATCGGAAAAAGAGTACCCGATATCCAATATCGCTAACAGTTTCCTCCCCGCGATGAAAAAAAAATAGAATAATAAGAAGACGAGCGTTACGCCCTCGGGCACTCATCAGACCGGGATATAAATACAAGATCCCTTATTAAAAGCCCAGGTATATATTCATCGCTTAATGGATTCCCGCGATCCTGTGTAATAGGATTTCTCTTACGCGGAATTGATGAATTATTTCGCGGGGGAGATTTATTAGCGATTGTTCGGGGGATGCTGCACGCATGGGCCTAATGTTTTAATATAATGTGATGTAATGTAACGTAATGTAATGGAAATGGAGCGTGGGGGGCGAGCTTTGAAATTCCGAATGCTTTTAGCGACGTCGAATAACAGACATTAGAAGGAATTGATGTCGACTGTATTTTACCGAGTAGTGTTATTTACTAGATGATCAATTTTAACCAAACAGTAGAAAAGATTTTTATTAAATAAAACACTTTTTAACTTTACTAATTGTTACGGCTTCTACATCGTTGTTCGATTAATAAAAACACTTTTTACTTTTGTTTATATAACTTGTTATTTTATTTTAGTCACTATAGTTCCGAAGCAAGATCCTTGCTTTAAAGTAAAAGTTTAAATATAAAGAAACAATTGTCATTGGCGGGTTTTTGTATTTTAGGGGTTATGTTGGGGTTTCTAAGGATGCACATTTTTTTAAGCTGTTCATAATTCGACTATTTACATGAAAATCGTTCTGCGAGAAATCGAAGTATATCTTTTATATGGGTAATTTGGGTACATTTGAAGGATTTTGAAAAGGATTTTTGGGGTATTTAATTATATTTATTGTGTTTTGGCAGAATAAATAATTTTTATGCATTTTTTAATGTTTTCTTGTTAAAATGTACTCTACAAATTAAAACAAAATTGAATATCATAAGTTATTAATAATGTTTTAAGTGATTAATGATTAATGAGAAAACATCGTCGATGTATGTAATATGAAAATATTACCTTTTCAGTAAGTCAGTTGTTTTAACATAACATTACAAATGTCTCACTACAATTCATAGTTTTTGATGTAAATTAATTCAACAGACCGCCTTGTTATCCTCATCAATATTGTACGTTGTCAATGAAGAAATGTTAGTAGATGAAATAAACTTCCTCTTCCCGTGTATACGTCTAAAACGGATTTTATTCATTGTCGACATGAAAACAACATTAGATAAATTATTCATATTCCCTTTGGAAACATTATGATGCATTGCTATGTGAGCTATCGTTAAGACATTAGACGGAGCTCGGGCGGTTCCGCTGGGCTGGCCACATGACTTCTTCATACAGTCAACTTACTTCGTAAAAGTTGTGTTTCGGCCCCATGTAAGTCGCGGATAACACGAGCGCAATCGGGCGTGCTGGTATCGCATCGTCCGCTGGCATAATGGATCGTTCCTGCCCCGACCCGCCATTAATATTTGCCGTATTATGATGTAATCGGGAATCGATTCCTTTTTATCGGGCCCAGAGAAAACAATATCATTTGTATCTGACACCGGCTGAATGGATGGATTTCCACGCGGAAGTGGACCTGGTTCGTTTCGTTGGTGGCGGTACGGATTATTTCCATATTGACAGCCATTAGCTGTTCGCCTGGGATTCCAGCGAGAGACCTTTTGTTTCTCGGTTTTCGCGATGGGTGTGAGGAATGATGAGCGCCCGTCCGACGATAATTAGCGAGATTGATGATGGTTTATGAGTGCTGGATATTATTTGAATGCTCGCGCCGAAAGTGAGTTTCTTGTCGGGCGAAAAAAAGTCTACAAGGAAATGCTTGCGAAAACCTACGCTTTCCTAGGCAATAGCAATCTGGTGGTGATAATGGTCCTTCTTGCTGGATGGGTTGTGTGTTGATAAATCACGGGCTCTTTCAATATAAATTATCTGCCACAAATAAATATTTACAGATGTAATGTCTCATCGTAAGAAATGTTTCCTCATAGTTTTATTTTTATTTTTTGCAAAGGAAATAAATTAATGATTGCCCCAACAATGTAAATTGATTATTAAAACAAAAATAACACAAAACCATATCTGAAATCCAGAAATATTTCTACACAAATGAAGGAAAATACATTACTATTACTCATATTTTGAAATTCTACAATATAAATATACGAAATTTCCACTTTAATTAAATTTAAATTATACCTCAATGTTGTACATTGAAAATTTCTACAATTCATAGATATTTATTATTATTTCGATATTTGATCAATTATTCTACAATTCATAAATATAATTTAAAAGTAATAACAATTTAACCCACAGGCAAAAAAAAATCACTACCTTAAATTATTTCCTCATACTTAACATACGGTTTTCTAAAATATCTCCAGTTGATTTACACAACAATCCACAATCTTCCATCTATCTCTAAGCGTTCTTGCAACTAAAATCAATCACCACGTTATCTCATAACCTTCAAACTTCAACAAATCATTCTCCACTTCTTCCAGCCGACCCATTCAAGAACACCCGAGCCAATTATCCCTTGTCGCAATGGAGCGCAGACTTTCCATACTAAGTAGCTCCGGCTTCAATTACACAGAAAGTGTTGATGTGGAACGGCGATTCTCCTCGCTCCATCGCTACATATTTCTTTTTTTTTTGTTTCGCCCGCTCGAGCTTCAATTAACAGGCTTATTAATTATAACAGTGGGTTTTTGTGGCCGGCCGCTGGGCGGAGTCAATTAGATGCCGCATAATTTATTAATTATCTTCGGACAGTTTAGAGTCGCTTACTGAGCGATACCGCGGCTCGTCCGGATTCCAAGGCGCGGGATCAATTGATTCGCGTTATATGCTTATAATGAAAGTGATAATCGCCTATTTTGTATAAAATTGATATAATTTATTATTTAATTATTAAACTGATACTTTCGAGGAAATAGAGACATTGGGCTGAAAAACTAATAGCTGTTAAGCGGGCGTTAACTTCACCAATATGTTTTGACGGGTTCCAAGAAAATCCAACGATGTACGAATAAGGCATATTTATATATAGCAATTTACAAGTTTTTAGTACCATGGTACTGACTGATCTGGTCTTCTCTGGTGAAAAAGCACCCTTAAAGAAACCTCCAACGTGCGGAGACAGATTATACATAAATCATCAGAAATAATTCTTATAGAACATATTTTTATGAGACATAAATCATCACAAATAATTCTTATACAAGATTTTTTTATTCTTTATTTATCTCTGTTTAATGATATGGTTTGTTGAATTAATTCAATAAAATTGCTTATCATTTTGTAGATTTCCATAAAAATAACTTAAATTGACCCACTCAATAACCCATCAAACACACTCCTATTTCAACAAACAAATCCTTCCCATTGAATAACGAATCAAAGTCCTCTTCCAAAAATTTGCCCTAAATCCAACCACCCGCTACCTTCTACACACTTTATGTATTCCGCGTACCCCAAACACAAGACATGTCCGCAAAAATCCCTTCACAACAATATTCCAATTCATTATATCCTTTCAAAATATAGACAGTTAAATTGACCCTGATCGATTCAATAGACAGTTTAACAATGACGACCAATGACAAAATAATTTGCAAAAGAAGATAAAGACAATTAATTATAAGACAGACAGAAAGACCTATGGTAGATAGCCGATTGACAAGAAACCTTTTTTCAAAATATTTTATAATGTTATTATTATTATTATTTTAAATATTTAATAGAATACTTTATACAAACAAAGTTTAAAGTGTTCTATTAAATAAACAATGTATAACAAAGTTGAAGCCTCAGTTATTAATAATATTATTTTAAACTCAAAAAAACTTGTCAATAAAGATATGTAACTAACTACATTAAATTGGAATTTTAATCATAATAAAATACAATTTTATAAGATTGGAAGTAATAATGGTCATATTTTTTTCTCAATCATTTATATCGAATGGTCATATATTTTTTTTTTCTCAATCATTTATATGGAATGCAACATTTGAGAAATGCAATTAAATTTAATATAACATCACAGTTTACGGTTTCACTTCTTTATATCTCTCTTTCCTTACAAAATGCCAAAAGGCAATCATCGTAATTATTCCATGAATTTTCAATTCAATCCGATACAAAATACCCGTTTCTGCTTAATAGCGATCGCGAATTAATAAAGGAAGCACGACAAAATAAACGCATTCTCCATTCTCACCGAAGTATAAACCACAAAACTAATAAAAAGAATTATCGAAGACAAGTAAAAAAAAACAATATATATATACAGACACAAACTCGACGAGTTCAATCGACAACCTTCAGACTGGAAACTGTACACTTGAAGCGTCAAGACAATGAACTGGCTCCGCAATAAACTTGAGCGCGCAGGCAAATATAAATAAAATAAAATGAGTGGTTGCTTTGAGGTGTTTGATTTTTGCTTATTTGATTGTTTCGAGTGTGTGATTTTTGTATGAATACATGCGCAATTATTATTGTGGGCGTTAATAATGGTACTTCGCAAAATCAACAGGTCTTGCAGTGTTTTATTTTTAAAATGATTTATATTGATACGTAAGTTTGTAAATAATGAAGAGGTGAAATAAAATTAAGATTTTCTTATAAGAAATTCACCTTTGTATTGCGAGCTATACATAAGAAAAAAAAAACATAAGTTTATAGAAAATTAAATTAATATTATTTTAATTTAATTTTTCTAGACATAAAATTGATGCATCCATTAGAAATGCTTCTATTGGGCTGTAAGTTATGACAAACATTAATTTTAATGACTTTTGTTTATTACTCTTGAATCGTGGTTAATATTAGATGAGGAAATGTCATAAATAAGTTGCTAACAATATATTAACGGGTCAAGTAAGAAATCAACTAATTTTTACTTTAAACAATAACAAAGAGCCTATTGTTCATTATTGTAAGTTTTTAATTTAATTTAATAGTCAACAGTTTTTACTTAATAATAAACATCGGTTTTAAAGTATCCATAAACGTTGTGGTTGATACCTCCGTTGGCCACAGATTTTTTTTTCAAGTAGTTGCCAGTAAAATGTTCCAAACGACTGAAGATTGAGATTAAAGCTAATTCTATTATATTATTTCAATTACATAAATCGTGATTATAATAATAGAAGGTCTGACAATGAAGTGCATTTTTACCGCCATCAGGAATGCACCGCAGGTGTGGCTCGATGTAGACCGAAAAAAAGTCTAACAATAGCCAAGGATGCGAGCAAACGAGTAATGAAAGTGGTAAAAATGCGAACTTTCTTTGAAGTCATCTAGTTGTGCTGAATTATAATCATCCATATTATATGGTATTAAAGGCCGTGGCGCGTTTACAGCGCGATTTCTTGGTATGTTAAAGCGTCTTCAGTTTTAGAAAGAAACTTATTACGGCACGTCCGCTTATTATTAAAATGCATTCATACCAGCGCGGAATCACGCAAAAATCTCAATTGAATCCAGTAATAATCCTTCCTTTTTCTCTTGTTGCAGGTGAGTCCGTTACGGTGCGTTACCGCAGTGCCGAGGAGGTAATTGAAAACGCCACTTTTTCCGACCGCCGAGCGGCCTTCTTGATGTCAGTGGGGTATTCTTGGGGGAAGAGGAGGGAATACCCCCGGATGCTTCGTATTCACGTGTGCTGTTCGCGTGCTGGCCCGCATACTCTATTTATTTATTCACTTATACACGAACCCACGTTTTACGTGATGGTGTTAGTCGGAATGAGTGTGCGCGCAAAGATTGGCCCGAAACAGAAACATCGGTACATCAACAACAAACGCAATACATTCCCGATGTGGGTGGCGCTCACCATCTGAACCTACCTCGACATCCGAAGAGGAACAGATATTTACAATCACGGAATTGCAAAACATACCTTTCCGATACGTAGATCGCCATCGTCCGTGTTTTGTTGCTGGCTACAGCCGGCTTTGATTTCAATTAGTTTTTTTTTAGTCGCTGTTAGGTAAACCGGTGCAGCAGAAGGTACTTCCAATTACGCTGGTAATTTTCTGGTAATGAATTTAACAGTCACAGTGCGTTGTTATCAATTACTCCTGTTGCTAGCTATGACTAATAAAATCATTATGATCGGCGATGCGCCATATGCGCAGCGTACTTAGGAACGAGTAAAAACGAGCCGGTTTCTTAAAAAAAAAACGCGAGGACAAAAAACTGCATTCCCGCAGCTTTATTACGAAATTATGTTTCGAGTGCCATGTATATCTTACAAAACACGGTTTCAACAAAGGTGAAATTTCATCAAGGCATTGCACATGGAACACACTAGTCTGATGAAGTTAATATTCCATGATTATACTCTAAAAAGTTTTTAGATCCACCAACAATAATCGGGAATCCGGGAATCATCAATTTTAGATTGATTCAAGGATTAAGCAACGACTATTAGTACAGCAAATATACACATAATTTGGTAGCTTTCTCCAATTAACATTTACTCAATAATTCATGTACAAAATGTTTATTTTCACAACACATTGATGAATGGGCAATGAACAGCACATATTAACCCCCCATTTCGTTCGAATGTTCAGCAGCGCCCATTGAAAGGAACACGTAGAGAGAGCGCCCAGTAACGAGGCCCTCGTTGTATAAATATAAAATTTATGCGAGTGTCGGACAAACGTGAAGTTGGTCGAGGGCTAGATGCTCCTGAAAACGCGACGCTTGTTAACGACGGCCCCGCTGATATTCAAAATGGGTCAGGGGTCACTTTCCGAACTGATTTATTTACGTCCACTCCGGGGACTAATTACAATTTCGTTAGGCCACTCCCGCAAGCGGATTATATTCCACCGGAGAGGACTTCTCGAGCACTTTCCGCGCAAAGTTTATCCGTTGTGCGTTCAAGAGTTTTCGGACACACACGTGTAGGACACGTAAAGGGGAGGGTTTTCTTGAGAATTTGTTGTTTGGTCTTACGTGTGATGAGATTAGCAGAATATTGTTGTCCAAATAAACAATGCCATTTTTAGGTTATCTATGTACTTATTAAAAGTAAAGCATAATTTTGTCTATAGCGCATTTTTTTGTCAGCATTTAAGACATTCAGATTCAACAAGTGAATCTAAATTTCGCATCCCGGAGTAATTAAAATTGTGACAGACAGAGCTGAAGGGATGGATGGAAAACCACCGGCGCTCTCCTCTTCCATGTGGGAGGTTGGCCTGAAATCACACACACGAACGCAACGAGAGCGGCTCTTTTGCGGGATTTTACGGTTAGAAAATGAGATTCCCAGAGATGCGCCGGCGAATTAACACGGAATGAATTCAATGCGAAACGGTGAGCAAGATTTATGGGCCGCTCGCCCCGGGGTTAAGGATTAATTTAATTACGGAATACATTCGCGTTTAAATTCAACAACATTCAAATGTGCTTTCGGGCGTTAGTGGGAAGAGCGGACGCGAGGAGGGAAATGGAGACAGATGTAGGGAGTGGGATGGAGAGCGAGAGGATGGGAAAAAGATTACAATTGAAAGTGATATGGTAATAGTTGTTTGTTGAGGATTGTATGAGAGGATTTAGCCTTTGGACATTGTTTTCAAATCGATTATATGTCAGATTGGATTAGATATTATAAATGTACACATAATTTACACGTAATTTATGTTATCCTGTTTTAATGTAGATATATTACCATATTTCAACAAATATTTATTTTAACTTATCTCACAACAACCAAAATATTAAAATTAAAAAAATCAATACATCTGTTTATGTAAATATCCATGGAAATTTTAATAAAATAAATTTTAAATTCTCTTAAAAGTGGGCTAATAACCCGAAACTGGTCGAGAATTTAAAGTTATTCAATCTAATCTGATAAAAAGTGAAGTAAGGAAAAAACTCTTGTGTTATTATTGAATCTAATATGTGTTTTATTGGTTGATTTTTAATAATCTATTCATATTTATTTCATGCAACATGAACTACCATTGTCTAAATATTAAAACCATTAAATACAAAAAAACACTATTACACTTAATGGATATTTAGTTTTTGTGCGTAATTAAGCACACCAATTTTGCGACCCAGTTTAATATATCAAAATGCATCCTCCATTCTCATCACCAGGTGACCTAAAAAAATGGGACCGAGATTATCTGAAGACTAAACGAAATATCAACTCTTTTAGTCTTCAGATAATCTCGGTCCCATTTTTTTAGGTCACCTGGTGATGCGAATAGAGGATGCATTTTGATATATTAAACTAGGTCGCAAAATTGGTGTGCTTAATGATTGCATTTTTTATGAAAAATCTTAGACATGAACAAATAACCTTCTTCAATTTTACATCTCAAATTTCCTCTTCCCGCACTAGGAAGTCAGAAAAAAGTAACAAACCTGTATACATATCAACAATGTACCACATTGTTTGTCCTTTTGTATCATCTCCGCAATTATAATTCCCAGTAATTATAGCCAGGACGAGAAAATATACCGTGCTGCAAAAGAGGTTCCCATTAAAATAGTTCCACTCATAACAACAATTTTATTATTCAGTAGACAATGCCCCCGCGATGGCGAGTTTTCCTAACCGAGGCCCGAACAAAACACGAAAAAAAAAAATAGACACATTTCGCATGCTGCCGACGAGAAAACTCGTTGATCTCACAAACCAATTAACCCTAAGCCTGAGCTACGTGTGAGATGTTTCTTTTTTTAATGAGAAAACCACTGCTCTTGAGGATAATTGTGAGCGGAGATTATCAGGTGGAGAAGAAGCGAAGCGGCTAACCTTCTCAAAAACGAGTACATTACGCATTTAATTCAGTTAATGCGGGAGCAATTTTTTGCGGGGACAGACGTCGATGGCGGGTTCATTAATGTGGGATTAAGGTATGTTTCGAAGGTGGTCGAGATAATTGGTGGAGATAACGTTTTGATATTCAATCGAATCGATGCCGTTTAAATTAATACTTGGATTAATATCAATTACATTTTTTATTTTATTTTCTTACTTTTACGACGCAAATAATTGCGGTATTCAATAAATAAAAAAATAATTTAATAATAAATTTGAATAAACGATTAAATATCTACCAATGAAACAAATACAAATTGAAGGGACAATAAATTAAATAAAAATGATTTGAAAATAATTAATAAATTATTTGCAAATTTTCACTTTTAAATGTTCACAAACTGAACCAGAAACCGAAATGTGTGCTACTGTTAAAAATTAAAGAAATTGACATATTTACACATTTTTTCCTAATTAGGAAACTTATCAAGTCCTTCTTAAACTATAACATATTTTGTGTGCTTAATTTTATTGCACAGAAGTGTACACATCTTTACAATTTTCGTAAGTTAATTTATAAATAACGAATCTTACTAAAGGGTTAAGTTTTGTTTTTTTGGATTAAAAAATAATATTATTAAGTTTATGGGGGAAAATAAGAAAATCTATGGTATTTAAGAAGGCATTAAAACAATTACTCCGCAAAATAAACCTCACACTCCAACCATACACATTCTAGTCCATCTAATAACATTATCAGCGTGGAGATCTCGTTACAGAGCAAGTTGCGTCCGTCTTTCCGTGTATGTGTGTGTGTCTGTGCTGTTGCAAAAACCTCAAGTCGTTCTTGAATTTCTCGGTCTTCGTTAATTTAATGGCACAATCAAGACGTACCGACTTCTTCAGTCTTGTTCGTTAGTGGCCGTCGCGCATTTGTCACCGGCCGTTTTTTTGTTTTGTTCCTCATTCGGATTTTTTTTGCCTTTATTTCCATTTCCACGATCGCTAATGCTCATGTGAATGAGATGTCTCTTCGGAAGAGAGATCCCATATTTAGTTTCACGACCCGGCCCCGAAAAAAAATAAAATAAAAAAAATAAACGATTACCGCGAAGACCGCAATGATTACTGGGAAACGGCGAATTAAAGTTGATGGGTGCAAAACTGGCCAGTGAGCGTGTTGATGGTAATGAAAACGGATTTTGATAAATTTCAGGTTGTTGTTTTTTTTTAAGAGGATTTATGATAATTGTAGTTTTTATTATCATTCCGTTATTTTTTAATTTTTGTTCCAGGAATTTTATACTTCCTAAAATACATTAAACATAAAATACATACATTTGATAAAATCCTGTAACTTATCGTATTCAAGAATATACTACTGGAATAAACTAGAAGATACATTAAGTATCTAATAAGTAGCTGATAATGATATATTGTAGTAAACAAAATATCATTATTAGCATTGTATATCAATACATTTTGTAATATTTCATGAAATTAAATCGTAGTGGGTGTACACGTGCAAACGAACTCAAATTCTTTAGCCAAGGGTCCATAAAAAGAATCACAAACTATCGGTTTTGGTTAATTGACCTTTCCTAATTCAGTTTTATTCATCACTTCGAATTTATTTCAATTATTATAAATTCTTAAATTTATTGATATAGAAAAATGAAAAAGTCAATTAACGGAAATGAGATTAATTCTCTGGACCCTCGTCTAAAGAATTTGAGTTCGTTTGCATTTGCACACGCCCTACGATCTAATTCCATGGACTGCTAGGTTAATATTTTTTTGAATCGCTCGTTATATGTATAACGGGCAGTCTGAAGAACGTCGAGTTCTGAACAATAAAGAAATAATTTTTCCCATGGAATAAATACAAACATCGCTCCGGTAAAGCACGTGGGTTTATACATTCTTTATACGAAGCGAAACGAAACTTATGACGAGGAAGATATTAAGAAAAAAAGCCGCACAAACAATCGACTGAATAAACAATAAACTACTAGTCCTACGTAGCTGATGGTGATCTCATGTTGTCCGAGAGGCATACATACACGTGGGGTAGGATTGAGTTTATGCGGATGCTCGTCGGACTCGTACACACAGGCACACACATTCAAAGGACGTATTTACGATCTCGTATGTCTTGTCGTGTCTTTTCCAAAATCACGAATTCCCCATACAGCATGCTTAATGCACCCGGAAGCGATACCCGCGGAACGTCGCTTTTTTCGCCCCAACAATTACGTCCTCCCGCTCGACTCGGGAGGATTAATAGGGGCACCTGCTCCGGCGTTTCCTGCACAATATCGGCAATTAATGTGCGTCGGTTTCGATTCCGATCTGATCCCGATCTCTTTCCCACACGTTACGCAAAATAATTTGTACGGCGATAACGGGTAACTGACATCGCATTCATCTGCATACTCGTATGACCAGAAGCTTAAACCTCATGAGAAATATTCACATGTAATATTAATCACCATTATTGTTCCGGTTTCTCATGGATGGATGGCTTTTTTTTATAAACACACACATACTAGCACACAGACATACGACGTAACTTGAAGGCATTAACTCAAACTGAAACTCGTATCGTTGTGATAATAATGATAATGGGTGGATTTATTTATGGGGCCCCTTTTGTGCTCCTGTAACAGGAGCTGGATATCATTGATACGCTCAAGTGAAATTTTACAGTTTACTGGAATGTTTGATATATAAATCTCTTATACAACTAGCTTCGAGTAAGATATCGTAAGTTGACTTAGGAACAATTTTACAATCCGCATGTATTCGCGGAATAAAAGTTAATGTCTATGATTCTCTCCATTTAATTATCAATGCCAACAGAACTTTTATTCCGCGAATACATTACTTACGCCTTACTTGCGGATTGTAAAATTAGGCCTTAGGATAATAGAAATTATTTGACTCCTTTGTTGTAATGCATGATAAATCCTATTAAGTGTACCCCATTTTTCATATTCCACCTTGTCACATTTAATAAGCGCCGAGAGGATTTCGGGTACAAAAAGCAACACGCCACGCCGAATTTATTAATTAGCATTAATTAAAATTCAAGCAGAGGCTGGCCGATGTCGAGTAAATCATCTCGGCCACCGTGGGAATCCGATCGCTGCGGTCAAGACAAAAATGTTCGGACGGACCTAATTGGCCCGGCTCGGGCAATTAGACGCATAGTATTCAGTGAAAGGTAACGAAGGAAACGAAAGGGAAAGCCGACCTTGACACTCGTTAGGAGCGATGATAACGGGGAGAAATTGTAAAATTGAGCAAATGCGCGGGCTTAATTAATAAGCCCGTCGCGTTTGAATAATTGCGACGGCATGGTTTGTAATCATCCGTAAAACAGCAGACGACGGGGATGGCGATGACTTTTCGCAATTAGGTTGTCTGTTTTATTTCAACTCTTTTTTTTAAGTTGAAGCTGGGGTTAATTTTGTTCACGCTTAAAGACTTCTAATGAAAAACCGCATCGGTTTTGATCTTTAATTATCATTTCGGGTGATTGTGAATATTAAACAGTCGCTTTGAAAGGCTGAATTTCCTTGATATTTTATCGTGCATATTGCTTCGGTTAATCTTTGGCCAAATTTCGTTAATCGTTGATGATGCCACTTGAAATTAGACAAAAGATGGCGCTTGCGTCGTCTTTCATTTATTATGACAAAGTAAATTCGTTATGAAAAAACGGTTTTATAAAAAAAAAACAGTAAATCCACAAATTAAATTTATTAACTCGACTAATTTTGCTGTTTACAGCATTGTCATGTACATTATGCTGAGTTAATAAATTTAATTTGTGAAACAAATTTTAAATACTATCAATGACATTCGAAATATATCACCAAGTGTTAAATGAGAAATTTATTCAAGGTTTCTTTTTATTTTTTATTTCTTTTCTGGCTCATAGTAACGAATAAAGTCCGGTTAACGTCCTTCCGAGTCCGGTCAGTGGTCACTTCCACTGGCTGCCGTCTAATTAGTTAGATTATTTCTGCACCGTTGGACGTGCTCGGTGCGAGAAGAAAAAACGCGGGCTGAAGGTATAATCTGTTAAAATAATCGCGAGGTGCTATTAATTAGAGCGACATCCGATTCCTCGAAGGTCGGAGCAGTGCAGTGCATGTGTGTAAACAGGCTATAATTCACAAAGGGATTACGATTAGTTGCGCCATAGCCGCGATCTGATACCCTCCGGATTGTTTTATGTGTTCGCAGGAGTTCATTTACATTCATTTAAAAGGCCCATACAGCCAAGTGTTTAGTACACACTTAATTGCAACATCAACAAGAACATTTTTTCTGCTCACACCTATGTAGAGAGTATTTAATCAGCCAAATTATTAGTCTTTATTTATAATTATTATTAATCCATGCTTTTATTTAAGTTACAATTTGTATCCATACGCTAGATGAGTGGTGGCTGAACATTTCATTAAATGAATTTTGTTTCCTGTTCTCATAAACAGGATAAGTTCGCCTTCCTTGAGTAGATGAAACAATGATTCTCGGTCGTCTACCTTGCAGACCCAAATCGTTGACGATGCCACATCAAATTAGGCAAAAGATGGCGCTTGCGACATCCATCATTTATTATGATCAATAACTATGTTGAAAATTTTGTTTTCATAGAATTGGTATGATTTTTTTAACATTTATGTGTTTATAAAAATGTTATCAAAATCGATATTTAGAACCTCAATACACTCAAAATCATTCACGCAAAAGAGCACAACCGAAGCGTGACTTCCTATCAAAACATTACATCCTAATAATCCTCACACCAATCCTTATCAAACCGGCGGGATCCGCTAATTCCCCATTCAGCCTCTGCGATTTTCCGACGGCGTTTCTCCGGCTCGACTTATTTACCTTTCTGGCCGACGATCTCGCCGGCCGATAATGACATCATTGTGGAGTGTTTGCTCACGAGGTGTGACCATTATATCATCGCCTCTCAATCAGTCCACCGGGCAGATTGCTTACTTAAGAATGCGCGGAATGGCGGGAGATGCCCGTTCCCCGGACGATTTACATATCGTTATGAGGTAATGTCCGGACGATTCCTATTCCGCAGCCGCGGGATTTTATCGTCGGTTCTGCAAATCGGGATTTTATTACGACACTCCCGCGGTGCGTGTAAAATATAATTCCGAGCGCACTCTGCGTTTAAATATTTCCTCTCTTGATTACTCATCAAGACCAATAAATATATTTTATTACGAGAAAACATAAATACCATAAATGCATGTGCGCTTTATCTATTTTGGTATCACTGCGCATGGTAACAAGTTACAGCACGTGCGCAGTGATTAATTATACCTTATTTAAGAGTACTGCGACGACTACAGCGGATGCGTGCGTGAAGCTATGCATGATCTCTATTTCACCGCTTGGAATCCCCTAAACCATAAAAAGAACTACCACTTTTTACGCACTAATTAATTATTTTATTTCTAAATTCATTACACAACACCTGCAACTTTTTCATTAAAGTATTATTCTTGTATTAATTAATTAATCATTTAGTTTTTCGATTCAATTTGCAGGCAGATTTTAAATGATTACGTCCTGATCATAATAAAGCAGCATTCCATCTCTATAAAACGTTCGTATATTAATAATGCTTAATTGACTGGGGAATATATATATATATATATATATTGCCATGAGTATACCTTTTTTTCATAAACAAAATATAATTTTTAAAAAAATTAAGCTCTTTTTTATTTGTTGCGCAAGTAATTGTTACAAGCAGCTAATAACTAATGTTTATTTTCTCGCAACAATGAATACAAACACAAAACTCCATTGACAGTAAATTTATTAAATAACCATTCCGCTTGAGCACCATTGAAATTTTCCGTGGAACGAGCACAATTCCCCGGGACGGATGAGTAATAAACGGCGCTACGGCTCCGGCCAAGCCGAGCCAAGCCAACTTTATAATAAATCGCCGATGCTTTGTATAAATAATTTAATGAAGAAGAGTAACTAATGGCCGTTCTTATATATACACGTACCTAGGCGATAATTCACGCTCCCTTAGTCGCGAATAGGGAAATAATGTAAATGACGCGCGCAAAAGGCGAAACAGACACACGTGCGCACATGGGGTGATTATGTTGTGCTTAATGTCGGCCAATTACTCCGGGAATGCCATTGCTGATTAACCGCGACGCATTTCTCATTCTTTCGAGTGTGGTTGAAGAGACGGCTTTCGGTCAACGTGACATTTTCTCTATTTATGGTGATGTAATAATAATTTGCATAGAATAATCACTAAAATACAAATACGTTTTCTTAATAATCTTCTGTAGTAATCAATTATACATTATTCACTTATTCTTCTTTAACATACGGTATATTCATTACATACCATTAAAGTCCTTAAATATTTTAAAAAAATATAACTGAAAAGAACATTGATAAGGACTGCTATGAGTATTTTCTATATGTTAATTAAGGTTGGCTTGCAACGATTATAGAGTTGCAACGTCATAGAAATTATAAACATTACCTTTAAGTATGATACAAGAAAAAAGAAAACACATCCTTGTTACGAATCATAATAAATGGAAGATAACGCAAGCGCCATCTATTGTCTAATTTTCTTCATATCCTGTCCTCAAATTTTTGTTCTGTAATTGGGTCATCCTGTTGGACAAATAAAGAATTATTATTAATTTCATGTGGCATCGTCAACAAATAGAAAAAATGAAGAAAGGCGTAGAAGTGCTACATGATTAATTAGAAATTAGGCAACAGATGGCGCTTTGTGTCATTCCTCCAATTGAAATTTCAAAATTATTAAAATATTATTTGTTCGAAAACATCATTCACTCTACATCTTCGAAAGCAAGCTGGTTTTCAAAAACTCGATGGAAACATGAGTGCGATCTTTCCACGGATATCCAGAACGCACATTTATGGGAGCCATCACATAACCGACAGTCGCCGGGGCTGCGAAACGACGGCAGATGGCGGCTGTTTCATTCACGTGCCGCGTTATTAATCCACCGCTCAAATCCGCGACACTCGGCGATAAAACACACAAATCGTTTCGTTTTCAGTTTAATTTGCGCGCTTGTGAATCCGATTTAAGAGCGCGATTAATTCACCCATGAATACGTTATGTCTTTAAGTTAACTTAATCACATTCATATCAACAACTTATTATTTTTCATTGACCTTTCTACCACTGTGTGGTTTTTAGGTAAATAAATTCTTAAATTAATTTAACTTTCTCACCTCCTGAAATTAAGCAAAATTGGCGCTATCTATAAAAAAATTATCTTTCGTTGAAATAAATTGTACCGCGTTGAACTTGCCGAGTACTTTCGTTTAACTGGAGTCTCACTTGGATGCGCTATTAGTTATGGAGATGTTCTCATGCGTACGGCTTATGTTTCTTGCGCAACTTTTTTTTTGTCAGCGACGATTTGAATTATTTTACACTTGGACGCTGCCGGGCTTCCAATTAAATATAAAACGCGTAAAATTCCGTTGTTAAAAGGAAAAGGGTCAATACACCGAGGAGTCAACGGACGGACGGAAAGCAAAAGCCGATCGGAATTTGGTTTTCCACCTTTGTCGGGATAATCACATGAAGTATCCGATGGTTACGATATGTTGTTTGTTTATCTGCACTAGGTCATTCACATAAGATTTTTTGTATTTCTTATAATCCTAAAACTACAATTAAAATAAAAAATGTAGATTAAAAAACAAATAACGTTTTAGTAACACCGTAATAATATCATTAAACGTTACTTTAATGTTGATGAAACATTACTAAAATGTGTGCTCAATGGATTGTTTATTTATTTTTAAATTGTATTTCATTTGTATTAAATAATTAGCACCCCCTTCATTTCAATCCTCGACCAAAGATCTTTCCGCCCTTACATTTTCTTTTTATTACAAAATGAAAAAACTTTACAATACATTTTATATAAGGTCGTTAAAGACTTGTGCAAATGTCCCTCATTTATCTTCGATGTAGTGGAATTCAGTACGTTTTATTTTTGGGCGTTATCCTTCTTAATGAGCACTTCCTCTTCAATGTATAATCAGCATTAATCCACAATTTCTCCATACATTTTTGTACTGAATGACATTTGCGAATTAATCAGCAACGGATTTCTCGATATCATCAAAACCTATGATTATTGTAAGTTTGTGTTTTGTGCTCCGATTAGCAGCAGAAATTTAAAAATTCTACCGTGAACTCAGCTTCTGATCCAATTGTGTATGTTTTTCTTAATTTTCTAAATTAACGTTGCTAAAACAAATGGTTTTTTATGATTTTATTTTCAACACAGAATTTATATCGATTGACTAAAATAAACATTAGAAGCTGTTATATATTAGCATAGGAAGTGCATTAGTTATATTATTTTTTTAAATCCTCTACTGTGTAAAATATAATGTGTTTGATAAATACTGCAGTCATTTGGTTTATTGTACTTAATCTTCTCTTAACGTTTTCGTCCACCTGACATTGTCTTTCGGAAGGTGCTGATGTTCTTTCTTCGAATATTTAATACTGGTTCTGGCCCAATGCATGGTTTACAAGATTTACTAGTTTGTATGCCGTTTCTGCCCCTCTGTATCTAAGTATCTACATCAGACTAACGGTATTTTAATGTGCCAATTTTGGCAAGTTTTGGAAGAACACCCAGAGCAGCCTAATCAGCAGTTGTATTTTTAGCAGTAATTGCAAACAAAATAGTTTCTTAAACATTGACCAATCGCATCGCTCTTTGAAGGAAATACATTTCACAATTCCACGAAACCATTTCCCGCGCGTGGGCATTACGCAACCGTTTATGTGTCAAACGAGAAGGAGATCAAAAGAAAAGAAACGGGGACCGGCTGCCGGTTATTGAATTCGATTTAATGAATCGCAACGGCCGGCATTACTTTATCGAATGAACTGGGGCCGTAATCATCATTAATTTATCTCCCTATCCTCCGCCGGAGGTAAATTATTGGGATTATTGTATATTATTGGTGCGGTCGCTGTTGGCTGTCGGCTGTTGGTATTTCTCGATGGCGTATTCCGATAATTCAGCGCAATTATTACGTGCGCCGACCAAAGTAGATGGTTAGGTTATGTTATGTTATGTTATGCGGTGCGGGTGTCGTGTTTTGTTTGGGTAAAACGGCCGGCCGTGTGCACTCCGTCCGCATTTTAATTTCTGATTCGGATCTACCTATTGGTCGCTTGGAATTTTTAATTTCTGTGTCAGTTGAACTTACCGTTCACTCACGATGAACATAGAATATGAATTTCTGTCAAAAAAAAACTGTCCTATATTTCATTACATAACAAACAAAAATTGGAAAATGAATAATAGTCTCAAGAATAAGATATAACATCTTATTCTTGAGACTATTCGAGGAAAATAAGTAATTCAGGAATTAATTGAAGAGGAAGTCATTCTCAACATGAATAAAAATAATTAGGTGTTCCATTGATTCGGCCTTCCACCGATTCCTATGTTAATGTGACAATATACAATTTGTCCGTTCAGGGAACATCAAGCGCTTTGCGCTACATGTCTAAAATTTCCCTCAACGCTCTATATATGCTTCGTGTGTATTATTAGTCCTCCATTTCATGAAAAAAAAAAAGAGAATAATTTTCCATGTTGGTATAATATACAAGTATAAATATTACTACAGAACTTTTGAAGTTTCCTACTTTAAATACCAATACATTTCTAGAAATCCACAAACGGAAATGAACGCACAATTGCCGAGCAGCCGAGACGGCATATTACTCTCGGGGCCCGCTCGTAAGTGAAATGTATTTCCTTTCAGTGGCACCTTTTACAAGTGGCCATTATTCCGAGGCACGTCGCCCGGCCGGGAAAACGCCGCTCTTTTTCCGCCCAAAAATCCCGAACGATTAGCGAATTTCTCCCGGGCGCTCTCGCAGGAGAGCCGAGATTATCCCCGGAGTGTATTCAAGGAGGCGCCGACGTGATCGACGAGAGTCCTTTAGTTTAAGGAACCTCACATCCACTCCTCAATACCTCCTCAGACCGTATTATTATAATTATCTCTTATTCAACACGTCGCTCCGGAGAAATAATTACGAATACGAGGGTTTTCGAGCCTTCCACCGACCAATGCCTTCAAGTGGATTGTTGATAGCACACGCGAGGATTGATTGTAATACTGTTGGTGGATTACATTTGAAGGATTCAATATCTTCTCTACAATTCAATTCAATAAGAAATTTATTTCGCCTAATAATGCCCAAGCTTAATTTAAATAAAACCCACAATTTTATTAACAGTTCTAACCGAAACAAATTTATTTAAAAAAACATATTTGTTATAGAATTTGAAGTTTTCTTTCTTTCTTCATCTTATCCTCTTTTACCCGTATTGGGTGTCGATCCTAAATATAATAAGTTTATATTTCATCTTAATTATAATTAATTTAGTGTAAGTGTAATAAATTGTAACAAACATAGAGAAGAATTTCATCTTATTCTAAGATATATTTAGAAACTTGCGGATTATTATTATTATTCACCTAGTAAGGAGAAAATAGGTTTTTATATATATATATATATATATATATATATATTATTGTCGCTGTAAAAATCAGTTCAATTCATTTCTTTTCACATCAAAGTGATGGAATAGTTTCGTTGGCGACCGAACGAGAAAACCGCGAATGCGCTTTTTCTTTCTTTCTTTTTTTTTACAGAAAGGATAAAGTTCAACTGCCACTTCCAGCGACATGGATTTTTTTACCGGAGCACACACTTAACTCACTAAATTTAATTTAAACGTCAACTGTCCTCATAATAATTTAATTTGCCCGGGAGAAAAATCTGAAGTTGGATGAGATTTTAAAATACTACGCCAGCGATTGCAATAAATAGAAAAAATAAAAACTCAATCAAGCGAAAAATAATTATTAATGTGAATAAATAATTTTTTTATTATTAAAAACATAGAATAAAACAAGTGTTTAAAAGCACCAATATGAATGCTAAATTTATTGTGTAAAAGATTCCTTTTCACACAATTAGTTTTTTTTTACATTGAACTGAATATATGATGATTAATGATTTGCGCATTTCGAATTACATCAGAAGTGCAGCGTGCAAAATGTGTTCATGTGTGGTCAAAATAATGCAACGCGTCGGGCGCAATTTGTTTTAATTAAATTAAGAGCAACCGATAAGAATACATTAAAACATAATCAATCCGGGCCGTTTGTGCCGTAATTAAATTTGTTTAAGGAAAATTGCTTTCCGCGTTCGCCGCCACGGGCTGAAAACTATTAGGCATATTAATTGATAATAAACCAAACTGGTGCCATTACGCGTTGAGCCATGGGCTCTTCTAGAATTATGTCTTGATTGGACCTCCTGCACTTTTAAACAAACCTGCCAATCAGTGTTTGGATTGCTTCCATAAATGGGAATAGTTATGATATTCTTGGAATTAATTTATATTTTTTAATGGTAGAAAGAAATATACATTTTTAATAAGTAATTCAAATATTATTAATTATTTAATAAGATCGTTTTTCTTTATGAGACATTTTTAATAAAAATCATATCTTATTACCCTGCAAACTATAATTTAGAATGAATTACAGCTAATAAAGGGAGAGCAAACAAGATTATTATAAAAATATGAATTATTTAGTGAGAACCAAGAGTTGGTTAAAATCCCAGAAGGTATACTTTCCTTAATATGATATTACACCATCAATATACATATAATAAAATATCGGCGATGAAAACATCGCCCCGGTACGCTAATTCCTTACATCATCCTGACACTTTAATACGAGAATTTTTTCACGAGCGCCGTAATATCTTATTTGATCCAAGGATTATACACGAAAGGAATTTAATCCCATCGGAGCAGGCTGTAGGTAACCTCATCCATTCCGACGGCGAATAACGACCGATTGAGCATAGGCGCAACATTGTGGATTTGAAATAAACAACATCTCCCCCTCGGGGCGTTAGAAGTAAGTGAGGAGCAATTTGAGGCGGCGAGGAACGATACGATGGAAAATAGTTAATTACAAATTGCGCACCGTGATACCCGTTCGTGCCGGGCAATAAAAGTTCGAAGTGGAGGTATCCGAGTAATCGCCAGCGTGTTCTAAAATATTCACCTCGCGATTTCGACTGAGTAACACCGATCCCGTCTTAGGTCTTTTCGTTTATTTCCCTTCTGGTTCATTAATCGCGCCAGGAAACGCAAAAGGAGATTCCTCGCTGCACACCGGAAAGATTGCGCAGTTTATGGTACCCTTTTTCCAGCCAGAACTGGTATCCCAGCGTTGACTTCCTCGGAGGATCGGAAAGCGAAAGCGAAAACGGCCGTCGCGGGTCACCGAGGGCCTGAGATAACCGTCCGGTCGCACACCTAATCCATTCCGGGCAGCGCTAAAGTGTTAAGTGCTAACGACCCTGTTATTAATTTGCCCGGTTTCACTTTCTAGGCGCATGTGGTCGTCCTTAATGTTGTGATTTATTTCGAGCGCGCGCTAGACTTACGACCGGGGAGACCTGATTTGTTCCGTGGCCGGGAGAGTGTCTTCCCGCGGACAGCGGGAAAATATTGTCATTGTCGACGCAGTGGATGGCCGCGCTGTGTGCACTCTGTCGTGTCGTAACTCATACTTTTAAGGATCGTAAAATTTACCGAGAACTACGACTCGCCGGTGAGATTTGAATCGCACAGCAAATGCGAATACGAAAACCCAACTCGCTTTCATCCCAGTCATAATATGGGATATTCAATATTATCACTTTTGAGGATCTTATTCATGAAAACTGATTGGAATATAACAATATCTAGCAACTGAACAACAATAATTACTGACATAATCAGCAAGTATTTTTTATGGTTCATTCCATTTTTTAAATATTTTTGTAATTTTTTTAAAGGCTTTCACTTGGTTATACATTTTGAGTTTATTAAATAAAACACTTTTTCACTTTGTTTGTATTACTTATTATACAAACACAGTGAAAAAGTGTTTTATTTAATAAATATTTTTGTCTTAATTTTATGTAATAATAAAACGATTTAAGTAAAGTTAATTTCATATATTGAGGAATTCAATTCATAAGATGGAAAAACCGGCAAATAGAAAATAATTGTAATTTTATAAGTTTTGAAAGTAACTTCTCATCTAAATGGTAACAATAATAAATATTAATTTTATATACCGGGTAATATTTTTTAAAACTGAATTAATATGGGAAAACTCTACTTTGTTGATTTCCGCTCTCCATTTCAATTTAGAAAATGTTCATCAAAATAGATTACATTTTAATTCTAGTCCAATGAGATGTGAATAGTTTTATTATTAAATAAAATTTCCATCTAATATAAACTTTTCATTCGGATAAAAAAGCAATAATTCTATAAATTGTTATTTGCTACGTGTAAAAAATCATGCATTTAACTTTGTAGCAAAAAAATTGACGATATGTGGGAAGCAACAGCAGTAAAGAAAACATACGGTAAAAATGAACAAAAATGGAAGCTATATTTAATAAAATTTGCTTTATCTAGATGATTGTGTGGTTACTCGCTGTTTTTTTTTACTTGATCCCAAGCGTAAATAAGCGCTTTACATTTTACGGGCGCATGTAATTTATGGCTTCCCGGCGATCTGGAGAAGGTTTCATTCGCGGAAAATAAAATTCATTTCCACCATTACCTTTTATTTATTTTTAACTTTCTTTGTATAGCTTGTTATTTTATTTTAGTGGCTATAATTTCGACCCGCTGCTAAAGACTTTACTTTGATAATGATGTTCTATGCTTCGAAACTATAATCACTAAAATAAAATAAAGTTAAAAAGTGTCTTATTGAATAACTATACATTTATTAACTTGTTACTTGTTGAGGCTTCTACTTTGTTATACATTGTAATTCAATTTCAATATTATACATTTATTAATTAATTAAAACATATTTTATAATAACTTTTCTTACAAATACTAGTGATGTATTGTATATTAAATCAAGTTAAATCAACATAATGTAAAAATTGTTCCTGTTGATATCTCGGCACATCCATTTGAAAACGTCTCAACTGCATAAAACTTGAGCAACCCTCCCACTTTATAGATTTCAAATAGATCCGGCATCCATGTACCGGCATATGTAGTTCACTTACACATAAATCGTCGGCGGTAACTGCGCGCCCCAATTCGGATCCAACCCCCCGCCGAACGGCATCTGTATGTATTTATTCTATGGTCGGAAGTTGGGTTTCTATCAAGGCGAGTTAGTGTACCTCCTGGTGGAAAATCCACTTTTGACACGAAAACGCGACGGAATAAATTTCCGTGGCGAGAAGAAAAAAAAGTGATACAACAGAAAAAGAACGAAAGGGAGGACGGGGTGGAAATGATAAAATTGGAAATATATTGCGCGTATTTATGGGGCTGATAATGCTTTTTATTGGTTAGTTGTTTTATAGTTGCGATGCAGTTGGTTTTGTGTTTTTAATATGGAAATTGTGGGAGGAAATTAACTGCAGCCGTAATAAAATGTTTAAAATTATTTTACAAACAGGACTCTTCTATGCTAATGGTTTATATTTTATTGCGCGCAATAAATACGAAAAGATAACAGAAATGGAGTGAACTCATAAAATTTGGTAAATCATAAAAAAAATAGTACATTTTTTTTATTGGCCATTTCGAATTCAGCTTACAAAATAAAATTAAATTGAAACAAATTAAATAAAAATAATTATTAATTATTTTCTTTTTGTTTTGTTATACTTATACGGAATTACATGCTGTAGGGCCAGCGACCATGAAAGCAAATAATTAATAAAAATTAAATAATCAATTTTCACCATTTCTATCATTAGGTACTATTTAGAAATATTTAAAAAAATGTTACACGACATTTAAGTTTTCTATTTTATTCAATTTAAATAATAATAAGAAGAATGATCCACCAGCCCTTCTGGAGAATAGCGCGATACGAATGTACTGGAATCGGAGTATAATTACTGACAAGTACTGGCCACTCCTATGAAATCACACGATTTAATTAAATGTAATCTAAAACGCGATAGCCCAGAACATACAAACACTTTCATTTTACTCTTAATCTTTGTAAAAATGTATGTAATTGTCAGAAAAACAAAATTTCAAATACCAACACTTTTCTTAATACCGAAATACATTTTTTATGAAGAATACTATTTATGAATCCATTTTTAACTTTGCAAATCTTTTCTTGTTTCAGGTAACTTTTGAATACGTGGAGATAAACATCAATCTTGTAGACAAGAGCGAATCTGCTTGAACCTTAATGCTGTACCGAAGTTGTTAGTAAGTATGTCTACTTGTAAGAACACATTTGCTTTACACAGAGCAAGTATTGCTAGTCAAGGTCATTCCTCTTTTAATTTCAGAAGAAACAGTTAAAGAGATTTTAATCAAATTTATGTTAAAGCATACACACACGGTTATATTTTCATTTAAACATCCCATTAATTAGGAATTCAACTAGTACTTAAAAATTCCGATCTGGATCAGTACTTCACAATGGGCGAGTGCGTGCGCGCAGACATGGGGAAGTTTCTTAACGGTACCCAGTGTGTGTGTGTGTGTATGTGCGTGAAGGATGGTACCGCTATTAATAAAGGGAAGATGTAATTAGGTGAGAAGGTACGGGAAACGCGCAATTTCCGCGGACAATGCGCCGCTTTATGGGAAGAAGCCACGGCAGAAAACCCACTGCGGGCACCTAATGATCGACCGTTAATCCAATAAATCACTTGCTCCTTCCCTCCTCACGCAACAAGGATACTCGCTTTTAGTAAACATTTGATGTTTATTTTGAAATAGTTATATTTATTTTCATAGAAACCCAAAACCCAATTACAGAAAAATATAAATATAAAACATAAATAAAAAAGTAATTAAAAATAGAATATAAAAAATAACATGGAGTGAAAACTGATGTAAAGTTATCATAAAATAGATTGCAGCTAGAATTTATTCCATTGAAAATCAAAACAGTGAAAATAATTTTAAATTAAAGATGAGAACCTATACGTCCAGCTTTGAAATTAAATCTAAAAAAAACATCGATTGATTATCCAGAGTAATTATTTATTGATAGCCTATTATATATGGAAAGTCAAATTTTTTGTAATAAAAAACGAAAATAACGACATTTCTAAACCTTATGGTTTTAAAAATTGGTTGAAATTGATATTTATTGAAATTTTATTTTAAATTTAGTTAATGAAACATAATGGGTTGTAATATTTATTATATATATATGTGTATTATTATTTAAAGTTCTTGCTTTTTGATTTGTTCAATAAAAAAGTTTATTGTCAAAAAATGTTGACAAAGACTCTGAAGCAATTCAGTAATTTATTATTAAAAGCTGAATCCCCGATAAGATCCCATCGGTCAACTCCCCAGGAGTGGAATTAAATTAAGTTCGACTTAAGGTTGAGCGATGCGCCGCAATAAATCCGCACGTTGGGCGCAACAAATTACAGTTTGCTCTCGCGGGCAAAACGCAGTAAAACATCGGCGAATTCGTAACAGTTCCCCGGCATCGATTCAACAACAATACGTGCTCCCTCGGTCGCGCACTAACCGTTCCTTCGATGCCTGGCAGAAAAAGTTAAGTGAATGTGAGCGACATTACTGGGTGACATTTGTATTAGTTTATGTGCGGCTGCTCTCGCCGAGGCACGTACTTAATTTATTTTCAGATAAAAAGGAAAATGTGTGCCGTCTCTCGCTCCGTGTATGTATGTGGCTTCGTGTGTGTGTGTGTGTATTTTCCACGAACTTCAAAACTAAATTGAAATTGAGTGTGTCGAGCCGTGCGACCCCTTTCAGCGGAACGCGCCCCCCGACTAAATGACGCGTGGCGTTGATGATGTATCGCCTCTATCATTCACAAAGATGTTTGCGCTACACAGCCGTTTTTTTATTTACTTTTTTTTTCCTCCACAAAGTAAATGATACGCTATTTTTTATCGCTTGGAATTTACTTACTTTTCAGTAGGATCTTAAATAAATTACCTTATATTTGTCAAAGAAAAATAAAAGGAAACAATTCTGTTGTTTTTGCTCCCTTCTTTCTTCCTCACCTGTAACAAAGAAATAAAGATTATTAGAAAACAACCAACGTATTTCCTAGCGAAAAATTACAACCATAAATATTACATTTTTTTAATTCATTTCTAATCTGGGTGAAATTGTCGATGCATTCGACAAAAATCCAACCATAACTAGCTTTGAATTTTAATCATACCATAGGATTAAAATTCAATGCCATACCTATACAGTACAGAATATTTCAGCAATATTGCAATAGCGTTGCAATGTTGTAGATTGCTTTGAAAGATTGAGGCAAAAATTATGGTATGATACATTAATGTTGTTACACCACTGCGGTGCAATCTTGCATTAGTGTTGCAAATACATCTTCCAGAACGCGCATAAGGAACGCTTCGAGGTCTTCTCAGGTGTATAATTGGAGGGACAGTCCCGAAGGTCTTTATAAGGAACGATCCGTTTTTTTTTTTTTTCGGAAGAGATCGACTCAAGCTTATTATTGAGGGATGGTCCAAGTGGCATTTTTAAAGGACGTGTGGAAAAACAAAGTTCAATTCAGTTTAGACCAATACGAACTTCACAGATGCTGCAGTGGTGCAATTACTTTACTTTGAATTGGTTCGTCTTCCTTTGTGGATGTGTCGACCAAAAAAACTGGTGATTTGAAACACGGAGTTATCTTATTTGCGAAGTTACCAATAGTGGGTCACATTTAAGAGAACACTCCGCATATCCTTTAGTAATTGTTACTACTTGCTTACTTTCGAAGAACCATTGAATAGTATTCAAAATATATATATAGTGGTTATTAGCTCTTGTAGGGATTACGCCTCTCCTGTTGGAGCTTTTTAGATCATTATTCATGGGGCTGATCATTCTCCTTTAATATTCAAAATAAGTTAACTTAAAGATGGATATTGATAAATGCAACACCACGTATACAAAATGAACAAAAATGAATTTATCGTCCCCGATGCTAACTACGTTAAGTCTCGAGTTCGTCTGATCTTTTCTTCTTGTTTCGCTTTCTTCCCTTGGGTTACTCGCCGGAAATGCGGAAAAACACCCTCCACTTGTCTATTGTTCCATATCTAGGCAGCGATGGTCTGTCCACCAGATGATGGAATTCCGGAACACTTTCTCTTCGTTCGCCGAAACCCGCTAGAACAATTTATTGCCGAATCTTCGGATACGCACGCAACTCTTCGCTTAATTATTCGCACTTTTGCCCGGTTTGGGCCCACTGTCATAAAACCTATTATACTCATCAATAATTTGATTTATTTATTTGTAACACTACAAAAAATGATTATATATTTTTGTACATGTTTATATTGTGAGATTATTTTATTGTTTGTATATAAAAAAAATAAGATTCCGTTAATAAATAATCAGTTGTACCCTAATAAAACATTGGGGATAATATTTAATGTAATAATTTTTACAAAAACAACATAAATATATATTTTAAAATTAATCTTCCATACAATGCATAAACCGCATAATATGAATAATTTAGCGAGAGAACATTAACACCTGTATAAATATAACAACAAAGTAAATAATAACGAAATAAATAAAACAGCGGTTTGCCCTATTGGAATTCTGGTCTAAATCCGAGCGTTTATGTCTGCGAGCATGAAATTGGATTTATGCCGTAGTTATTTATTAATTTTAGTATCAGTGAGGTTATTACCTCATGAATTATAATTTTACAGTCGGTTGTAAATAACGAGAAATAATATAAACGTCATCGTTTTATTGAAATTATTTCGATATGTTAATCAAGCCCCAGGGAATTATAGATATAAATCAGCGCCGACGTGTAATTACTAAACAAAGATATTTTACATAATTAATTTACGATCAAAAATTTACAACAAACGTATGCGAAATAAATGCCCTTAATGAATATAATTATTTTGTTATAGTGTTTACATATAGTCGGTCAACCAATTATTTGTCATTTAGAAATTATTTTTATAACCACAATATAATTTTATTATATATATATATATATATACAAAAAAATCCTTGTGATAATTGAACATATTTTCCATTGTTCTATAAATTCTATTACAAACGTTTCCATTAATATACATGTGTACTCAACTCAACAGCTAGAACGCAGTCATTGTAATTCATTTAAAATCACAAGTAAAAATATTGCCGATATTAAGATGAATAGCATAGCAATTTTAAATAATGTATAATTCATCCGGAGCATTCGATTAATACTCGAATCCCGTTCGATCCAATCTACATCTAATTGTGTTAATTATATATCATATTTGTCACAGTTGATATAATCGCCACTGACCTGAAATTAGCATATCTGCCGCGAGATTACAACATATAGACACCCATTTGGTTTGTATTGTAATGGAGCGTTTTAACCTTGATTCATTCCGGCTATGTTTACAATCCGGTGGCAGTGACGTATGAAATAATGTATGTCAATAATCTGATGCCACCGCCGGAGAGTGAATGAATGGGTGGTCTAAATGCAACGGTGGTTAATAATGAAAATTATTGATTATTATTCAATGGATTTTATTTGTTTAATAAAATTTAATTTAATCATATTCTTTGTGAATGTGCTACTGTTAGAGCTTCAATGATTATAGATTAATTATGATTTGAAATATAGTAGTTAATAAAGTTTCATTGTTCTTTCTGTTTTTAATAGTAATACGTCGTTATATGTGCATGAGATTAATAATAATAGTAGTATTTTCAAGACCCTTGGTAGATAGCCCAGGACGAAAAAAAAAAATCATTTTCGTGTATATATACTCAATCGAAGATTGGTTTTTAGTTACATGAAGAGTATAATCAAAATAATTAACACTATTGCATCCTTTCTTCACACTTTACTTTAAAGTGTAAATTACTTTTTTTTATAATGTAATGCATAAGTAAAATTGATTATCATACAACAATTTATTTTCGCGAAAACTAAACTCTTACTTTCGTCCGTTAATAAGCAAGCACGAAAAGGAAAATTAATTGTGTGTATTCCGGCGATTCCGCGGAGGATTAATTAAAATACATGAGAAAACTAGGCGATTATGTACGCCGCAAATTATTTACTCTTTCTTTCTTTCTTTTCCGCGCTTCCTCGAAATTTAAATAATGCACTAATTAGTATTCAAACGCCCCGCCTCGCGGATAATTTGTTAATTATGCGTGCTTTCGGTTCTCACAACAGCACATACGATTGCACCGTTACGGCGGGTTCAATTAAATTATGTTCAAATTGCTCGTTTATTTGCTGTGCGCAATAAAATTCGATGAAATTAATATTTTGGATAACAACCGGCGCGGTTGATATTGAATTAAATTAATTCGGTAATGTTTGTGAAATATTATCCACTACTGATTTTCGCTGTTTGCTGTTTCCGATTCGGAATTTTCATTTAATTAATTTCCTTTTAATTATTTGTTTATTGATAATGGCGATTTATAATGTTTAATTTCATTATTTTAATTGATTTAAAAATAGTTTCAAATAAAAAATTTATAATTTTTAAATTATTAATTATAAATTTTACATCAATTATTATAAATTAATAAAATGTGGAGGAAAGGCCAACGGTCGATGGCCAATTGGGAGAAGAATTAATTTTTATGTTACTTATTTATTATTATTTTAAAATATATATATAAAAATATATTATTGGGAACATATACATTAATCTTTTGTTAATTGATAACTGCTAATAGATTTCTAAATAATACTTCACCGTTCATCTAGCGTATGGATAACTAGTGATGGCCATTTCGGTTTATCAATCCATTGACATCTCCTACTCTTAATAAAATCCCGAATGCATTAACGGTTATTTTCAGTCGCAGTATTTCAGTCCATCACAGAACGAAATTATCTCCGGATGCAAATAAACACACACGTATTAAATCACCAGAGCGGCCTTTTTAAACGACACGTTTTGCGCAATTTGCCATAATCAAAAGGTATTTGCGTCCGCGATATTTTACGCGACACTTTAATAACACACGCAAATTGGAAAAACGGGTTCATAATACATTTTCAAATTACGGCCGAGGCAAATTAATTTCAGCGGCGACCTTGGTGGCTCGCTTTAATGAAAACATAGGTGATGGCGTTTATTAAAATTAAAATTGAGCAAATAATAATAAAAAAACGCACACACATACATACTCGTGCGCAAGGAAAGACTTGATTGTTCATTTGCATAAACTTTTAATATAAAAATAAATTGATTAAAATGTTTAAAAATATATAAAAATTTAATAATGGATAAAATTTAATAAAAATGATTAATAATTAATAAATTATTTCCACATTAAGCTATGTGACATTTTGATTCACGTTACGTAAGTACTTTAAACAAATGCACGTTAAAACAACTACTTCCCGGGAAAATACCCCGCTGAACAATGAATTACATAATATTTTCAAATCACTTTTATTAAATTTATTAAAACGCAGTTTTTTTTTAAGTTAGCATTTAAAATATTAAATAAAAAGATTTTTTCTATTACTATTAAAAATAGAATTGCTTCTAAAGATCAAAATTATCATGGGCAACCAACTGTAGTGAATCCATGGAAGAAGTTTAAAAAATAAACAAACAAAAAAATATACTTCTTCCAACAACAATAACAACAAAAAAAATGTTGATTAAGCGTCTGCGTCAGGCGGTGGTCTGTGATTTTTCAAGAGCTCCAAAGCGTGGCGGCATGGCATGGCATGGCACGGCGCGTTGGACCGAACCTTAAGAGAAAACGGCATAAACCGCAATCGAACCACACACGTAACACTCCCGAGTTACCCATAAAATTCCATTAAAGTCCAATTCCACAGGCCATAAATCCCGCGGCGATAACTCAGCGTTCGCGCCGTGCACGACTTAATTATGAGCGTTATAAATATTAAAATCCGTTGCCGCGAAGGGCACAATTCAATTCGAAACATAAACGCCCTGTGAAATTGCTTCTGTCCCTTCCTTTAGAGTTTCCATCATCGATAGAAGAAAAAAAATGGCATTGAAAGCAACATCTTAGAATTTTGGATGTTAATAAGATTTTATATTTTTTGCTCTTTCAGAGTTTGGTATATCCTCAGTTGGTGGTGCTCCTTTTTATAGGTTGATTCGGGTTCTCCCATGGTGGAGAGGAAATCAAACAATAATGGCGTGATGTCGTCTTAATGAAACTGATAAATATATATATATATATATATATATTATCCTATATATATCGATATATATATAGTCAAACGTACAATTATATAATATATACTTGTTTTCAACCTAATTAGAAAATATCCGTACGTATCTAAGACATTCTAAGAAATTACATTTACAGCTCTTAATTGATATTTATCTGAGACGGCGTCGGTCCCGATGATACCATTAATAACAGCTGCTGATAACATGTCGTGCATACATTTACGGCATTAACAGTTTTGCCTACTGACATATATCTTGATCGGCGGCGGAAGTTCTCACAGATCTGCCCCTCGGAAGAATGCAAACGATGCGTGCGTATATAGCGTTACTCCAGATGACGGATGTCTATTAAATAATTGAAACTTTGCTTCGTTGAATAACGAAACACAATTAAATCCGCATTACTGTCATTTGCGTCAATCGGGGCTGGGAAATTTTATTCTGTATTGTTTTGGCCACGCAATATTTACATAACTATTGTAATTTTTATTATGCACTATAATTTCTCTCTTTTTTTGGCAGTAAAAGTGGAACTAATTAAACGTTTAATTCAAAAATTGACCATTACAAGCCGCATTAATTATTTTTCTTAATATAAGGAATTATCTCTTTTTCGCTTTTAAGTAAAAAAAAAAATAAAAAGTGCGAAATGAATGAAAGTTTTTCGGTGAAAAAATATCGAGCGTAAGTTAGTAATGAGATGTTTGGAATCTGTTGTCGGTAACCCAAAATTATTCTAAATTGAATGAAAAGATTTTGAAAATTATTATTATTTCGGGTCAGGAACCTGATTGTAAAAATATTATGAAACAAAACAAGTGCTATTTATTAAATGTTAATATCTGTATTCATCAAAAGAATAGTGCGACATGCAAATAAAAATACTTATTATGCCGAATTTCAAACACTACGAAACACGTATGATTCGTGTGAAAAATAAATATGTGAGTGAAATATTTAAAAACATTACCTCAAATTAAGGAATATTTTAAAAAAAATATTCACAGGTTGCATATTTTGACCTTTCAGACATAGAGAAAGGATTACATTTTTTTTCTCTGTGTTTGAGGTTTGTTTAGAGTTGTGATTTTGTTGCTTTACTTTTTTTGATAATATTATTTTACATGAAACTAATTTCGCTTCTAAAATATAAATGTACAACATTAATATTAATAACTAATTTCATTTAAGAGCATCCGCTGGGCGTATAAAGTTAAAATTACCCGATCGAATATCCATCCTCGTCGGGAGGAGGGAAACAACGTGGCCGAACATTCCGAACAGTCGGGCACTTCCCACGATTAGAGCTCCTTTCGGAATCGAAGCGCCTCAAAGTGGCCGCCGTGGATTTATTTAGAGTTTATAGCCTTCCTCGAGGTGATGAAAAATGGCAAATTGCTAAATAAACCAGTACACGTTATCGAGTGAGTAATGGTTGATTTCCTCCAGCAATTACAATACTTGTCGGGAATTCGCGCGGCGCAAATAAAAAGTGCGAAATGAATCAAAAGCTAGACTTCCCACGTTCATCGGTGAAAAATTATCGAGCGTAAGTTAGTAATGAGATGTTTGGATTTAATAGGCGCATTAGCATATTAAGTTAAGTTGATGTATAGATAGATGTATGAGATTTAGAGTGATTAAGGTAAACATTGCTGAGATTAATCGGTGAAAGTATACAAAATTACATACTGTACCATGAAGAATATTGCTCTGAAACTTGCTTATCAGGAAAGCTACAGAAGTTGTGGTAAGCTCAAGACGGTAGTGTTAATTTATTACTGATGATCCAAAGTTTTTATTTTTGCAAATTGAAATAACCGCATGGAAATGAATTCCATGAAATCAATAGTCCAATATTGCCAAAGAACATTTAACTTTTCAAACTAAAATAATCCCCGTGGAGACACTATGAATCAAATCACTAGTTTATTTATTCAGCTTAGTCATTTGCGAAATGTCATTGGGTGCGTTCAGGGAAATTTTAGACACACTACAGCGCAAAGCTTTTGATGTTCCCTGAACACGCTTTCGAGGCTAAGAATGCTTATGAAAATAGCGGTTTTGTTTACAGCTGCACAGCTCAAAAAAGCCACCCAGAGGAAAAATATATGCTTTACCGTTTGATAAAGCGCTGCAGCGGTATCGTTTAACGACACAGGGTTCGTAAAGCGCTGCAGCGCTACTGTTCCCTGAACCCATTATTTCGTAACAGTTTAAGCAGCTCAAAACGCAGCTTTTTTTAAACAAAAAACTCAGTGTTTTTTTTAAGCTCGTTGTAGACTGGAACCGTGCAAACTTCCAGCTTGAATTGAAAATGTTATGAATAATTTTGAATAGACTGAGTCATTAAGTATTATTATTTAATAATGTATTCTCGTTGAAAATAACTTTAAATAAAGACGCAATGGAAATGTTCGTTTCCGATGAAATAAATACGCTCATTTCTCTCAAGCAAGCGCAATAATAACGCGAATCTCCAACTGTACTCTAAATTACATTTCAAAACTGCTACATCTTAGTTTCTTCTCCGGGAATAATGTTTAAATTAAGTTTCCCGAATATACGCGAAACAACAACGACGCAATATTCCCTTATTCACGGTCTCACATTCATATCCACCATTCCATTCCCTCTTTTTTTTTAGTGCATATTTCCGCGTATCTATGCATCTGCACTTATCTGAAATGCGAATCTCGAGCGCGAATTTTTTTTTGCGCTGCGAAGATCCTTTTTCTCTTTTTCATTTTCTTCGTTCGCCGTTCGCGTTTAGACGCAATTACGCCGAGACGGTGTATATTGTAGTGAAATGGGAGAATCGTAATTTCCTGGTAATAATTTCGAGGAGTATCGCGACCTGAGAGTGTGATTGATTTCGCCCGGGGCGAGCGAGCGATCGACTCTTGCTGTGAATGTAAAACGCCCGGAATGCGCGATGCGATGGTCTTTCTTGCTTTAGTGCCGTTTCAGAGTTTCAATAAAAATAATGCGATACTGTAAAATGCTGTTTAGAGCTCTTGGGGGCCGTGTATTGATCGGGCGTTGTTTGTGTGTTTGGTGGCTTTAGGTGGTGGGATTTCATCACTGTTTTGTTTGTAATTTCAAGATTACTAACGAATACCTCATTTTTATGATACAGTAAAAAATATCAAGCTTTGTATAAAGACCTATGGTCGATGACAGACTACTAACACAATTGTACATATTGTTATTCTTAAGTTTGTAATTAATTAATAATTTGTTATAATTTAATGTAATAAAAATTTATATAATACCAGGGTTCGAACCACTACATTACTGCTATTATTCCAAGTTTTTTTTCTCACTTTTTTTGCTACCGCGATCTTTCTTATCGCTGTCGACAATACAATAATTTTTAATTCCCCTAATTAATTCCGACAGAATCCCGACCAGCTACGCGCAGCTGATCTTTTAATCCGATCAATCGAACGGAATCCCTGGTGCCTTTGTCGACTAATATCCGACTAATTGCGGCGCCTTACGTTCCTTACTATAAGACTCTGTATCTGTGTGTGTGTGTGCCGGCGTCGCGACGCCCAATAGTTACGCGGGATGATAAGGGCGCACAAAGGGAGCACCGCGAGCACGTACCATCACCGGGGGGTAATGTAGCATTTAGTGCCATCGGATATACGTTTGTTAGATAACAAACATGAGGGGTAAAGGGGAGGAGAGGGTTGGCTTTGCTGCCGGTTTCCAACTCCAGAAGTAATTTAATACAAATACCGGCTGAATCCGATTTCTACTGAGCTAATGAAATTATCTGCACTGTTTTGTATCGCTTTTACTTCAATTAAAAAATACGGGGATGCGCTGAAGAATGTTATTATCTTTATTATTAACTTGTTAACTACAATTTAAAAGCTTTAATTTTGTACAAATCCAATTTGTTTGTTACACTATAAAAATTCTCAGGAGAATTAAGAGTGATGTGGTAATGCTTTCGAACCATATTCATATTTTTTACTCCCAGATTATTTTTACAATAAAAAAATGAGACTCCAACTCCATTTTTATTCAGCTTTAAAAAAACCTAAGACGAATAGCGATTCATTCTACAGAATCGCTAATGAACACACGTCCTTTCGTACAATCGGGTTTTCTAAAGGAGAAAAATGTCACGGCGATTCCAGGGAGGCAATAAAAATATTGCCGGGGCCCGTTCGTACGTTCTCTGGGAAATTTTCCATAATTAAGAAACTTCTCGAGACTCCGGCGACCAGCCGAGGACAAAAAGACCCGCTCTCTTTATGTTTACGATGTGCTAAGAAACTGCGGGGCTACCGTGTAACCCTCCGAGACGGATTATGACATTTGCACTTGAACGATGCAATCCGGCCGCGACTGGTTCCCACAATGACCCTTAGGAATCTCGTAAAGATCAAGAAAACACCGACAAAAGAAAATCATTAGATTTGTTAAATGATTGTTATTTTTTATAAGTTTAATTAAATTAACAATTCTTCAATAGAATAGAATATTTTATTATATTAAAGAAGAAATAATTTATTTGTTGTGGAGACTTTAATTATTTAAACACAACCAACAACTAACACAAAGAAGATTAGGAAATAATTTATAATTTTTTTTATTCAATTTAACAATACTTTATAATAATATTAAAATGCTATATGTCATCTGCCCCTATTTATTAAATCTGTTATGATAGGTCGATCGTTTAAAGTAAAAATTTGGGAAACTACATCCGCATCTTTTGTGCTATAAAATGGTATTCAAGGTTTAACCCTGGGTATATAACCTCAAAATGTCTTTAATCCATGGTAAATGACGATTTTTTACTCAAATTGTGATACGCACATGCCTATCATGAAGCAACGTGATTTATTTTTAATATTCGTTCATTTATCAAATTCACAATTGTATTCCTTACTTCACTTTAATTAAATTCAGTTAAAAAAAACAGATTTTACAGTTGAACGCCTAGGTATTTGCAAGTGGAGGTTGATTGTTTATTTTATTACATCATTGTTGTAATGCCGCAACTAATCTTAACGCGAATCCAAACAACACGTGCAAATTATGCCGCATGTACATAAACCGCCCCCGAACGGACATTCTGAATGACGCGATAACCACACCGTGGTCCGTTTCGGTCTGAGCTCTGATTTTGCTCATTTGCTTAACGCGATCGGCACGCGAACGCGCATGCAAACGGCCACAAAAGGTGCAGTTTGTCTAATTTATTCGGCCCGATCACAATCTGGACATCTAATGAGCAATAAATATAGCCATAAAGATCGTGTCGCCGGTTGCCGCGTTCATTTTTTATCGCCGCCTCCGTCCGCTGCCGCAGGTGAGCCTCGCTCCTCTTGCCTCGTCTCGTCTCGCCGGGGTATTAATTAGACGATTAGATTATCGCCGGCAATACGACGTCCAATACGTGTAATTTGTGTGTAAATGACGCCCGGTGGGGATTTTTTGTGGTTTTTCTTTTCATATTAATGGTTTGATTGTCTTTTCTCGGGCTATTGACTTTGGTGTTGAAGTGATTCATTGATTGTTTTTATTTTCTGAATTATAAACAGCTACTAATTATAACTAGCCATAACAGTAACAAAAATATTATTTAGGTCAATTTATGTTCTAAATATACTATTCTAATAAATATTCCACACGTGTTTAAAAATACAATAAAAAATTGAATGTTTTCAATTTTATTTTAGAAAGTATAGTTTTCAATTAAAGAAAGCGTTAAATAATTGATTTACTTTCATTTAAAATAAACTTTGAGTGCTAATTATAATATTAAATCAACTTTTACCTAATATAACATCTTTGGAAACCATAGAGTCTTGAAGCCATTTTCGGGTCTCGTCCATTGAATTGAAGTGTAAATGAGACAAGGCATGTTGTAGTGATCGAATCATGAGATAATCGAGCAATGTCTGGTGAAAACGCCGGGTACTATGAGACATCCCAGCTTAATATGTGTGAATCTGGCAATAATTCCAGCAATAACCCGGCGCTTCTACCATTTTTTTAAATAATTTAAATACTACTTTTTACATCAAATCAGCGACTAAAGGTAAATATTTTATAACCATTTGTGTAAAACAAACAAAATCTATAAAACGCGATAAAACACAATTTTATAATTGCATCTTAACCAAATTAATGGTGAATAAAAAAATCCCAAAAATATTTTTTTTAATGTTTTTTCTTCCAAGTTCACTAATTTAGATTCAATGTTCTTTCAGCAAATGTTTATACAATTATTATGCAACACATTTCCAATGTCAAAATGTTTACATTTTTATTAGTTTATTTTCTATGGGGTTTATTGCCAGCTTTTCCTCTTTTTGTGGAACATTTTCAAATAATCCTATTTTCAGAATCCATACTTTAAATTCAATTATCTTTCTAAAGTTCTTTAAACTATTCCTATTGAACAAATATCACTATTTATTCTTACTTAAATTGTTATTATACATTTTGTTGGGTCTCGCCAACCGCGTTAAAGGTGTAATTTTCAAAAGGGTAAAAAATGGTGGAAGCGCCGGGTTATTGCGGGTTTGGTCGTTGATTTGATGTAAAAATAACATTTAAATTATTGGATAAAATGGTGAAAGCGCCGGGTTATTGCTGGAATTATTGAATAAAAATGGTGAAAGCGCCAAGTTATTGCTAGAATTATTGCCAACTTCACACACAGCTTATACTCGTCATAATGTCTTATATACTGTAAGCAATGTGTGAGCTGATGTTGTAATACTACAATTGCAAATTCTCCATTACCAATATATGTTTTGGATATATAGTGAGTCTCATTTAATGAATATTGAAATACAATTAAAAAAACTCTATGAAATAACAACAAATCAAAAAATCACATTGTTATAATTGCAAAGTTAAAAATTATGAAGCTAGCATAAATCAATTAATTAAAAAATAATGCTGTTCTTTACTAATTCACTTAATAACCCAAATAAAGAAAATTGCAGAATTATAAATTGTTTAAAATATAATGCAACTCGTATATTTTTTCTTTCTTTCATGTCTTCAAATCACGATAACTCGCCGCATATTTCACGAACCATTAAGAGGGAGCACCGTGCATAAAAGTCGCCATCAACGTCTTAATTAACAATTAATCTTCCCCGGTACATAATTATAATCCGCACAATAAAGGTCCGCATAATAAAAGAGCGTCCGTGCCGAAGCGGCGCATTAAAACGCGATATTCGCCGAAAGTCAAAACATTTTCATAAACCAAAAAGCGGATCTAATTCGCCCCGTTTTATTGCGAAAGTGAGTTATTGCGGGGCGATTTTTTTCTCGCCCTCTCCACCTACCGTTTCTCGCTCCCTCCCTCTCTCTCTCGTTGATTCTATCGTTTGTTGGTATTTGCGAGTTGTAAAATTGCCGACAATAAGCTTTTATCGCCGTTCGTTTTATTTTTTAATATTCCACATTCGCTCCGGTGAATGCTGTTAATGCGGCCGTTGTATGATGAATTTTAGCCATGCGATCTGTTAAAGGTTTTTAAATGGGGGAGTTTATTGTTTTAGGATTAGTTGTGAAGGTTACAACTATTCATTGTCTTATTATTTATTTTTTAATTAATTGATTTCATGTCGTGCATGAAACTATATTTGTTGAAGGAAGACACGATTTGTTTCGGATGTTCTGACGCTTATCAGTGTAAAACTATTATAGTATTAGTTACACTCGCTATAAAATGGTAAAATAATATGAATTAAGATAAAAACAAGAAGCAAATTTCACCACAAATATTACCAAACACACAAAAAAAATTAGAGCTTTAGAGCCTTAACCATCGATTATTCATTAAAAAAAATTTCATGGTTAAGACATAACAGACACCGAAAGGTATACGGTATTTGGAATATTAAAAAAATAATCATCATTAAAATACATTTATTAGAAGTACACATATACAGTTATTAATATTAATAAATTATTTGATTTGGAAAATATATAAAAGAAAATAAAAAACGGCGTTTCTTAGGGAAAATAAATTAATTAAGGAATAATTAATGTTGTTACATATGGTGCATGCGCCGGGATATTGTAGATAATCAAGGCTATTTCGTACGAGAAATGTTAAAGTTACGTTATTATTTAACCACAAAATCTACGCATTAATATCAATTATAATACTTGCTTAGAGTGTGATCAGAAAAAATTAACGTGCACGTTAAAACTTAACGTTTCTCGTTCGTAATAGTCCCGAAAGTTACATTTTAAATTTTACAAAATAATAAGTGATTAAAAAATCACTTCGATTTTCTTTTAATGACTCGAAAAATTATCATCTTTCTTAAAGTCATTCGAACTAAGTTATAACATTAGCATAATAGTTATAAGTATTTTTTTTTTCTTCTTTTAATAAGTCAAAAAATCATCATCTTTCTGAAATTCAAAGTGTTTAACATTAAGAAGAGCATAATTAAAAGAGTATGATTTCTTTAATGATTGACTATTTTTTGTTTGTTTCTATTTATTGATAAATATATTTTTTTATGAATTACATTAATTATTATTAAGAATAGTTTGGTTACAAAATAATAGTATAAAATCCGCGTTTAAAAAACCTGTTGCATTTTAAAAGCACTCGTGAAACTCATCCAATATTTTGTTATGCTAATAGCGGCCGTGTCGCATGCACTCATATTTCCGCAATTAGCCTTTCCGTGTAGTAAAATTTTTCGCGCGCGAATTATCCCGAACGCGTTAATTAGTTTTGCACGTCGACGCGGCTGTGTACCAGCGTCACATTTGATAAATGATGCGTGTTATCCAATTGATTATCTGCATTAATATATCGACAGTTATTCAGTTATTCGCGGGGGGTGGCCGCTCAGTCACCAGCCAAGTCGCACGGCGCAGTCTGTTCCGGGAGACCGGAACGTGGGACATATTTCGCGGAATGTTTACACAACCGGTGCGCTTACACGGATAATTGGCTTTCACATACATCACTGCGTCCCGTGCATATAATTAATAACGAATACATTAGAGCATTATTAATACGGCCACGGCTGTAATTGCTTTGATGTTGCCTCGGGGGGGTTCCCAATCGAAAGCTCCCAACGAGATGCCTCTCGAACCTCAGCGACCAATCAAAAGCATTATGATGCTACTTATACAGTAAATATTTACTTAATTTAAACAACACAGTTCATCACTTACTGATTGTTACTATATTGAAATAAATAATTAGTTAAATGATGCTAAGCTAAAGTAGACACCAAATTGGAATGGCAAGCATGGGCCCAATTCCTGAAATTATTCACTGTTAAATCCCTAGCTAAATGACAGATTTTGTATGACCTAAACGTACGACCAATTTCAGGAATAATGGCCTTGCTCGATATCTTCCCTGTTTTTCTGCTCTGGTGAAATAATGCAGTAAAATTCCTTAATGTTACGCAAATATATACGAAATTTTCTAATTATTACACTGAGCTTCTTAAAAAAAGCTCTACCTACAAAAATAAATATCATTACTACAGATATTCTGATTATGTTATATTTTTGTCGTGTATAACAATTTCTTAAGTTAATTTATCTCTTGAAACATCCTCTTGGAATTTAATTAATATGTTTTCAACAATGGCAGAAGCGCAATATAAATTATTCTGGTGCAAAAGTAAAGCCGGAACAAGGGCACGTATTCGAATGGCACTTGAATGGGCATGCGAGCCAAACACACAGTCGTCTGATTTACAATCCGAGACCTAGACCACACTGGGGCGCATTAAGCTTTATTACCGACGCCTCGGATGGCGGGTCGTTTGTAAAACGGAAAGCTTCTAAACGCGCACACCCGGATACACCGACAGACAGAACACACATAAAGCTCGGCGTGTCTCAATGTGTGTGTGCGGTGCGGGTATTTCGACGATTTGAATGATAGAATGCGCGCCCGGAGTTCAAAGGGCGATTTGTGTTATGTAAATCAATAGGCTCAGCGTGCACTTTGATGCAATTGCGAATCTGGCTAATCGGATTCTACGGTTGCGGTCCAGGCAAGATTTTCATGGGTGATTTGAAAAAAAAATATTTTCATAAACCACATGATTGCGTAATTTAAAATTAATTAAACATCTTTATTTTGGCAGAAAGATCTATGGTCGATAATTGTACAATATTGTTGTAATAAATTTTGTAAAATTTTATGTTTAGTTAATTTCTCACTTAACCCGTGGTGAAACATTTTTGAATTAATTTAAATATAATTTTAAATAATTTAAATAATAATAACCAAGTGTTTTAATTTCAATTAAATCATCCTGAATTAATTGTAAAATTTTGTTGTCATTTTGTCTAAATATCTTTATTTCATAGACTCAAATGCAATAAACCTTTTAGTATAAACAGAAAATAGTATTTACTCACTTGGTCACAATTATTTAAATAAACACTGGTGAGATAATTACAGGTAAAAGAAAGTTTATTCATCATAAGGTGTATTTTAATTGAAAATATAATTAAGTTATTTCTAATTACTAGCCTTATTTTATCTTTATGAGACTATAGAGATTAAGTGTTAGATAAGATGCAACGATCAACTCGTGTATAACTCCATTAATTAAACATGCCATAAACAAATAAATGCACTTCCGATGTTTGCAGAAGCAATCGCCTCGAAATAATTACCTCAGCTCTGTATTTGTTTATAACATCCAATAAACAACTTGCGTTAAGCCATAAAAGTGTCATTCGTAATTCTGGTTAATTAGGCGTTAATTGCTTTGCATATTGTTATTAATTCCGATTTAATGCACCGTTTTACGACACTTTGGATTTTTTTTGTGTAAAAACTACCAGCAATTACGCAACAATAAACTGCTCGATCGGTGTCCATAGGTGGTGTTTTAGAGGTGCTTAGGCGATGACGGAGAGGCGCGCGATAAATTAGATATTAGAGGAATGGTCAAGTGCGCGAGCAGTTATTAAAGTGGACAAGTTGCTAATGAGTCGGGCGCTAATAACGATGGATGGATTTTAAAAGTAACAGTTAGGGACCGTAAAATTCCCTGGAAACGTATACATACATGCACACATAGGAGATGAGATAAATAACGGTGGTAATTATCGATGAATGATTAAGTCGCGCATGTGATGGACGAGCGGGAAAATTGCGTAATGTGCGGCCCAGGTTAAACAACACCTGGGGAATGTTAAGTGGGCAAAGAGAAAGACGGAGAGGGCTTCGGGTTTAGCTTCTCTCCCCGTGGATCGATAGTAAAAGTTTTTGCGGAACGAGGCTCTTATCGTCGATATTAAGGGGCGAGCCTCGACTATTTGTTACTGACTTAATTGGCACGAGAGGTCGAACATGACTTACAAGTGCACGCCTGCATGATCAGTGATCAGACAAGTCGGAATAAATTATAATGGCACGCTCGTCTGACAATGTGAAATAAACGGGGCGAGCGGCCGATAAACGATTGTTAGCGCGGACGCTCCGCTAAGTGAGAGAGAGTTGACTGATAGCGCGCTATGGCCGCTAACTGCGAAAACCAAAAGTGGTTCGAAAAGGAAAGTCGTCCTCGCGCTTCCATAAAAGCGCCCAGATGGAAGATTAAAGACGAGATAAAAGCTCCGGCTAAGCCCGGCTTTGCTCAAAGCCCCGCTGGCGTTAGACAAAGAAAATTTTAACAGCTCCAGCGGCGGCGCTTAATAGGGCTGCAGATCTTCTCACGGGAAACGATTTACAAAAAATATATACATCAGATTTATAACATTACTTGTTTTAAATATTTTACTAACAACATTTTCTAATCTATAATATTGTCATTTTGTACGATTGAAACATGTTTTTTTATTATTTTGTTATCGAGTTAATTAATTTATTTTAACTTTATTAAATTCGACATATTTTAAGTTTTAGTTATAGTTATTATTATTATGCATTTTTCTTTGATTTTGTACTATATTGGGATTTTCCGTTTGGACAATAAACGTGATATTATTATTAAAAATTAAACATCTATTTAATTTGTTTTCATTTAACTAAATTAATATTTCTAATATCTCATTTGCAAAAATATCTGATTGATAACTCTTCAATTAATCTCTCACTTAACAATTGGTGAAACATGTTCGACAGTTCAAGATTAAGAATGGTACGATAATCTCAGTGGTACTTACAATTAAATATAAATGATACCTCAATGTTATACATACAAAATTTCTACAATTCATATAATTTAAAAAGGAATAACAATTTAATTTAATTAAAATTATTATTTAAAATATTTTGAATCTCATTATATATTTAAAATATTGTCAAATAAAAAATAAAGAAATGTAATTTTGGCTGCTTTATTTTTTCGCGATAATTGGTGAAATATATTATATAAATATAGATTGTAGTTGACTATATTGATTAAGAAGTTGTTCAAAATAATTTCCATAATTTCAAATCAAATACGAATTAGATTCTAATTAATTCAAGATATGCACTACATATCTAGCCCACCACAACGGGATATGCTGTTCACGGTATATTATAGTCCCTCTAGCGCCAGACCGTGAGAAATTTACATATAGATCAGTTTCTATAAATCACCTGAACTAAACCAATAAACCACGCTTCGCCCCGCTCACCACTAATTAATCAATTTTCTTTCCAGAATAACCCGACCGTAAATTAAACCAGCAGAAAATTAATAAACACCCACGCAAAAAAAGGAAAATGAAGTGGTCGGTGCGATCCCTGCTGCTGTGCCTAGCCGTATCGGTGGCCAGGGCCCAAAGCGACGATCCCGACTCCGAGGTGGTGAGCACCCCCGAGAAGGCCCCGGCGCCTCCGCCAGGACCTCTCGACGATTGCGACCCCGAGATGGTTGGCTTCGAATTGATAACCGGATACGTGTTTTCGGCACCGGGAAACGTCCTCGATTCCATCCCGGGCACGCTCATGCTCACCGACTGCCTCGAAACGTGCCAAGGGAACGACTCGTGCCACGCGGTTAATTACGAAACAGGACTTTGTATACTCTTCAGTTCGAATTCGGATGCTTTACCAGGTTAGTCTAATCTAATTTTAATTATAAAAAAATATATTCAATTATCGATATTAATTGTAAGGACAAAACCTCTACACCCAATAGGGGTAAAAGAGGATACGATTAAGAAAAAAATAATTATAAGGTAAATGTATAATATAGTATAAGAATTAATTTATTGTATATAAAATTGTCTTCATAAATAAATAAATAAATTTAATTAAATCTGTATGTAACATATATACAGATTTAATTAAGAAAGAAAAAAAAATAGAAACTGATTAAGGAGTATTCTATACAAAACTGCATTTATTTAGCGATAAGATAAAACACCTATCACGTATAGGCATAACATGGAATAGCGTAATGGCATTATAATGATTATTGATTTACAAAGTCCACAATATTTAAGTTACGAATTATTTACTATTTCCAATTTTATCTGTGCATCGAGATACAAAATATTCATAATTGTATAAGAGCGAATAGAAAAAAAAATAAATATTAACACAATCGATTGGTACATTTCACTCTAAAGCAATTGTAGAACTCTTTAAAAAAATGCATTTAAGAGTTTCACAATCTTATTGTAAAGGATACTGCTACAATTACTCAGTATCTACGTCAGAGATATAATACTTTTAATCGAAATAATTGTAGCTCTACAATGATATTGTGAAGCATTTAAAAGCAAAACTTGGTTTTGTATTATTTAAATTCATTCAAATATTATTTTCCACTCCATATCATCGAAACAAAACAAATTTTCTTAAGTAAATAATAATCTTTAAAGCAATTATGTAATGTATTTAAATACATGTAATATTGAAAATACTTTTGTTTTTATGTCATTATCAAAACAAAAATTAAGGTTGTCGAAACTGTAGTCAACAATAAAACAATCCGAGTTATACAAATAAAGTAAAAAAAATTGTTTCATTTATTAAAATTGAAATAAATAAATATTACTCAGTGTTGTAGTGATTTTCACATCTCCGACATATATATAGATTTAAAAAAATAATGATAATATAGCGTGTAATATTAAAAAAAATTAATATTAAGATTACGAAGACATTAATAAGTAATTACCGTGATCAAAGTAACAAATACATTACGTAATTATCGAATTACATTCTGATTAAACGCTACATTAAATCGCTAATAAAATAATTCCCCCCATCGCGACGCCTTATTAAATTATGTAAATGGCTACAAAACGGGTGGAACTCGATAGTTGGTTAACGAAATAATAAACGCTTATTTCCCGGCGACAATAAAATTATTAACTGCTCGGCGGTAATTATAAAATTAATATTCATCGACAGGGAGATCTTAATCGGTCGATTCACGATAAAACTCCCTCCGCGCGCGCTCTCTCGCTTATTTACACTCAAATAGCGATATCCGCGATAATTGCAAATGTCTGGCGTAATTACACAAGCTGCCTCGATTACTTCCTGCAGACGAAGAAGATGGCAGTGGGTATGATTTATTGTTTCGGTTAGAAAAAATGGATGCAGGAAAAAGGAAATAAATTTACGGATTGACAGGGTTGAGTGGAAAGAGGACGTGTTTTAAGAAATTAATAACCAGATTCTTGATTACTTATTTTTGGACTTGGGATTGAAAACTCGCTAAGTCAAGTAATTTCCTAATATTAAGTCACAGAAACCATTAAATTACAAAAAAATGTGTCCAAGAACCGTACAATATTTTTTTACTTAAATTTTCTACTTGAAATTAATCAATGAATAACTTTACTTGAAGATTATCACACCTTTTCTGACCACTTTGTATATAGAAATAAATAAAAAAAACTTGTATTCCTAATGTTGTTATGCATGAAAGGATATTTCAATTCTTTGATTAGATTTAATAAATATAATTCAGAAACCGTAAATGTTAGTCGGCTTTGATCGTAATTGATAACTAAGTACCAACAGGAACCTCTGCGTAACTGATTGCACGAAAGAAAAAAAAAAAAGAAAGAACATAAAAACCCTGCGGTGCTCGTGCGTTCTTCGGAAACCCTAAGGACACCAGAGCTTCCCTCTTCTCGCAGAAACTCAATATTTAGCGATCTAATATATGCACCTGCTCCGCTTTAATTACCGATCCGCATTATTATCCCTCTACAACTATTATTATTATTATTATCATCCAGCGTGCATAACGCGCTGCGGACGCGTTTAATATATGGATCTGATGACTGTTATTGCTACTTCGCGGCGGCCATTACGCGTGCACCTCCAGCTCATTTGCGGACGGAAAAGTGTTGATATAATTACGAGGTGGCTTAATGTCAATGCTGAGCGCAAATTATCCCCTTTTCTGCGGGTATAATCATCGGAATCTCCAAGCACTTGCTCGAATGGCCCATAAGTAATATGTGGGCTATCTGTTGATGCTAATAACGGCAAAAACAAGGTCTATAAAGCAAGTGCGCGATGTGTGGGCTTTATATAAACATTTGATGGTTTATGATTACTTACTTGAAAATAAATAAATGCTCCAAATAACCGGGAAGTTAATTTCAAAAATTATTTAAAAACAACAAGATAATCTTAATAGTGATGGAAAACCTGTCATTTTAGTACTTACATAGTTTACATGCAAATAAGATGGAAGTAATAATGGTAAGTGTGGTCAAGAAAATTCAAAACGCACAAAAAATGAAGCTGCAATGAAAAATATTGGTGATATATATATATTCCTTTGAAGTAAAGACAACGGTCATTCTCTTGATTTTGCTCTTCTGAACAATATTTTTTCTATTGCTTGTTCTGGTGTATTCCATTTCTTGATTTTGTTTTTCTCGTTTCCTCTTCTTGTGATTTCCTTTTCATGATTTTGCTCTTATAAAATCATATTTTTTCTATTGCTTGTTACTGGTGGCTTTATTTATTGCTAGATTTCCAGCTTGGTAAAAAGTTTTGAGAAAAAGAGATAGAAAATTCACCACTTTTCCCACTCGGATATTAGGCGCGTCCCGGGGGAATTGTAGCGCTGCAGCGATTTACGAAAGCAGTGTCGCTAAATGGTACTGCTTTATGTGTGGCACTGCAGCGCTTTATCAAGCGGTAAAACATATATATTTTCCGATGGATCGCTTTTCAAGCCGTGCGGCTGTAAACAAAGCCTCCATATTTTCAGTAGAGATAACTAGAATTTGTCCGTTCAAGGAACATCAAGCGCTTTGTGTTACAGCGCTGCATGTTTAAAATTTCCCTAAACGCGCTAGGTTTACCGCTTGCTCATACTTTCGGCAAGCGATGAATAGCTGAGCACATGACTTTTATAGTTTCTAAGAACATAAATACTTGCGTATGAGATGCGAATTTTGGAAACGTTTTCGGCACAAAAAATATGGTAACCACTCAATTACTCCTTAAGAACACTCTTACAAAATTATATCGACTAACAAAAAATACCCGTACGATGACCTACAAAAGGTCAACACAAATGATACAAAAATATATATAACAGCATCCCAGAAATTACTGAGCCAGACAACCTATAACCCCTGGGGGTATGCCTTAAACATCAACCAATGTTTAAAACCGCGCATAACTATTCAACACTCCCGATTCATCGTAATTTATTGTGCAGTCAACCTTTAATTACTTTCGTTTATTTATCCACATCCTAATTACGTGTATTAATTACCGTCGTAATTCACTTTCACTAGCGGCCGGCCAATAAATAATGCCCATTCAAAGTTACGCACGAGGCGATTAATTTAATACGGCGAAATGCTCACGTTTCAATCGATTTGCGAGGAGATTACGAAAATAAATAAGTAAATTAAAATAAGAACCACGAGAAGGTAATTTATATATTTAAGATTAAAGTCATATATTTACATAATAAAATAAACGATATAAAAAAAACAATGAATTTGTCGATGTCATTCCTCGGTAGAAAATGTAATTTATATTTAAATTGAGTGTCGACTATTAAAAACTGCGCTAATATAAAGTCACATCTATATGGTATCCCTTATTGCTCGATTTTACCCGAGCAATAAGGGATCAAAGAGATTTAATATTTTATTTTAAATTAATAACATTTACTAATTGTCAAGGCTTCTACTTTGTTACACATCGTTATTCGATTAATGAAAACACTTTTTTATCTTTGTAAAATAAAATTTGTTTTTTTCTATAAATCTATACCAAACACAATAGATTGTTTCTCTTCTCTATGTTTTCATTGTTTAAGCAACGTGAGTTATTCCAAAGTTATTAAAACACGTTAAACTTTGACGTTGACGGTATGATTCCTTCGTAATTTCCTCAAAGAATTTTTAATTAAAAATCCTTGTTAAAAACTAAAAGCAGCCGGTAATTAACAAGAGCATTTAATCAAGGAGAAGAAGGGAAAAAAAGAAAGACAGCACATCGGTCATTACTTCAAGAAGCAATTTCATGGTAATAACAACACAGTGCGGGGCAATAAGTGAAATCGCCGTGGAGCCCATCGAGAAAATTGAGAGTGATGCTCAGTTTATTGCCTTATTAAAGAATTACTATCCGACTATCCGGCATGCACGGTGGAGAAATGCAACCAGATACACGACAACTTTATGCCAAGCGATGATGGATAAAATAGGGAGTTTTTGAAGTGGAACAAACTCTGTTTAAAAAAAAAATATTATATTAAAAATTATTAAATTTTGACTCATCTGAAATAACTTCATACTTTATTCTCCTTGGTGAAACAAGGAGAATAAAGTATGAAGTTGTTTTTAATAAAACACTTTGTAATTTAAATAAAAAAGAATGCTAAATGTGGAAATAGTTTATTAATTAGTTTCATCATTTTTATTTAATTTAATGTTCTTTATGTTGATTTTTAATTGTGGAGACTTTAATTATTCAAATAAAAATAGTTGTCCTTTCTCCTGCTTATTTTTTATTGAACTAGATATATTTCGGAAACTATTATTTAACTTCAACTACTTTAGATGGAAACATAGTTTCCGAAATATATCTAAAAGTAATATGAATTTAGATTAATTTTAACAACGTTTAAAAAAAACTATTAATGATCCTAATTAAATTAACTTTTACATTTCATAGAAAAGCCATGTTTCTAAAATAATAACAGGATGATGATGATAGGATGCATATATTTCGTCGATACTTATCAAATAAATTATAGAGCAATTACGCAAAATAATTATTTTCGATGTACCGTAAACTAATCGAACTAATTAGCTCTCATTAAGTTTGAGTCGATTTTACAACTTCCTCGACGCGCGCGCGCCTCCTGCACAAGTCAAACATGCGCGCCGCGCGCGCCAGAGGATTGAATCTTCGCTTATTATTTCTCGGCCGGGTGCGTGATTTATGTGTTTCGTGTAATTGCGTGATTACGATGCGCTGAAAGAGATTCGTTTACATTGTGAACTAAAAGACTGGTTTTTGCCGCGACGCCTGGCGAAACGCTCGTAAAGCATCGAGGATTTTACGAGAGTATTTTAATACTCGCCTTTTAGTATTTAAAGATCATTTTGCTTTAGTTTGTGGAAATAAATTAAATGCAAGGTTCCTTCAAAGAGACATTGTTGCTCATAAAAGAATGTCGTTTGTAAAGGAAGAGTTCGTCGTTTCATCTTGTTGTTATAAAACAGCTTTGTAGTTTCAAAATGTTTTCAGTAATTAAAATAAATTCAACCAGAAACACACTAACTTTTTGTCAGCGATGGTAGATGATACAGAACTATCACGTTTGCTTCACATCATCTCTAATAGAGTCGACACATGTGGATAGTGTGTCCAATCTATTAGAGATGATGTGATCCTTTTACACGAGAGAGATTCCACAGCTCTCTCGTACAAAAGGGTCACATCGAGCAAAGTAAATAATTAATGAGTTTGCAACGGTGTTGAACTTATATTAAGGAAATATTGGAAACAAAAATAAATTAAATAAAAATAATTCTAAAATAATTAAATTTTTAATCAATCATTTTCACTTTTGCCTTAGCTGTCAAAAATAATCATTTTTTTTCTAAATTGTTTTGTGTTGCAAATTTGGTTTTAATAAAAATATTGTTAGAATTGCAAATTATGAAATTAATCGATATTCAAGAAATTAAATTGTTATTCCTTTCAAATTATATATTAAATATAATTATTAATTATATTTAACCCTACACCCATATGGGTAGAAAGGGTCATTGAATATATATATATATATATATATATTAATTATATTTAAATTATACCTCAATGTTGTACATTGAAAATTTCTATAATTCTAGATATTCAAAAAGTTGAAAATCCTTCAAAATAATATAAAAGTATTTATTTTAAAATTTCCAACGCTTTCACCCCGCCCGTAAACTCTGCTCCAGCAGAATCATTACATTACGTCAACATCTCGCTCGTTTATTGACACATAATAATATTCCTCCTGAAATGTTTATTCAATACACATAGTTCGAAGCGTCCGCAATCAGCGCGCTCCCCGGCTTTGATGCCGAACTCCTTCTGAAAATAGTGGCAGTCGTTTAGTTTTTTCAAGGGATTGTCTTCCACTGGGCGTGTACACAAAGGAATAAACAAGCGCTCTCGCCCGATAAGAGTATTTGTCAAATATTGTCAGATACAACGAGGGTGGCGCGTCGCTTTCCTTCTATGTGTATTTGTAAGGGAAATAAAGAAAAAAAAAATAGGAGTGGAGAAATAATAATCATGATGTTTGCGCTGCGTGCAATGGGAAAACGGAAATGTTCCTAGCAAATAAGAAGAAGTGGAAAAAGCTAACGTCTTGACGCGTAATTAGTGGCGCGGCGAAAGGAAGCGGATGAACAAGAAGTTCGGGCTTATGGCTTTTCGTATTTAATTGGTGTGCGGTTCCATTTGTTACACACACAAATAATTTTACATAATTTTATCACAAATTTGTAGGCATGAGTGCCTACTATCGCAATCCTTTAAAACATGACTTAAACAACAGATGGCACTGCTTCTTTGAGAACAGTTAGGATAATGAAAAATATACAATTTATATATTTTGAATAATCCATTTAAAATATTTCTTTCTATATTATACCCTATTATAGGCATAGCTGTCTTTATAACAAGTTTGAAAGCTACCAAAGACGTTATTCCTGAAATTGGTTGTACGTTTCGGTCTGTATTGTGATAAGAACACAGAATAACATCGAGTTTGTCGTTTGTTAGTTTGTGGATAGGCGAATTTGACAGTTGCATACGACCGAAACGTGCGATCAATTTCAGGAATAAGGGCCCAGAGCCTATAACGGTATTGGAGGGAAGATTTCCTGGACCACGTCGGAGTCTATAAATACTCTCGTCAAAACTAGTCGAAACTTAAATAGAATAATTGTAAAACGAATAATCAAGTGTCTTAATTAAAATACATCATAATTATTATTACATAAAAATATTTTATGTATTTTTTTATAAGTGAGAAATTAATTCAAAATATAGGCTCTAAAATTATTCCTTTTTAAAGGATAATTTCCAAATTACACTTTATCTAAAGTAGACAAACATTATTATTAATATTTTATGTCGTTTTCAATTATTAATGTTCAAAACGAAGTAAATATCAGTAAAGCTGAATATTCCGTTGCTCGTAAATAAACTCCTACATTTCAAATGATAGAAGTGTCTAATATTGAGCTCGCATCACTCAAGGAGTGAGCGTTCCGAGCGGTTCAGATAGACATAAAAGCACACGGGAGCTAATCAAGACGGCTTGCGTGCCTGAAGAGCATGACTTCTGGAGCAGATCCGCGTCTCGGTTACTAATGTCGCTAATGCCGAATGTCAATCGATTTGTTCCCACGCCCGCCGTCCGCGAACGTGCGTAATCGTCTAGATGGCCATCTTTTGCATGTCGGCTACCGATGCATCTCGCGAACATCCGTCCACCTTTGAGTTATTCAACGTGGGCCATTATCCGCGTCCCAACTAATTGCGCTCGCATCCCATAATTTCCGATATATGGAGTATTTAAGTGTGCGAGGCAGAGAGCCGGCCAGGCCAAGACTATTTGCTAAACGATGGGAACGGACCGACACTTTTGCCTTGATCGACGAAAAATGTTGCGGTGCTCGGGACGGACAGTTTGTCTGCGCAATTTTCACACACATTTACCAAATGGTTTTCCTTTTCTACTTTCTTACACTTTTCGTGCTCTTTTACAAACATTAAATACCATCCTATATGCTTTCAGTTGTAATATATTAGATGGACAAAACTTTTATTTTCTATTAAAGTATGAACAAGATAACAGATTGAATAACATTGATTGATAACAGGATGAAAATTTTGGAAAATTTAAAATCTGGCTTACTGGATGTCCTACATTACCATTCATATTAATGGTAATTAAGATATTAGCTTCCTCTTTTCTCAGTAAACTTTGTAAAGCAACTTTAAAAACTACTCGATATCTCACATATGTTGTGAACATTTCAATTTCCATGATAATAATATTTTTTATCTATCGAAAACATTTTCCACAAAAATCCTCACCCGGAAACTTTTAAACCTTCTCTGCATTACCTGAAATCCCAATATCCCTCCAAAATTCAAACATCCTCAATCCACCATTCTTGAATTCATATATCATCACATATAAATAACTAACTAAGGCGGTTTCAAACACTCAAGTTCTGGCTCCTCAATTCGTTGACCTTATGGATCAACAATTTCGTAGTTTCCTTCATATTCTCTTTTTACAAAGTTCATCGATGGAATGTCCACTGTATCTTGGACAGGGGGCCCGCATGAAAAGCTTGGAAGCTGCGGGGACTACCGTGCTCTAGAGCATGGATGTCTGAATGGGGCAGATACCCAAGTCGAAATTGCAGGCCTACTCGTGGCATCCATTTGTCCCTATCTTGGATAGGGCTAACTGCAGACAGCGAGGTCTACTCAGCCCTCGTGCTTCCAAAAGTATGTAAGTGAAATTATAATTAAAAATTAAATTTAAAACGCTTTGAGTCTGCTGGCAATAAGTTTCCATGTTTACATCAATGGTACTGTCTGTTTAACAATAAATCTCCCTTGATGCGGCAAAGTGACGTCCCGACGAAGGATCTCCGACGCATTATTTACCGTTGTTTCTCCCCCCAGTTTCTCCTCTTACTCGCACGAGACGTGTAAATACCGAAAAGGGAGGATCGACTGCGTCAAATTCATCAGTCCGTGTCAACATATTTGCACAGTTCGCAATTCACGCTGCCGGGGTGGGCGACGTAAAAATTACCGCGGCAGGCGATTCTGTTGTCGAACGGGAAAAATCCGGGCGACAAACAGTACAACGCACGTGAGAACAACTCGACTCTACGTGATTGAACGGTCGCGCGCACAACTCAAAATCAGCTCGGACCGCAAACATTGACGCAATTAAATCCGATTCCGATCGGCAGCCGCAATCGCCAGGAATTCCTGTGGGCCGCGGAATAACGTTATTTTTCCTATTTTTTTCAATAAAAAAAATTAAAAGGAAACGCAGTGGTTTTAATAATAGGGGAAGTCGTAATTGAAACGCGGACTCGCGTGATAATTGCTCATACAAAAAAAATCAATTAACCGACTCGATGGATCACATAATTTCAATTATCCATTTGTTTTTATTTCAATTTCCACCGCTGGATATTATTAGCTTCATTAAATTATAGTTAATTACAACATAATCACAAAATAAACTCGTTGTGGAAAAAAAAATTTATAAATTACTATTATTATCAAAAGCCTCGGAGTCGGCAATAAACTCGAACACTTTATTGAAGTCGAAATCTATAAATTATATTTGTAATTAATATTTATTGTATCATAAATTAATTCTGATACACTTATCATTAATCCCATAAAGAGAAATAGTTTTAATCTAACTTATTTATTCCCTTCATTCTAATGGTCTGGGTATATTTTACTTCAATCACAATTGCAGTTTAAAATATCAACATTATTTAATAAAATAAAACAATCAATATTGGATTTGATAAAAAAATAAAACACAACACGTATTTATAATTTAATAAAATATTCAACTGCCATTCATCTAGCATATGGATAACTGGTGATGGCCATTTCAGGCCTCGAAAGATTATTATGTAAATAAAAAACAAATTTATTGAAATAAAGTTTACATTACTTGTTTATAAAATTGAATTTTAATTTCGTTTCCTGGTTTTATAAATAAGACAGGTTCACATTTCCTTCAGTAGAAGGAAGAACGATTTGATTCTCTACCTTGTAATCTCAAACTGTTGACGATATTACTTTTAAATAAGGCAAAAATCTGTTTCAAATATCTAATTGTGAATAATTTTTAAATAAAAAAGAGTATTCATTCTCTTAAATAAAAATAACTTTTATTTTATTTTCGAAAGTTTATTAACGTTAAAATTAATATTTATTCCAATGTAACCGTCAATATTTTAACAAAATCCAATTTTAATGAGACATTTTCTTTAAGATCAGCGTTGCAGTAAGAAGATAATGCATATTTTATGTCTTCTATTTAAAAGGGGATTTACTGGTGCTTAAACCCATGGAGATAGCAATAAACCAACCTGTAGAGGAATTTCTATCGCGACCATTTAAAACAAAAAAGTGGTCGATGCGAAGAGGAAGTGAAATATATCATTCGACCATAAAATTGAAAATGAAACTTAATTACGCCGTAATGGTCGGGGATATTTCAAACGAGATCGAGAGTGGTCGCTCCTTGCTCCTTGGCAATGCAAATAAGACGCCGAGAAATACGGCGATGAGCGGTGGCAAGTCCCATAAGGAAAACAAATTGATAATACGTTCAAATTTACATCCCGGCATTCGTGGGTGTTCCTTACAAGCTCACCTCGTTACGACCCAACGCGACTCCGGAGACAATCGCCCATTATGCACTACTACATAATACCTATGCGTGGCTGGCATGATTTACGGGCAGTAAATGATCTTTCCTAGAATGCAAAGAGCCGGGTTCGATCGCTTCATTACCTGCCCGATGAATTCGATTCCGAATGTCGCCATTACAGACGCTCTTTTTTCCTTTTTTTTTGTTGTTATTGGAGGGGTTTTAATGGCCGGCAGCGTGATTACGGTGATGACGGTAGGAAAATGACGAGTCGTTGGGTGGCGATCGGCGTGCCGTGGAAATTTGCCCTTTTGTAAACTTTGATCCCCGGCTAATGGCATGTGGGCGTGCGGCTTAACTCGCGGCAAAAAGTAAACAAACCGGCAACATTTAGAAGGAACACGACGAGGCTCGTCCGCCTGTGCAGCCACCGTTCCGTGAAAATGCGGAATCATTACCGGACCGTTCCACCTTTTATGGAAATGTTTAGATAATGTGCTTGAAAATGGGAATCCCAAGGCAGTCCATTCACCGTTCAGATTATTGCTTTAAATTGCGATGCCGCTGTCTCTAATGTCCGCGGGTAATTCGTATCATCAGTACTCTCTATCTACGAGTAAATAAGGACATTAACATAATACACATATTTCCAATTTAAAAGATATTCAATATTAAAATATTATAATAAATTCAATCTTGTATTGATTTCCATATCCAAAATAAAAATTTTCTACTTATCATATAAGGAAAAAAGTTGTATTTTCAACTAACAATAAAAAAGAGATATTCTGACTCTTTGAAATTGATATAAAAGTGTATTGTATTAAATTGTCTCAATTTCTTAATAATCCTCGAGCGTGTCCGGTGACCAGAGAAGATCAACGCGCCCGCGAGCCGCGTAACTTCACGCGGAGACAATGGCTTATTAGGCAAAAAGGCATTTACATCGGGGCGCGTCGCCAAATACGAATTTAACTTACGGCCGCCCAATTTGAATATTTAAATCGGGCTCGCTGGGATCAGGCCGGCCGGACAGTGAGGAAAATAAAGCAGCCAGCGACAGCTTTACGACTTCCTCGGCCATCAAGCAAACCGAGACCGGCCTGCCTGGAGGAGAGCTGTTAACTGCTTGGGAACAAACGAAATGGAAATCCCATTGTGCCATATATGGCACAATTAGTCCACCACTTCTCCGATGCACGCACCCTCGGGGCCACCGTGCTTTTCGGATTCCTAGCATTTTCTAAGATTGATTATGTCAGGAAAACACTTCAGCTATGTAAAAATAAAAATAGCAAAATACATTTAGCGCCAATACCCAAAACAATGATAATTATTTAAATAATTAAAGCCTCCACAACCAACAACCAACATAAAGAAGATTAATGATAATTATCAATTAATTTAACCAAATAAACACTTCCTCTGTACAATCAAATACTGGGTTGGAATAAAGTATGGAACCAAAAAAATATCTTTAAAATGAAACGAACGATTTCATTGAAAATTTTCAGGTAAGTGCAATGGAACAAAAAGCAGCTGATGTATATTTTTTTATTTATAATATACTTCCGGAGTGACCGGAAATACCCTCAATAATTATTGTACCCTATCTAATTAAATCTAAATTAAATAACAGTTGAAATAATAATTGTAACAGTTTGCTAAATTAGGTGGTATTGGAAAAATAGTTTATAAAAGAAGGAGTCATAAAATGTTTAATATGATAATCGACGTAATTCATAAAACATCAATCACCCATCAATCACCATAAAATATTCATTCCCAATAAACTCCGAAGTTATGGGTCTTGCATTTTTATGAATATTTACGCGGAGCTCAGTGACCATTTACAATTTCCGCGCTAAGAGCCCCGGGGATTGACAGATAATTTTTCAACGAGTCAAAACGCATCGCATCGGAACATGCAGTAAGTGCATCCATCCAATCATCGGGTGCTCACAGGAGTGCAGTGCATGGCACGGATGCGGCGGCGCCCGATGGCCATTTTCTGGACGTTAGTGCCCGGGGATCGATGCGATCTGGACCACTTCATTTGATAAACATGGGCCCTTTAGTGCATTTGCGGGATTATCTCCGGCATTTCGGGGTACGCGCTGAACGGCCTCAAATTGCCCGGCCACTACAAACTTCCCACTAGGACCATTGAATAATCGTTAGCGTTTTCTTCGATACACCGCCTGAATAAATACCACTCGGCCCACTCGGGATTCTCAATAAAACGGATAAAGCCGAACATTTTCCAATTCTAAACACAATAACAAAGGTTCATTTTATTTTGTCTATAATTTTTTATATATTAAATACATATAAGAATTGAAGTACCGGTGATAATTTTACTATAAATAAGTCGAACGACCGGCTCTTATTAAAAAATACGTTTTTTTTTTTCTAGTTTCGACTTGATGCCATTACCAAGCCGAAGCTAGTTGAAACAAAAACAATATATCTTAGAGTTTATTTTCATGAATGAAGCAAATTCATAATGTGAAGTAAATTTAATAGATACTTTCAAAAGAATTCGAGGTTCCTTTTTTCACTTGGTAGAACGGGTTGGAATAATAACTTCCATTCATCGTAATTCACTTTTGGTGGATGCGCCGGGAAATATTAATAACGTGTTCACCAATGTATACCCACAATAATTTCCAATTAATTTCTTTAAATCGTATCCTCACATCTAGCTACAAGCAAGGAGAGTCATTTCCCCAATTATCACATTCTGAACACAATTAGAGCGAATTTGAAACGGACGAACCGGAGGCCATTCAGAACGGACCCACAATCAGAACAACAGCACGGCACAAACAATATTTATTCCCGCGAAGGAAGAGGAAACGCACACGAATTTCCGTTTCGCACCGGCTGATTGCCTATTAATGGGGAAATTTTGAGCGGACGCGAGCGGTGTCCGTGTGTTGGTGTATTGTCGTTGCGGGTTTTGATTGGGGTCGTGACCAACGCGCCGTGGCTACACTCTCCCGCCAATTCCCAAAAAGGAGCAGCCCATTATAAAATGCAAATAGATTTACTCAGGATAATTACCTGCTGTTCTGTGGGAATACGGGATAACAAATTCACGTGTGCGCGGTGCACGCTTGTGTTCTGTTCGGATGTGTGTGGGAAAAGAAGTGACTGCTCGAAACGACCAAGCCGGATCGATAAGTACGCTATTGGCGAGCTAACTGGTTTACATTTTACGAATGCAGTTTCCTCCTTTTAATCGAGCAAATGTTTCTTAAAAAAAGAAAAATTTCACAATTTTATCATAAAGAACAGACAATTTTCTATACAAATCGAAATATTTAAAAAAAGCCAGTCATGATAAAATTAGTAAAATATTCCTGAAAATCATCTGAAAAATAATTTTAATTAAATGTGAATTTCGTTTCCAATTTTCATAAACAGGACAAATTCGTCTTCCTTTAGTGGACGAAACAATGATTCTCGATCCCAGTAGACCTAAATCGTTGACGATGCCACTTGAAATTAGGCAAAAGGTGGCGCTTTAATTTATTATGATTAATACTACATACATTACTAAAGTTATTAGGAAAATTCCGCTCCTTATGCATTTCTCGAGATGTTATTATAATTCCCAAGCATAAATTCCCCAGTCTAACCCTTTATGGATTCATCACTTCATCTCACAACAATCAAGACCTTTATGTGACAGTATGGTTTCAATTAATATTTTAGGAAGAAATTATCATGATTTATACAATTTAATTAAAAGTATCATTATTTACCAATTTCTTCCTATTATTATTATTTTTCATAATCTTGAAATTCGATTTTCACCCTGCGTTGTATGTAGCCATATCCTGAAGGTTCTATTGTCTAATATTACTCACATTTTTTCATTTCATTCTACTTCGTTATAAATGTTAATTTAATTGAAAGGATCTTTAAACAAATAAATAACTTTGTTTGTATAACACACTGATAGTTAATTAAAACCATACACACTGATAGTGTGTTATACAAACAAAGTTATTTATTTGTTTAAACATCCTTTAAATTAAACTACTTTATTTTATTTCTTGATACCAAAAATACTTTCATATTTAATAGCGAATTATTAATAAAAAAAATGATTAAATAAATCATCGGGCCGACACCGACCTGTCAATATTTGCAAGAGGAAAAATTACCGGAGCGAGAGCAGATATTGGATTTAAAGAATCCGGGCCGTTTTAATCTCCCGTCGCGCGACGCCGGCGGATGCATAATTAAAGTCGTGTTCGCTTTTAACAATTCACGGAATTTTCATTTCGCTGTTATTAATTACGCGACGAGTCGAAGGCGACTTATATTCGACGGAAATATGCGCCTCCTCCGTCTGCCCCGCCAACAAAAAAAAGGCACTCTTCCACCACTTGCACTTCCTTTGGTTACCGAATGAGACTAATTAATAATAAATAAGAATGTTACTACTAATTATATTAAAATTGTATTTTTCAAATTAATGTCAATTTTTCATTTTATTAAACACACTTCACATAACTCATAAAAGAAATTTGACACTAAGACTTACCCCATTCGAACATTCTTTTCTTACAGCTAATCAAAAAAATGTTGGTGGAATTCCTCCTTTTCTTCTTACCTGAAACAAAAATGAGAACGAAATCAGCAGACTGATAAATCCCGCCGTCGCGTCGGTGGAAGCACGCGAGCTTTAATATTCATGAGCGGCTTTTTGCGCGCACATGAGTGCATGTTAATGGCCGCTCTTAATCTTCGGCGGACCTGGCGCGCGTGTATTGTGTAATATTTAACGGGCGCGGACGCCGCTGAAATAATTAAATTTTAATTTTACCATTATGTTACGAAACGGCCCTAACTGTAAACACCAGGCCTGGTCGAGTCGAGGTTATTTTTGACGTCGCGGTGGAAAAAAAAATGGACGAGAGCGGAAAAGGAAGAGAAGAAATAAAAAGAACAGGGCGGATAACTAGTTCGGCGTTGCTAAAGAGGCATCCATCATGTTAAAGTGATGGGATAATGTCTTGTTTATGGTAGTTTGTGCTGGAGGTGAATTATGGCTCGATTTAAATTTATTTAAAATAGAAAATCTTTTTGTACAGAAAAAATGAATATATTGTTTTTTTTTTAATATTATTAGAATTTTATCATTTTAGTTTTAAAAAGCAAAGCACTTCAAAGAATATAACGGATGTCCCACCTAAAGCGTGGGATTTAATTTAAAAACAAAAAACACCTTCATTTAACATCCAATTACTCCACCTGACTAAACTCGCACCAATCATTTACTCGCTTTGGATGCATTGGGTGTTCGAGTATCAAACGAGGATTTTCAGCACTCCAAATCCGATGGTTTATATCAAGATTTGTAATTCTTCAGTCTTCCCAGAAACGCAAACAGTATTTATTAAATTTATTATTGTATCCATTACCAAATTCGTACCAACTATTTCGATTATTGTAACTTTTGTAATTGCCTAACCTTTTTTTATTTTAGAATGTACGTATGGTGCAAATTTAGGACTAGGTTGATGTAAAAGTAGAAACTAAGACATAAGAAGAAGAAAATCCATTAGACATCCATCCGTTAACGCGTCAGTCAGAGTTAATACAAACAAAAAGGCGCGCGAGGAAAGCTGGAAAAGCTAATTACGCGTAGAAGCAATTTACCTAAAATCACATCGCGATGTTAACTCGGCACATTATTATTCTGATTATTAAGTAGATTAAGGTGCCCTAATGGCAACGGAACGAGCCGTTCGAACACACGTTCGCATGCATGCGCCATTCCTCATCCACAACAAAATTGGCGATCTCAGTATTTTATAAAGCAACCCGTTTTCAAGCCAAGACCAACAACCTTCGGGCTTAATAGATACACATTGATTGCCGGCGTAATAACACACATCGAAACCCCGACAATGCGGAAACGGCCGAAAAAACATTGTGTTTTAAAACGCGGAATGCCATTAATGCAACCGCTGGCAGATGCGCACTGCTGATATCCTGCTCACACATGTACCGGATTTATTGCCCGACAATCTGATACTATAAATTAGCCTCCTGGTGATTATCTGCGTGGACATTTAGATCGGCGGGGAATTATCTCGCTGGAATTACTTCTCTTGCGAGATGTGCGCCATCGTTCCTTCTTAATCAATTCCATCGGTAAATAGAATTAGGCCCCGATTGCGAAAATGTTCCACGCTCAGTTCAACTATTAGGAGTGCTTAATGAAGAAGAAAATTGGACTGCCTTCGCAGCACTTTCGCCGGGATTAAACTGCGGAGGGAAAAGGGGGGATTCATGTTGTTTATGGGGGCACTGGGGGAATTTACGTTCAAGTAAAATTTCACATTTAATTCATCGATTTTACTAACGTTTTTTTGCATTTTCTCCTTCCACAATTGTTATTTGTTGTAATTATAAAAATCACACTTCTTTTCTCGTTATTATTAAAATTCTGTTTAATTCTGTATTGAAATGTTGGGACGTTTAATAAACGATGGAGCTTGAAGTGATAAGCAGCTAATTTGTGGGAAATTGGGTGAAATATTAAAGATGTGTTTGTTTTCAAGAACCCTAATATAATTAATTCTAAAACAATTGGGGAGGCAGATGAAGTGGCTATAAATTAGTATAAATTAAAAACGAGATACTCTACTATCAACATGATGTAGAGCATTTCAACAAGACAACCCAAAAAAGTTTGCAGCTTTCGTGGTACCAAGTATTTCCGTTGAAGTTCCAACATTATTTTACCCTATTCAATTAAAAACATTTTGAACTTCCATTATTACTGATAAGTTGTATCCAATTATTCTTAAGTTAAAGAATAAATACAAATTGAAATAATACCTACAACAAAAATCATAATATAAATCCGGTTGAAATAAACGAGTCTTAATTTATTTCCCAGCACACACTCCGAACTCTTTCCAACTGTAATTGAAGCCATAACTCAAGTGTGATATTAAACGGAAAATCCAATGTATTACATCACATTTAGATAACATCAAAACCTCATTGGCTAATGTGTCGCAATTCATTAACCCCGCGATATTCTCCACAATAAAAGTGATAACTCAAACACACCGACGGCACTTTGCCCGCAAATTAATATTCAATACATAAATCCAACCTAAAGGATGCAGAAAACCGAGTAATTTCCTGTAATATATCATCGCGGTGTACTTTTTTCCTTTTCCGCGAAAAATAAATAAATAAATAACGTGATTTAAATAAGTTGCATATGCCGGCTGTGGTTTAAATGGGTTTAACAGCTTTATCAGCGGCTGTTGATGGGCCTGGATGTATTACATAATGAGCACGTTTCGTCCGCGCGAACTTTGCATTTAATGAATACAGATTTTGTAATAAATATTAATGCAATTCCTGCTTGGAGCCGTCGAGAGTGGCCTTAAAAGTGCACAATTGCAATGTGGAAATGCAAATTGAAGTACCTAAAAAAAAAGGCATTCCCTCAAAAAAAAAAAAGTTTAGAAAAATCCTAGCTTATTTCTGAAGCAATAATATCTTTCCAATCGTTTTTTTATAATTTCAAGGTAAAAACGTAAAAAAAAATTAATTGGTTTTAACAAAACCGCACAGAATTAACAAAAAAAAACAAGCTGAAAAATATACTTCACCTTGTTAATAAAATAAACAATTTTATAGCATTCATCTAGCGTATGGATAACTAGTGATGGCCATTTCGGTTTTTCGAACCTCTTCAGATTAGTGTGTTCCATGTGCAACACCTTGACGAAGGCGGTTGAACGGATCTTGTGTTGTGATGAAATAACCTGATATAAGTTGCAAATTGAATGTTATTCATTCAATGCTGCATATTTTCGTTTTCCCGTTGTTTCCTAGAATACTGAGTTAATATCTTGGTTAAGCCTATAAACGCTAACTTATTACATTTAATGAATATAATAGTTGAAAATAGTGGGTACATGTTATGCAATTTTCTAGGTGCACTCTCCAAGTCCCAGTTCCCGGTCTTCACGATATACGCCCAGAAGAGCTGCCTGGGGGTGAAGCCGTGCGAGAGGGCCTGGTGCATCGATCGCGTGCAGAACTACCGTCTGGTCGGCTACGCCAAGAGCCACCAAGTGGTCAGCTCGAGACAGGAGTGTCTGGAACTGTGCCTAGGCGAAACCGACTTCCAGTGCAGGTGAGTACGAAACGCGTCCTTCCTGAAACGGCACCCCGCGGTGCGGCGAAACGGCATTTTCCAATTTCCGTTATGACCCTTTAGGTAAATAAATCAAACGCGCATAATGAATAATTAACGCGTTGTACTCGGTGTGTCCACTTTTTTTTCTCTCTCTCTTGTTCTTCTTGTTTGCGGATTTTTCCGAGGCGTTAATTGCCGGTGGTGGGAATCGCGCTCAAGACGCTCCAAATGGCTAATGGTCGTGCAAAGCTGAGACCCGCGGAGGAGCATTTACATTGAATGCGAGTTGGGACCACGGCCATTAATCACCTCGGGTAACTGTTTATCATAATAATACTGACAGTAAGATGATTCTCTCGCGTTTAATGACCACTGATCGTGTAACTTGGGTGCAGATTACGAGTCGCTTCTTCCGCGCCGGTGGAAACCACCTTGTACATTCAACTCCCACAATTCTCATGAATGAACTCGTAGAGATATTTCAATACAAACAACAACAAAAAAACATAAGTTTTCATTCAATTCTTAAGTTACTTAAAAATCAACTAGAATAATTACTCTATTTAGAGATTAGTAAATCTTCATTGTGTTTATATTTAATTTCTATACGTGTGTAGTTTCTGCCTCAATAACAGGTTTGGTTTCACTAACTAATTGATGAATTCCACCACAAATGAAGAGCAAAAGTAATAAAAAGGCCAAGATTTTTTATAACAGAAATTCAAGAAATAAATGTGGAAATGAACAAGCTTTTATAAAAAGTCAAGAGGACTAGAAGTTGCTCTATATACGTCCTATCTTAATCCTAAATTGTAAATAGACTCAGAGTAATGTTGATTTTTTTTTAAGAGAGTGAATTAAAATTTATTTAAAAGGATAAAAAATAGTGTTTGTAAACTTTAATTCATCCACATTTTTCACACACACAGCGTCTATTAATCAATACGTCCTAAACAAATAAATCATCGTTTTTGTCAGTCGAAGGAGACGAAGGACGACCCTTGCGTTTCCGGTCGGAGCGCACGAGGATGCCTGACGCGTCGCGACGCCCTGACGCACGAGGCGCTACGATCTATGGGGATCATTTGTCTCCGGCATCGCTTTTCTTTGGGCCGCATTATTTCGCAGTATTTCATTTTCGCGGAGATATCCTTAAAGCGGCGCCGCGACGTTGATTTGCGTCCGCGTGAAATATCGCCGCGTTAACTCCACCGCCCCACCCGCGTTTATTATTTCCTCGGTAATTTTTTCCCTTTCGACTTGTTTTTTCTCGCCACGAAAAATCCTTATTTACAAGCAACCGACTCGAGTTTCATGGTTCTTTTTTTTTCTTTCACGCGCGTGTTATTTATGCCTCCGTTCTCATCATATTAATTGATGTTTTCTTCGGGGTTTCAATTTTCAGCGGGGAAAATATTTGTGTTTTATAAGATATGATGGGGAAGCGATGGGAATGTAAATGTTGCTGAAAATAAACAAACACTCGCGCCGCGATTTGTGTAATGGAAGCCGTATGCAAAACAAGCCGAGAGATGTAAATAACCGCGAGTTAATCTCAATCGGTGGATTATCATTCGAGGAGAGCTATAAAATCTTGCGTGCGTTGAAAAATTATGTTTCCTTGTTAATTTATTCCACGGTTAGTTTTATTTCAAATAATCGCGGAGAAATACGAGAATGCTGAATATTTCATTCGAATTATTCAAACCATGAAAATACTTCATGTTCATATAAGAGATCAATTATATTTTTTATTGAAATTTTAAAATTAGCGATTTTTTAAGATATTTTTCTGTAACTGTGCAATTTTAAGACGCAACATTAAAATATAGTCTATTTTTCAGTCAGGTAATAAAATAATTTAAAATGAAGTTCAATATAATTATAAAAATATTGTGTATCAAACCGCATATAATCACATTTTCTAAAAAAAAGTAAAAAATTTACATTTTAAAAATCGCCGCTAAAAAATCGTAAAACACAGATTCAATATCCGTAATTGAAACTATTTTGTTTACAACATTCAATTCGTTTTTTAATATAAAAAAACACATATTGGAGAGTAAATTTATGCATAATTAAATTTACGTCGGCATTTCAAACATTCGAAAATTGCTCACGAAACGACAATCATCTGTTTCAGTTCGTTTCGAGCGGAGCAGCAATATTGTAATTAAAATTAAATAAACGAGCACGCCCAATATCCACCGAAATATAATATTTGCACCCGTGCGGGATATTCATTTTTTTGCCAAAACGAATCCATATATTATATCAATCCCCACGTATTACACATTATTAATAATTCGGCGCATCCGACGTTAATTCCGCACATGAATAATTGAGAGTTGCCAGCGATTTAAACATTAATGAATTAATCATGTGTGTGTTGTAACCGCTCTTCGGGTTTTTATTATTGTTGTTGTTTTAATTGCCTCCTCTAAATTTATTAAAATAATTATTTTAATTGGTTTTTTTTTAGAATTTATTATTAATTTTAATTTCTTCTCGTGATTTTCTCATTATTTCTTTATGAATAATGGCGCAGGTTATTATTTTCAAGTGCTTAATTAATTAAAAAAGAATAAAAAATTGAAAATAACTTGCTTGTGTTTCTTATTAATATAATTTTAATGTCTTCTAATGATTTCATATATTTTTATTAATGATGCTGCAAGTCATTATTTTATAATATTTGATTAATTAAACAAGAATATAAAATTGAAAATACCTTCCTACTGTAACTGTTATTTCATTCACATAACTATAGTTTCGACTCATTCAAGTGAAGGCAATCAACCGCAATTATAAATAATTTTATTAATGATTATTTTATTCACTTTTAATAAATAAATAAATCTTTATTAACGGATAAACCATTATACAAAAAATATATATAAACTTTTTTACAAAGTAAAAATACAAAATAATAAAAAATAATTATATAATATATTAATTAATTGAATAAAATAGTATTGAGTATTTTTAATTTCCATTTAATTATTAATTTAATTGTAGGCGAGTTAAGTAAAGATGATTTGGATTAAATAAAACACAACTCATTTTATTTTTGCCATCCTTTGTAATTGTATATCCATTCATAATGGATCGAAAACGTATATCTGGTACAAATAAACACGCAGTGAAGAAAAGTTTAGAGTGTTTTATTTAATTATTTTAATTACTTTTTTCTTAATTTATTATTATCATATTTTTAATGTTAGCACGTGTGCTTTTTTTCCTTTTTTTATTTTCCGTGCTTGTTTCCTTCAAAGCCCTGGCAATTCGCATTCAGCGCACGACTTTAATTATTTTTTCCGCCGTATTTATTTTCAATTTACTTTCCCTGTTGTCGGCGGATTGAATTTACCTGAGTAGCGGGGGAAAAGGCCAATCCGCCGACTTAATTTATAAACAACAATATCGCGGAAGCGTTCGCGTAATATGGTAAAAATTTTCAAAAAGGGATTTTTTGCGCTGGAGATGGATGGATAAGTTAATTCATTTCGAGCGAGATGAATGGGCTTTTAATCATATGTGAAAGCCGGGCCTCTCCTACAATCATCGCGCGATTCGAATGGTTGCGCGGGCTGTAATTATTTATTTATAATAATTGACTAGTTTTGTGTTGGTTGATTAATGGACGCGTGTCGGATTTCTTGACGCGTCGCTGTGATTCTTGTAATAATTTATTTTATTTTAACATAACCAATTGCAGGTTAAATCAAAGTTAAATAATTATTTAATAATAATAATTCCGTTCGTGTTTATATTGCATTTAGTAAAAAAATTAATACTGCAGACACGTGTTTCGTGATTTCATCCCTCGTCAGTACAGCTGTGCCTTATATAATTGCAAAGTTAATTTAATTAATTAAAAACGCACAACAAAATATTTTTGAGATACCAAATATACTGACCTCCATAAAAATTAGCACACCAAAATTGTTCATGAATGAAACCATGACCAATTTTGATATACCACTCTTGTTTTTCTCAACAACAAAAAATGTTTGCAGACGTCCGCAATGCAAGGTCTAACTTAACATCAGCAGAAAACGTTGCGGAGAAAATGACTTTATAAAACCATATAATCAAGGGATTTTTCCAGTTGGTCGAAGGCGCGCGGAATATATTCATTACTGACAATTTCGTAACACATCCAGTGTTTCTCCGCAACGTACCATCTCTCGGATATTTAATATTTCATTAGACTCATCCATCCGCTCACATTTCGATAAAAGTGTATATCATTAAAAACATCGCCAGTTCAAAAATGACTACACGTCCATTAACTTTCTAATAACCTTCGGGGATTATGGTGTAAAATGTGTACTAAAAGAGTTATTCGTTTATGGACGTTTAGATTCTTCAAATTACGTGAAAATCATATATATATATATCTATATATATAATCGAAGTAATATGAGTTCTTCGTTTAAATAACTCAACAACAATCCCGAACACTGCAATATGAAAAAAAAACCTTCCCCTTACGTTGTAGGTTTGCTCACGTAAATTAAATTAACGTCTGTTAATTAATTTCCAACAAAAATCATACTCTTGGGAAATAATCACACTTTTACTAATCTAAATAATACAAAAAATGCATCGCCATGAAAACGGTCAGAAATTAGATATACTGGAAGCAATAGAAATTTATACCCAAAAGCAATACATTTAATTTCTTTCGATGCGAGCGAGTTGTATACTACAGAAAACGAATTTTCTATAATAAGATCGCCGTTCACGATGGACGACTTATCTTACATTTAAGCTATTACAATATTTGCAATCAGATAGGTTCGATTGGAGGAATAAATCAGGTTCGGCTCCGACGCCCGTTTCCCGCGGGCGTATTTTGATATCCACCTATTAATACGTTCCGCTGCCTTGTAGATTACGTTGTCACCACTGGTTATAACCGATTTGCATCGCTTGCAATAAGCAATAATTGCAAAACATTAACTAGATATCGAGGAAAAAGGAAAAAATATCCAAGTAAATCTCTCGTTGCATTGTTAATTTTTATTATTTAATCCGATTTATAGAAAAAGTTGATTTGTTTTTTTAGTAATGAATATTTTACATTTTATTAAAAAATATTTCCAAATAATTTTTATTTAATTTAATATGAGCAATAATTTCATCATATAATACAGACTTTGACAATAACGTTAGCGATCATGACGAGTAAGTAGACAATGACAAGAACAGGCTGAAAGATCTATGGTCGATAGCCATTTCGCAATGGCATTATCTACTTAAAGTCTTTAAAAATTAATAAATAAGTAATTTGTTAGAAATATCTATGAATAATCTTCTATTCTTCAGAAGACAGTTGCTGAATAATAGTTTATGTTAAATCATAGAATGGCATTAGATTAATTCAATTAATTCCCATGAAAACCATTCCGCCCATTCCATCATCAACACATTCGAAATTTTTATCCCGACCCCGGCTTTAATAAGAAAATCCGAGGGGGACTTCGCCGAGAGGGCGGCCTCTTCCTGTCGTGCCGTATGGTTCTTCACATTCGCGATAAGACGTAACGTGGGAAACGGCAACCACCGGCAATTAACAGATAATGTGTATTATTAATCGCACCCCATATATCTCGCGTATGGTACGACACGACCGATTCCCCGACGGCGTCACGCATCCTAATAAAGACGCCCCCTTCTGCATATCCAACTTAATAAACGCCGCTCGATCCGGTGGTTGAATAACCCAGCGTTAGACTCCATTCCCGATTGATGGATAACTAGCATTAGCGCAAATCCCGATTCACTTTATAGCGCATTAGAGATGACGGCGCCGGTGCTAAATCGTTGATTCGCTTTCCGATTCCGCACGCAGCCCGATATCAATTCCGCCGAAGAGTGCATCCTTTCTCGGTTGCAATTTTGCAAAAGAATTTGCATGTGTTGTTTGCATGTTTAACAGCGCGATTTTTTTACCTTGTTTCCCATTGCGGACGGATACACGTGTTGGTAAAAATAGCTATTCCCTTGCGCATATATAGAGATGGATTTGCGAAGATGCAACGTGAATCTATTCGAGGGATAAAGTATTTTCTGGAAATTCATGTAACCGCATACGTGCATATATTGGGAAGAGGCTTCTGCGAGAAAGTCACACGAGATTCTATTATTGAGATTCAAATATGAATACATGCACATTGAATACTTAGGTACATAATTTGCATTAAGTAATATACTCGGAATTTATTTACAAAATTTTATTTACAATTTTATAATATCGACAATCACAGTATTTTCATCACTATAAAAAAATATAATATTGTAACGAAAGTAAAAGAAGAAACTCGAAAGATCACTCTGGAATGTTCCACAGAACGCGCGACGATAAACGCGGCGTCATCGAAAGTTCCGGAAAGTTCCAGAAACAAGCACGCGCTAGTGGCGCTACAGTCAATCAGTCTATCACGAACGTCCGAATGCTCAACATCTCGTTATAAATAAATAATGATAGTGTGGTGGTAATAAATGTATAAATCGATATTGTGTTACTTATTTCCGAGTCTGATTAAACCCGATTTCGTAACAAAATATGTTTAAAAAAATTAAATTATTCGGTTCTATATATTAGTAAATTATTGTAGTATTCTACAGTAAACCATCCTTAAAGAAATAGCTACGATTTTTATGGCTGGTTAAACTGTTAGATTTAGTTTGCAACTGTATCTTTCATAATTAGAAAATAATGAGAACTATAAAAAACTGCGCTTTTATAGCTATTTCATTTTAAGTTGCGAGTAATAAAAAAGTATTTCTAATTAAATTCTTACATACGGTTGTTTATCACATGCAAGAGTTTGTAAAATTAATTTAGTTATAATATGCTTTTTTATTGATTAAAATAATAATTAATTACTTTAAAATTCTATTTATTTTAAATAACTGTAACCGAGTGAATAAATACTCTTTTCTATTAATTTCATATGTTTAATGTTTATTATGTAATAGCAATCTAAGATAATATAAATGTTTTAAAACTAGGAATCCGTCGGCTTGTTTTTACTTAAACGGTGCAACAATCTGATAAATCTAAGCCGGCACGATTTATTTACCTGCAACCCGCAGATGCCATTAAGCATATCTCCGTAAATTTCTCCCAGGAGTGCACGCGAAAAAAACTTCAAAATATTCCTCCACTCGCTGACAACATTTCGAGAATGTCCCAAGCGTATGCAGAAAGAAACCAAACAAACCACCGCCAGCTGATAGCACACGAATAGTCGCATTATTTACTAGCGGCTATTAATTAAAATAGCCCGAGATAGCGAAACGCGCCGCCGTTTTCAATTCCCCGGGATTAGGATTTACACCGGCCGCGAAAACCCAGTAAATTCAGCAAAGAGAGCGCATTCGTTCACGTTAACATTATTTGCCGATAAGTGCCGGCCAATGTATCACAAAAGTGTATTTTCACAGGAAAAATACTAAGTGCACGGGCCATTTGCGCTTTTCCTCCCCCCGAGGCGACCTCCTTAATCCAATCCATTTATTTAATCGATAGCCCCCCCTTTCGCCCCCCAATAATTCTTTAATCCGTATTTATGGCTATCGAAAATTTCCCCACTTAGTCTAATTGAAAAGTGAAAACGCGCTCGCGGATACGAAAAATCGCACACACAAAAAAAAAACATGTTAATTAAAACTAGACCGATCGTGTTTGGCCTAGATTGGAACTTTGTTAAAAGCTGAAAACGCTCAAACCGTCAGCGTCATCCAGGGCTGATGTAATTAATTACTTTGAGAAGGGAAAAAAATAACCGTCGGTGTATCGATCAGGCTAGCGCATTGTGTCCGCAAATTCTATAGGAGGAATTTACCTTGCCCCGGGGAATATTACTCTGTTTACACTAAATTCACCTTCAAGTTGTTATACCTTTTATTTGTAAAAAGTGAATAAACAAACACTAACATCAAGAATGATTTTATTATAATTTATATAACGTATTAGTTATGTTAGATTCAAAAATCACAACGTTCCTTTAGTATCGATGATTGGTTTCGAGTTACGTGAAGATATAATTGATATAATTGATATAATTGATATAATCAAAAATAATAATCAAAATAATTAACACTGTTGTATCTGTTAGGTTGCATAGGTCTGGTTGGTTTACGAAAATACATTTTTTTAGGTTTTCGTGTGGTTTTATTAAACTTTCGAAGAACACTATTTACAAAAATATTTACAAGTATATGTATACCACCTCAAACTTCGCATGTAAGAAGGGTAAAAATTGGGGTGCACAAATCCACCAATAAGAAAATGACCTGAATGAAAAAGTACACCAGCAATAAAAAAAAACAACAATGATAGTTTTGTTTACAGCTGCACGGCTTGAAAAGCGATCCAGCGGAAAAATATATGCTTTACCGCTTGATAAAGCGCTGCAGCGCCACACATAAAGCGGTACCGTTCAGCGAAACCGCTTTCGTAAAGCGCTGCGCCCAATAACAACTAATTACACTATAGTGGATTAAAGGAAAATCTAAGCATTAGAAAATAAAGTGTGAAGAAAGGATACAACAGTGTTAATTATTTTGCTCCTTTAGTAAGTAATTCGATCTGTGATTTTCTTTTGCAACTTGTTAAGATAACGAGTCATTTTATATAATGAAACAAAAATAAAACGTTCTTTAAAAACTTTCTCACAAAATAGAAAGATTGTTATTCAATCACTTCACGTAAACTCGAAAATATACAGTTAAAAACTTTCTCATTTGCAACTTGCTGAAACATGTTGGTCTATTAATTATTTTCATAGGTCGTGTACAATTTGTAATTGGATCATTCAGAAACAACCTAAAATTAAAGGCTAATATTTTACAATCACTCCACACTTATATTAAAATCACTCAACTGAACAACAGGCGAGAAGAGAGGTTATTAATAAACACGACGGATGCATCGCGAAAACGAGTTACAAATTAATGGGTGCGGTAATTGAAGGTATGGGAATTGCTTAATTACGACAAGCCTTATCTTGGGGTTTGCAGGAAGTGCGGAAAAGGCTCATGTGAAAAGTCCGGGGGCGATGGGAAGCCGCCTTTTATTTGCTTGTCATTGCATCCTTTATCGATCATTATTAGTTGTAATCGGGTTTTAAGACGCGCGCACTCGTTAATTATTCAGAAATTTCTCTTGTTGTTTTCGTTACTTTTTTTAACGCGGAATCCCGTCCGCATTTTGCATATTGATAGCAGGATGTTCTGGAGTTAAATAATGGTTATCTTGCGGCATTTGCATAATTACTCAATAAAATTGGAAACTCGGTTTTATTGTAGAAATTAATTCGATCAGTGCGAGATTTCGTATTTGACTTTATGAATATACAAATAGCATCTCAATAGATGAAAAAAAAGTCGTTTGGATAAGATCATCTACAGGTGTTCAAACCAGGAACTTTTCGAAATGATAATTGGAAATAGAAATTATAAAACTAATTATTAATAATATATATTCAACCCCAAGAATTATTTTAAAATTAGAAAGCATTGTTCTAGCTATATTTTTGAAATAAGCTGAGTCAATTAATTTTTAATACGTAAATACTTTTTTCACTGCACTCTTGATTAAACGAATTTATAATATTAAATAATTTCAAATTAAAACACTTAACACATAATAACATGAAAATGGAATAATTTATTAATTATTTTCCATACTAACTTCTCTATTAATTTTTTATTAAATATTAATTAATTTCTTCCCAATTTTGAATGGCGCAATATTACAAATTATGTGAATTCCATGTAATATTGCAATCCGAACATTATTAAACGTAATCCGGTCTTAATATTACGACGGAGGGAGAGGATGCCCGTATTAGGTCCCCTATATCAATTTCATTTTCGATCAGATTGCGATGCAAGTCACTGCGTGTTGCGGTGCGAAGTTGGCTCGCAGCGGGACCGCTTTAAACTTTGGTAATTATCGCCATCGACCGTCTTCCTGAGGTTGACCAGCAGCTTTCGCCGATCTAATTTAATAGCGCCATGTCCGCTTTTCGCCTTCCACATCCATTTCCCCTTCCAGGACCCTCGCCGAATTAAATTCCATTGTACGAGTGTTGGCAAAACAGTAATCTTTGATTTTCAAAAATGAAACGATTATAGTTGTATAAATGAAAAATTCGGAATAGTAATTACAAAAACGGAAAAGCTGAAACTTTCTGTCCTTTATTTTCCCTTTTTTTCTATTATTGAAATTAAATTATTTTCACAGTGAGAATTTATTTGAATTGAACATGGTTTTATGTCCATTTTTTTATCCTTTGTAGTAAAGCTTTATTTATAAAAAATATATAAATGTTCAATTGAATAATGACACATTACAGTTTGTGCCTATGTGGTTGATTTGTTTTTTGGATAAACGTTTCTAATTTCTCTAATTTCTTTAATAAAATTAATGTTATAAACTGCGATATACTGATCATAGGATCACGTTGAAATAAATTCCTCACTGTATGCAGAACAATTAAGGTAGATAATCGAAGCACGCAAAATATAATCAGAATCACGCGAACAAACAACGAAGCTATCTCAAAGACATAAAAAGGAAAAAAGAGCGTGCGTGAAATCCTGGATGAAAAAACCCGACAGACCGTATCCAATACTTTTTGGCTTAATCCGATTAGAAACGGCCTTTTTGCCCGGCGCGACGTGATTAGCCAGTTGTTTATCATAACGTAATAATCCCCCGGAGCATCTTTTTTCCCCGCCGCATCATATCATTTCTGCACGTACGGTATCCAGCAATCAATAAATCCACGATCGAGTGGAAAGCCGCAGCGAACACAACAAAAAAGAAAAAACAAAAACCTCGCAAAAAAAATCCCGCCGGCAAATTGCTACTGATTTTATACTTTGTAATAATAAAAGTACTCGCGCGCGCAAAAAGCAATTTAATCATTCATTCCAGCTGGATTTTAAACGAAAAAAGCTATTAATAAGTAGAGGTGGCTAGGTAATTTATTAATGCTAGTCAACGCGCGCTGAGATATTTAAAAAATACGCTTATGGCCATTACACACTTCACGCCCGGCTCGGAGGAGTTTCTTTTAGCACCGCTTGGATGTATCTATTAACGATGGTTAGTCTACAAAGTGCGAAATGTTATGGCTTTCGTGGCTATAAATTAGGTAATGTTAATAGAATTTTAAATCTGTTTGGAGAAAATAAAATTTGTGTGCATACACATTATGCAATAAAATTTGAATTTCCTATAACCGTAATATATTATTTTATGATTGTAAAAAAAGCAAAAACAAATTATAATTATTATTACATATTGGGTAAACTAATTCATTATATCCTTTCAGGACATATAAAGATTGCCAGTCGGGTCTGTTTGTTAAAAAAAGGTCATACATCAGTAACAAATGAAAACATTAAATTTGATGAAAATGAACCACAAGTTGATTACATTTCTATTAAATAAATCTGAATCTACAAGATTGCATAACGAAAATGTAGAGCATGCTTGCAAAATAGGGTTCACTGCTTCCATAACTATTTTATTAAATATTTTTAAAATGGACGACGAAATAAAGGTACACTTCTGTGCAAAAAAATTAAGCACAAGTCTAATAACATGTTTTCACAACATTCTAGTTGTGAAATGCGGGTCTGTTTTAATTGCCTAGTATTAGATATTAAAGAAATTGACATTTTCTTTTCGTAACCAGGGAACTTATCATGTCTTCCTTAGACTATAACATATTTTGTATGCTTAATTTTATTGCACAGAAGTGTACATTCCAAAATTACTGTCATTCTAAATTTTATTAGCGAGATTAAAATAACCACACAAAATTTATTGTTCAGGCTACGTTTCCATTCTCCCGAGTGTTCGTTAGAATTTATATTTTTTTAACAAAAATTAAAATTGTAGAAAAAAATTGTGTATTATAAGTAGTAAAACATGTAAAAGCACGGTTTATCTAAGAATATTAAAAAATATATATATTCTCAGATAAACCGTAACATGATACACCTGTATTACAAGCCATTTATTAAAAACAATCTTTATTTAACAGCGAAAATAAAATACGTGAATGCATCGCTAATTCCCGACTCTTTACAACTCACCAGCCTTAGAAATTTAATATTTCCAGCCAGACGCACTTATTTATAGCCCAACTAATCGCCGTCGATGCTAATCAGTGTGCGCATTGTTACCGCAAATTCTATAGGTGTCAAGATCGGCGCAACCACTCTTCATCCAACGCCACACGTGTTCGCGGATAACCGCATCCTCTTCATCTCGCCTGCCAGCAATAACTCACCTTCTCTCGCACCATCTAATTGATATTGTTATCCACAATCGCGTAATTAGATACCCTCCTCCGGTTTACCATATCCATAAACACGGAGCGCGTTCACCTGACGTTTCTCATTTAAACGGTAAAAAACTCAACAGTAAAAATATGCAAATTAAAGGGGATATCATAATATTCGCAGTCATGATTTATCAATCGCAAATTGATTCTAGGTTTGGGCTATTAAGGACTCACTATAATAAAGATATAGCCAAAATAAATCAAAACTTTGATCTTCCTATTAGTACGGCCATAACATTAGGTTTTCACTAAAATTTACAACTGTCAACCATGGAAGTTGAAAAGAAACATAACCTCACTTAATTAAACTTGAAATTCTATGATTATTGCGCATACATTTAAGATGACAGTTTTAGTAAGTGAAAGTAATTTTGTAAAACTGTAGAACAATTAATCTAAAGTTTTACAAAATTGTTTTTATTATAATCGTGGTTAATTGTATATGAGATGATTAAAGGTGTGAAGTAAAATGTAAACAAGTATGAAAAGTGGAATTTTATTAGGTTAATATGACAACAATTATAATTGCTTGTGTTGTGTAATTGTTGCAATTACTCCCGTGTACCTTAATTGAAACAAGCTTTTTCCCGATGCAACTATTACGCTAAGCATGGCTTAACAATGCGCTGGATTACCATTTTGATGGGAGATAATTAGTAATTAGTGTAACGTTATATGACAAGCACGAGCGTCGTGGGTCCATTGTATGGAGATGAGTTACACAGAGTGAAGCCCAGAGTGGTTCGGTTGGTGGATGAAGCGGGTTTCAATCAGACCCCAAGAACCGAAGTACGAAGACCCCGGCCAGCCGAAGGACTCTCCCGCGGACTCGCCCCATTTATCAGATCGAATCCATCATCTATCTACTCCTTTCAATCAACTTTATAAAAGGATTTAATAACACGCCAACGCTTATGAAGCTCCTTTTTCCTCGATAAATTCCGAACGGGGGTCGCTCGCGCTCATTAAGGCCCCGATTTTTAATAAGCGTATCGCAAATCAGTCCATAATGAATGAAGCCCTTTTCCCTCTATTTACCACTTTTAATTATAACGCACCTCGGCCGCGCGGCGTACGTGCTTAAATGATGAGCCCTAATTCAAATTTTAATTAAAAGTCCTCGCTGCAAAAATGTAAAATGTCCCCGCGCTCAAACCCAAACTCAAAACTCATACCGATGCAATAACAGTGTTAAATACGGCGCGCTGGGCAATCCTCGTTGTTTACATTAAACATTCACCTCGGCGCGAGAAAACTTATCCATTTTAATATCGCCGCTTTAATTAAAATAATCAGGCCGACTTTTCCGAGAGCGGGAAAACAAAAACATGGATGGGACCGCACGTTAATAACGCACTTTGTGACTGCATTAAGTAAATGGGCGACTTTAAAAATGACCATAAAAGTATATTCGTGGCAATTTCGCCCGCCAAGTTTTTACTCCGCGTGACAACAGTTTAATTAAGGGCGTAATCATCGTAAATAAAAGAATAACGCGCTTCATTCTTTTCCGCTGCTTATCCATTAAAATTTTAACGGAATTACACCACTTATCATTTACAATGCTTTAATTTCTATTTTAAAATAATAATTTCGTCAGAATAATCAACCAACTAATATTTTTTTACTTAAAAATTACCATCAAGTGTGTTATGAAGAAGATAAGTAAATAACCCCTAACAACAAATATAATAAATGTGGAAATAATTTATTAATTATTTTCACATCATTTTTATTTAATTTATTTCTTAATAAATTGAATTTATTTATATATTAATTCAATCATGATTCACCATACGATTATTGTAAACTAAATGCAAAACATTAATTGAACTTTCATTGAAGATGATTGTTGCACGGAAAATATTTATTTTTAACTTTATAAATATGTATAGCAGCAAAATATTTACATATTGACTGTATAATATAATACATAATTAATATTGTACAATTCACAAATTAGCTATCGATCAAAGGTCTTTCAGCCTAAATATGTATATGTTTTTCCTAATTTAATTATTCGCTCCTAAATCAATTCAAACTCAATCTATATTTATCGCTTAAAACTGCAACAATTCCGGCATCTTCACAAATACGTTGTTAGATTTAAAATTTACGACTCGTCCAGTTCCATCGTTTAATTAAACGCATACAGGAAGACGAATGCATTCGTTCGCGTTTGGCCGGGGGCGTCTTCGTCTGGTGTGCGTGCGTGAAGCCGCCCCCGAGCCCGGACGCGACCCGCAAAAATCGCGAATGGAAAACGTGCATGTGTAATGGCTACTGAACGGATTATGCCACTATCGCGACGTGTAATCGGCAAATCGAGTGGAACTCTGTAACTGAGGGCAATTCCGATGGCTATTCCCGTAACAATGTGAAATTGCTTCCAGAAAGAATCACACGTCCACACACGCCAATATATATAATTCGAATCTGTAAATCCCTGATATATACAGGGAGCTTTTTTTATCAGTATACATTTCCCCAATGTATACCTGCAAAATACGCGAGTCAAATGCATTAATGTATGTGTGTTTAGTTGCCTATACACGCAACTGAACACACATATGCCAAATAGGCAACTAAACATACACAAATTAATCGGTTCAATGCGTTTGACTCGCATTTTTTGCAGGTAAACATAGGGGAAATGTATACTGATAAAAAAACCTCTCTGTATTTATATATGTTGAAATACCAAATCAAGCACATTTGTTTTTTTTGTATTCACTCAATTCTTTAAACCATTTAATCATCTGCCTGATGATACCACTGTGTTGGAGAAACAATTGTAGCAGTCTCTCTACAATAAATTTTATCAAACTTAAAAAAATATTGTTTTATTTACAAATAGTAATGGATTCATTTTTACTTTTTTTTTAATTATAGTATAATTCAAATAATACCACACATGTCTTTTGTTTCACGCGAGACGAATTGCACGAGGTTTCCTCGTCACTTTCTTTTCCATGGCGATCTGCCAATTTAGCAGGTAATTAACCAAACCGTTGTCCGGTGCCTTTTACGGACGGACCGACCTCCGGGCGGTATCCTGCTCTTCCGCAATTAGCGGACGGACCTCGGGAGGGAAACGCGTCCATTTTTCAACTTTCCTATGCATATTAAAGCCGTAGCCGATACAACAAAGTGAAAATAACTCGAGGACGAGCGCACGCGAGGCCTGAATAACAAGTACGACGCAGTGCCCCCGGAATTTTTTTAACGGAAAATAAAAGCGCGCAACCCTTTGCGGAAACGACCATGTTCGTTATGTACTCGTATACATGTATCCGAGAGTAGCTTGCAATGTCACTTAATGAAGAAAATTAAAAAGTAATTGGATTTAATGATTACAAAATTTACTATGTTTTTAATCACTTAATTTTATTACATTAAATAAAAATGATTTGAAAATAATTAATAAATTATTTCCACATTTAGCTCTGTGACTATTGACTTACCTACGGAAGTACGTTAAACAAATGCACATTAAAACAACTACTTCCCGGGCAAATACTCACGCCGGACATTGAATTACATAATGTACACCTGCTGCTGCATATCAATAAAATATTGCATAATGCAACAAAATTTTGATCCGAGCCATTGAATGTACTTGTTAATTATGATGCGTGTTTTCTTAAACGAGATGAATCAAGAAAATTAACCAATACCCGATGATAAAGAGCGTGTTAATTACTAACCCGGCATAAACCCACCCAACGCGTCGAGCAGAATGAGTGCGCTCCCTGTTTGTATGTTTGGGAGGTATGATGGGTGTTAATTAGCGATACGAATTGATAAATCCGGGACGGAGGGATACCCGGAGTACAAGTTCAACGGTAGGAAAATAGGCGATGGCCGAGATTAGATCCGCAGAGTACGTGTTTGTGTAACAACGCCGGGTAATGGAATGGAGTGCGATGTAATTTAAATTTAACAAGGAGCTTCTCTGCTGTGTTGGTGTGTTTATGGGTATATATGTGTACAGTTAGGAGGGATGTCGGTGACACCTCGCCGTCTCAAGTCACGGTGATTGCATTTAGCAAACACTGTCCAATATGCCGGCATTGTCAGGGAAACGTGACCCCCCAGTTACCGGGACGTTCTGACACTGAACACACACGGTTTGCATCTTAAACAATACGGAACTACCCTGAAGAGTATACCATCGCTTTAATTCTTTTAAAAAAATATACACAACCATAACTCTTCGTTTACAAAAAAATCGCAAGGTAATTTGTGAGAGGATATTCTAAACCTAAACTTTTATTGATTTTCATCATCTAAAAATCATTTTATTATTCTTGATAATAGCAAAGTTGTCCGAGAAGTAGTTGTTTTAATATACATTTGTTTTAAAGTATTTATGTAAGATAAGTAAAATGTAAATGCAAAAGAAGGAATAGTTTATAAATTATTCTTTTTATTTAATGAACCCTACACCTGAAAGGGTAGAAAGGGTCATTGAATATATATATAATTTATTTAAATAGCTGCGATCAATCACTTGATTTCTATTCTTATATTTATTTTATTTAAAAATTGAAATCATTGCGTTAGTATCGTTGTTTTCATGAATAATTCTATTTTTATTAGTATATATGTTTTTAGAAGATTTTGATTTTATCTAACATTTATTGTGCACACGGGACATTTACGAAATAACCGCGCCACGTTGGCGTTTATTCGGCTCACGTAAACGTCTCGGAGTGTCTAAGAAAATATGCCGGGTGATAAGGTGAGGAGAAAAAAATTGTTTCCGAGGGGATAAAACGCCGTCGCCCAGAATGCACCGGGGCCGCCCAAACATGGTCAGAATCTAACAGGTTTCCTCCACGAGCCCGCAAATGGGAGAGACAATGAGACGTGGACCGGGGGAATAAATTTATAACCGTCACCGGTTGTAACGTTCAATTTGGAAAAATAAATTTAATTGTCCTCGCCGTATTAGGCCGGGACTCCTGTTTTATTTGTCAACCGATCATCAATTAGGTGGACCGTTCCAGGATCCGGCGAGGCGTAATTAACAATGACGGATCATTACCGGACCGGATCGAATAAATCCGACCAGTTTTCTCTCTGCTTTCAATTGTAAAAGAGTGTTTGAATTATCATAAAGGGTTTAAATTGAATTCGATTACGGCCTCCGGTTCATTCAAACGGATCCAGCGCTTTATTTACTACGAATTTGTATAATAGGTCGTTTAAAAACAACAACTAACTGTTTCTGTTCGTTCCAAGTTGTCTGAAATTAAGACTTTGCCACTTTTGTGATTCTAATGATCTACTTACGGCTATTATAAGCAATTTTATCTCAATTAAATACTTTTATATAAAAAAAAACATAATATTCGAATAAATTTACTTTTGATACAAACATCTTTATTCAGACTATATGACAATAAAAATTTACAAAATTTATTATAACAATATGTACAATTGTGTTATGGGCTATCTTTCTGCCCTATTTTATTGTTATTTAGACATAAATTTACAAATCCATATTATATGCTGCTAAAATACTTCTGCGATGAAAATAGCGAACTATCAAATAAAATGGCACTAATTTCGTGGCTTTTGTGCAGTGAGGTAGTCTTAAGTATCCTCTGTTCCGACCAATGGTGTTTTTATGTTAAAGTTGATTAAATAATTTAAAAGTAGATTCTATATTTATTTCATTGGTTTAAAAAATAAATCACAATAGCAGAAACACATAAATCACCATCTAAAATGAATCGCCAAGCAATCTACCCGGTATATCTTAATATTGTCAAGTTAGCTTACATATTGTACGCGGTTAATATAAGCGATCGCATAGAAATGCCAGTTTAAATTGGATTGATTGTGCGATATGGAAGGGAAGTTCCTGGCTCGGCAGCAGGAATTTTCACAGTTTTTCCGCTTTCGCATGTTCGATCTAATGGGATTGGTTTATTGGACTCGGCCGTAGATGCGGCCCATTCAGCCGTGTTGATAGCGAAGCGGCTGGCTTTCTCACTTATTATTTCAAAATCCCCCCTCGCCCCTCGACGCTCTTCTAAAAACGGTAATCTTAACAAGCAGCGAGAGGCGAACGAATGGATATCTTTACAAATGTTTGTTTCAATTTAAAATAATTTATGCTATCATATTTGATAATCGCTATCGCTTTGGAGAATATATTCTATTTAATTTAAATTTATTACATTTATTAAGTAAAACACAATTCGCTTTTATAACTTTCACAACTTCATTGTAGAAACACCGCTACAATTCAAAACGAATTGTGTTTTACTTCATAAATGTTTAAAATGGAGTTTCACCAAGTAACAGCCTCATCAATTCAATATTTATTAACACTAACTCTACAGGGTGGAGCTGTTTGGATGGTTTTGATAAAGAAAAACCTATTTCCAGACTAGATAGAGAATAATCGACTTAGGTGTCATCGATTTTTTGAAAAACGTATTGGCAAAAACCACATTGTAAAATCTTGAATGATCGCCACAATTCTGGGCGTTTTTAGATTTCCTGTCATTTTTAAAAACCACTGTAACTTTAATTTAATTTCTCACTTAACCCGTAGTGAAACATTTTTAATTTAATTCAGGATATTTAAATCTAACTTTTTTTATTTATCAAAATAATGTATGTCTGTAGAAACATTGTCAATATATTTTCTTAAATCAAAAATCCAATGGTATTCTCAGATTTATTCTACATATCTCGATTTTTGAGAAATGATATAACGGTTTAATTTTTAAGTGGACATATAGTTTTTACCAATAAACATTTCTCAAAGACTTTTTAAAAAATGAATATTATCTGTCAAAAAAAATCAAATTTTGCATTGCTGTATAAAACATTTTAGTTAATTAACAACCCATTATGGTTAAGCCTGTTGGTAAGCACAGTTGTCAGGAGTGTTCAAACTGGGCATAAAGCATCGCGTCGATGCATTACCACGCATAAATTGCATGTAATTACAACGGGGCAATTAATGATCGCCGATTGAAACCGAACAACGAAAACAAAACAACCAAAAAAAAACGGGGAAAAGGCTCAACTCTAAAATCTCGACGATTTTTTAACGGTCGAAACGTATGATTTATGACCCGCTCCTTGTACGCCACTCGCAATTCCTGTAATGACTCCTCCGGTTAATTAATGACGCACAAACAATGGAGTAACTGTTTGTGGATTAAATTAAATAACGCGGGGATTAATTGCGTCTCTGATGGGAAACTTCAATCAGCGCGGTTCGATTTGTGTTCGCGCGAGAGATTGGAGTTATTTTTGCGATTGAAACAATTGATGGAATGAGGCGTGTGTGTCTTGAATCGGCGCATAACTCTCGTTAAGACTAAGTGACAGGCATGTAAATCATGTTGCTTAATTTATTACGGCTTATTGAATTCGAACACTTGTTTTATTTCGAATCATGTTGTTTCTATAAAAAAAAAACATTAAAAGCAAATATTTGAAATTGATAAATAAACCACTCGTAACCTTTCTTCATACGAGTGTAAAGAAAAATTATTAGTGCTTTTTTGTCAATTTAATTTGATCTTCACGCAACTCAATGAATCAAACAAATATTTGAAAGTATCATGAATAATTATAAATATAAATAGAAAAGAGTATTCATTCATTTTAATTGATTTATTTTAACATCTTTAAATTATGTAAGGCATAGCTGTACTGACGAGGGATAGATCCCGAAACACGTGTCTGCAGATGGCCTTATATTATGTAACGTTCCTTTTGTTGTTTTTACATTGAATTTTTCGCGGATCAAAAAAAATAAATTTGTTGCATTATGCAATATTTTATTGATGTGCAACAGCAGGTGTACATTATGTAATTCAATGTCCGGCGTGGGTATTTGCCCGGGAAGTAGTTGTTTTAATGTGCATTTGTTTAACGTACTTACGTAACGTAAGTCATAAGTCACAGAACTAAATGTGGAAATAATTTATTAATTATTTTCAAATCATTTTTATTTAATATAATTATAAATATTTCATATTTATAACAATTCCTAATAAGTAGTCGAAGTTTGATTTTTACAACTCTATCACGCAAAGAGTGATAACAAAATGACTAATTGTTTAGATGTTAACGAGAGTTATGCGCCGATTCAAGACACACACGCCTCATTCCATCAATTGTTTCCAAAGTGTTGTAAACTTAAAACTTATGTTTCACAAGCTTGTAACGTAAATTGTTTCAAAATCTCCCTTCGCCCCTCGATGCTCTTCTAAATCACCTAACAACAACTATTTCATTGAAAAATTCCAAAAAACTAATTGCTAACCAAAGTATATTCAAAACTATAACGTATTTTTCGCAAGCTTGTAATGAAAACCGCTCAGAGAAATCCAAAAACCTAATCGATAATTTCTTTTTTTATTTATTTATTTATGTTTGTGTGTAACCGGAAGGAAGCGATGCTCTGTTGCCGAATGTATCCAAAGTAGTTGTGCGGAATTAAAACTTATACGGTGATTCCCCGCGGAGTCCCGGAAGGATAACGTCGAATATAAAGGAACTTTTACTGCCGTGCACTTGCTTCCTTTTTAGTTGTACATGCAATTTCTTTTTATCTACCGATTTTATTATCGTCGTCCCCCCCTGCCGGGAGACTCGATACCTTTTTTCTGCTCCCGCATAAACGCAAGTGCCATTTTACAATTCCTTACTTATTACAAGAGATCCTCGATGAGTTCTGTATTACAAATATAGAAGTTAAATAAAAATGATTTTAAAATAATTATTTCCATATTGAGCTCTGTCATTTTGACTTACGTAAGTACGTTAAACAAATGCACATTAAAACAACTACTTCCCGGGAAAATACCGTGCCGGACATTGAATTACATAATTTACACATGCTGTTGCATATTAATAAAATATTGCATCATGCAACAAATTTTACATCCGAGAAAGCAAAAAAACATATAACAACGTTACTTAATAAAATAATTTATTAATTATTTTCAAATCATTTTTATTTAATTTATTTAAATTAATTAAATTTATAATGTTTTGCAAATTTTAAATAAGGATAAATAATGAAACCAACAATCATTCCTTTCTTACAAAATTCTGCATCCCTCGCAAGCTTAACATCCCTTTACAAAATATTTTCTATTTCATAAATAAATGAATACATGAATTTCCAATACTTGAACTCTACAAACATAAATAATGATTGAATTTAATTAAACATATATTCAATATAAATCATTTATAAAATTTAATAATATTTTTCACTGAGGAAATTTGTGTACAACAAGGAATCAATTTTGTAAATCAGAAGAGGTATAAATATAAAAAAAACATCAAAGGATGAAATAAAGTAAACATTTTTTTATGCCATTAAATTGCTTTGTATTGGCGGCTGTTCTTTCGTAATTAGGCACAGTGAAAGAATTAGAAACAGTTGGCTGTGGTCGGTCACGGCGGCACGTACCGCACTGTGCGAAATCGCACCGTTAAATGAAGAAATTAATTTTCCTAGAAAGTTAACAGTACAACAAAATTATATTGCGGCGTCGAAGATTCAATTGTATTAATGTCACTTATACAGAAAAAAAAACTAAAATAAAAATACATGAGGAAATTAATCATAAACTAATGAATAATTATATTTTGAATATAAAAATTTTTGTTTGTCAGTGCGTTGTGTATATGAATATCATATTTATATATACAGAGTGAAAAAACAGAATAAAAAAATTGGAAATACACAAGCACACGAAGCAACCTCAAGAAGTTTGATCCAGAAAGCTCCAAAAGGAGCGGCACAGTCCCTACAAGGGGTAGAACCACTATATATATAATAGCATGCTTAAGTTTTTTTTTTTTTCATTTTTCTTAAAAGCAAAGAAACTTAGCCCAATTTTCTCAACGAGATCTCCGTGGTAAGACTCATTTGAACTAATTTATTCCTCCAAAGAATGTTTTAACGAAAAATAATAGTACTTCATTATATTTACTATTCTCTTTAAAAAAAATTAAAAAATAACTTAACCTAAAAACAGGAAAGGAATGCGTTTTCTCAATTATTGCTTGGCGATGCCGATGAATTTGATATATATACACAGGGTGGCGCGAAAGTAATTTATTGATAAATGCAATTTTGGAGAATAAATTGATGATAATAATAGGAATCGTAAAATCTGTTTAAAAATAAATTATTAATATAAACATACCTTAATAGAAAAAATAACTTCCAACCCATTCCTGGTGAATCGAAAACCAACTCACCTCCACCACTCACTAATTACCACTTGTTCATAAACAAAAATAAATCGCGTTTTTAATTATTAATAATTTCTAACGTTAAAAATTAAACCGGAATAGTGAACACTGCGCGTTTTCGGACGACTGAATCGAAATACAAGAGCGCAATTATCGCAAATTAAGAAGAAAAAAAACAATCGATGACTCACTCCGAGAACGCATTCCTGAGATAAGAAGATTCGTTGTACCTGGATCCTGGCGCACAGCCAAGAACATACCTATTTACATTGTTGTATTTTCAATATTATCGTGTATTAAAATAATTACAGCTTAATATTTATTTACTTTTTTATTAAATTCTCATTTATCCCGTGGTAAAAAAATATGTATGAATTATGATGTATTTTAATTAATACACTTGATTATTCGTTTCACTAAATTATTTTATATTTGTGTTCGCGTAACTTTCACAACTAAATAAATTAGTTGTTCTGGCATGGCCTACTTTGATTAAAAATTCTATACCAAATTTGTATTTGAGATTAAATATCTCAAAAATGGTAAACGGTAGCTATTTAATATGTTATATAAAAAATGAAGAGTGATTAATTTTCTATTAAAATAGCATAAAACATATAGGGTGTCCCATTTAAGTAAAAAGAGAAAAAAAATCATTTTGCGTATTGCTTCACCTTGTATATAAAAATTTGTTTTAAGAGAAAAAAAGAGTTTCAGGATCTATAATAATCCATACTGTATGCAATGACATCCGTTAATTAAATAAAATAAAAACAAAATTAAATTAATACAAAAGAAGTAAATATTTTTTTGTAATAATGACAAATTAAAAAAATCCTTTTATATTTACATAAAAATTTGCTAATACTGCATGGATACAAAATCAAGCGACTCAGCAGCAGCGGATAATTTCGGAAAATTAGCAGCGCTGCGATCACGCGTCGATGGCTTCAACCGCCGCCGGTAAAATTACAACCGCTGCGGTTAGCAGAGTGCATTACACACACAGACACACACAGAGAGAAACCGTAGCACAGTGTTTTATTTGGAGCCGCGAAGGTTCAGGCGTGGTGGGGGTATGCAAAACTCAAATTGATATTAGACGAAAATTAAAAATGTCATATTATTAAAAATACTTTAAAACTTATAAAAATGAATTTCCAGATTTTTAGGTGCACCGGTGTAAGTACAATGAACCGTCAAAGTCGAACATTTCTAAAAGTTGTTCAGCGCGCGGTATTGAGTATCACATTTAATAATTTCCCAGCAGGCCCCCAAATACTTTGTCACAACCATTTTGTAACACAATCATAAACATGAGTTGCTTTATTTAATGAGATATGTTTCAGTACATTATTTTAATTTTGATAGTAGTTATAATTAATTAAAGTTGCGCAATTTTTATTTTAAAATTTCAACTTTACAGAGGCCGAAATAAATATTATCAAAAAAGAGCAGTATGACGTTAACTTCAAAAAATCGCCCGCAGTTTCCTCTAGATGACTGTGTAAAGATCATGTATATAGCGATCCATGATCAATAGTTATGATTTTTTTCTTCCGCAAATCATGTAACGAAAGTGACGGCGGACGCGCGGAATCTGCTGCCGCTTAGCAATCCGCGTGCGGTATGCTGTTTGAAAATATAAGAAATACGGCGCGCTGACGCTTTCGTTACATGACTTGCGGAAGAAAAAAAATCATAACTGTTGATCATGGATCGCTATATACATGATCTTTACACAGTCATCTAGAGGAAACTGCGGGCGATTTTTTGAAGTTAACCTCATACTGCTCTTTTTTGATAATATTTATTTCGGCCTCTGTAAAGTTGAAATTTAAAAATAAAAATTGCGCAACTTTAATTAATTATAACTACTATCAAAATTAAAATAATGTACTGAAACATATCTCATTAAATAAAGCAACTCATGTTTATGATTGTGTTACAAAATGGTTGTGACAAAGTATTTGGGGGCCTGCTGGGAAATTATTAAATGTGATACTCAATACCGCGCGCTGAACAACTTTTAGAAATGTTCGACTTTGACGGTTCATTGTACTTACACCGGTGCACCTAAAAATGTAGTAATCCATTTTTATAAGTTTTAAAGTATTTTTAATAATATGACATTTTTAATTTTCGTCTAATATCAATTTGAGTTTTGCATACCCCCACCACGCCTGAACCTTCGCGGCTCCAAATAAAACACAGTGCGTAGTGCCCAACCCTCTGATTACATCCAATATTAATATTCATACAACAATAACTCCTCTCTCTGTACACACAAAATTCGATTTCTGTCCGTGTAGCATTTCGGCGCGCGGGGGCGGTTAATCGGTTTTCGGACGCACCGTTTTCAACCCTTTTCCCCCCCTTGGAGTTTCTGCGGGCCATCAAATCGCTCGGTGATTAATTGAACCCTCGCCCAGGCTAGGTGAAAGAGAAATGAATATGAATCGTGCATGCCTTAATGATTCTGTATCTTCCCGCTGAATCTTTACTGTTATCCCTTTTCATGCATAATGTGTAATCAGCATTAAATCCCTTCACCTAAAGCAATTACTGTAATTAATTACGCCCAGGCCTATACGTATATATATTTATAAATGTGAAAGAAATTATAGGCGGAAGGGGCGGTGTTTGAAAAAAGGTTCATTTAACTGAAAGGGGATGAATGGGATTCAGTGTTTCCTCGAAACGCATTACGCGTGCCTGATAAATTAATGGTTCTTGAAGTCAACTTTGTGTGTTTTAATGACGTGTAAATATAAATCATCTAGATATTTCTGTTGTTTTCTATTCTTTGAATTCTAAATTAATATCTCGGAAATTTCAAGAATTATTCATGAAAGATCCATTTTGCTAAGAAAATATATAATAACACTTTTCCGAATATTGATGCTTCTACTTCATTATGCAATGTGTTTGATTAAATAAAACACTAAAACACTAAAGAAAGGCCAACTTGTCACTAATTATCCATACTCTAAATGAATGGTGGCTGAACATTTCATTAAATGTAAATAATAGCGACTTTAAAACATCCACTAAATTTTTGAATTACCTACATTAAGGTAGTATAATAATGATTGGTGTTTTAAAAATTAAATATAATATGCTTTAAAAATATGGTTTCAATTTAGAAGAATCTAGATGGACTCTTTTTTGTTATCTTATTTTATTTGCTGCAATGGACAAGATAGCCTATGGACTAATATTAATTCACTCTCGAGTCTTAATGAGAAAACATCGAATTATTTACGAGCCGGCACCTAATTAAAGCCAACACGCCACGCTGATATCTTAGTAGCCCCTCTAACCATCCGCGCGCGTTCAGTTTCCTGATACCGTGGGTGGCCCATCCTATCCTCTCTTCCCGTCCCCATGCCATCCCATCCCAACCCATCCTTTCTCCTTCAAGAAAGGAGGATTAATTAAAACCGGCGGCACCGAGCAGCCAACCCCCCGGGGGTAATTACCGATATCCGTTTCACTGTCACTTTCGGAATCGCGTTCGCGTGTCCCGCTGCCGTATGCAATCGAGTGTGGCATTGTTTGAAGAGTGCACCAGGGGTCGATGCTCGTGCGAGTGGTACCGGCGATGCCGATGCCGATGCCGTTGCCCACGCAGCGAACCGCGTGGACAATCGGCTTGTATAAACAAAACGAGAACTCGATCGGAACAAACTCCGACTCGCAACTTTATCAATCACTCGTTAAAGGGATAATGACCACTGATGGTACACTTCAATTAACAGTCACTCTACTTCATGTCTTATCCGATTTGGTTGCAATAACATACTCTCTTCACTATCTATTTATACCATTTTCAACTATAACAAATTAAAAAAAAATAATTATTTAGAAAATAAACCTAATTAGAGTAAGGCAAACTCATCATGACTCTACGAACGAACTTCAAATGTCAAAAAGTGCAGATGATATAATTTGACTGTTATTTTGAGTTTTAATGGAGTTACGTCAAGTTTTTCAATATAAATTTAAGTGTAGTACAATATCTACAAGAATACGACCAACAATCCGTGAATAATAACAACAACATTAAATATTTTGCTTAAAATTCATAAATAAAGTTATTTGTATATATACATATAATCAAATCAATACGCAATATTAAATAATATCAAGTTTATAAATAAACCGATAGCGAGTCCATAAATACACACCACCGCATAAATATTTAAACAAACAAGTGATCAACCTGGATTTACGCCCACGATCCAGGCGGGAGAAAAGATGAGGAAAAAAAAAGAGCTGTGCCGGGGGAGGGGTAGGTCGGTCTTGGAAATAAACGAAAACAATTTCGAACGCCGCTCGCTGCGCCCTTAAAGCGAGCAGTCCAAAAATAAATAAAGAAAACGTCAGAGATGGGGCTCCTATTACTCGCCGCAGAAATCAAACCCTGATCCCACCGACAAACTGAGGCGAAACGAGAAAACTTGTAATTTCCACCGGAGACAGGAAAATTACTAAAACTCCGGATTTAAAGTATCCCAAGAATTCCAATCGAATCCAGGGGCACGGGGATTGTTTATTTCAATTAGGATTCATTGCCTCGCGTTAGCAATCACGGAACACGAAAAAAAAAAAGAACAATGACAACTAATGCGTTTATATTTAATTCTAAATTAAAAAAAAAAAAATACATTTAGTTTATAAGAAATTAAAGACGACGCAAGCGCCAACTTTTGCCTAATTTCAAGTGGCTAATTAACAAAATGGCCATCACTAGTTATCCATACGCTAGATGAATGGTGGCTGAACATTTCATTAAATGTACATTTAGATTAAATTTAATATACAGATTTAATTTACATAGTATAGTCATTTTTTTCCTTACTTCATATTTTATAAGAAGTGAAGTAAGGAAAAAACTCTTGTTTTATTATTGATACTAACACTTCACGTGAACTCAAAACCCATTTATTTGTTTACATAGTATAGTTTTTAAATTAATTTAACTCCTTTGATTGGATTCTTTCTAATTATAACCTATTTTCAATGTGCCAGTTTCTCGTAATTTTCAAGAAAACCCTATATTATCTTTTTAGATTTTAATAAATCTACCCGCGTACAAAATTTTATAATTTTATCTTTAATAATTTAGGAAAAAATAATAAAAACCTATTACGGGCGCCCATATAACAGTGGTCTTTCTTACCGGATAATCAAAAATGGGACGCACCATTCCTCATAATTTGCCATTCTCTACGTGCTCACAGAATTTGACCACCTATTTCAGGAACGGCTTATATATCAATTAATGAAGATTATTATTATTAAAAAAATGTAATAAACGATTTTGGATAAATTATTATCGGAAGTAAATAAATTTATAAGCTCGACACCCAATACGAGTAAACGAGGATAAGATTAAGAAAGAAAGATATTAAAAATTAATAATAATTGAAATATTAATTATATTCTATAATAGATTTTAAATGCCAATTATTACTTACGACAATTAAATGTGTATAATTAAGTTAATTAATTAATACAGGTAATATAAGTTTAAATATGATAATTGTTATAAGACAGGTTTGCGTTGGTAAATTTGAAAAGTGTTTTATTAAAGCAATTAAAATAATAGTTGACGTGAGTGTATCGTTTGGTCGCAATCACAGGAAGCGCCGTTAAATGATAATTTGAATAATTCCTGAGCGTCGTAAAGTCGAGTTAATATAAAGCGCACATAAAGCTCGCTCGTTGAGAATGTCCATTTCGCCCGGTTGAATTCAAGCAGCGCCTCATCAATCGGATACACATCCGAAGAGGAGTTAAATCCCTTTTCCTGCTGTCCGCCGCCTGTCAATCGTTTGCAATATGCCGCGCGCGCTTTGTGCCTCGGCGACTGTATGATCTGTCAATTGCAGGGGCAATAAAGTTGGAAGCGCAACGCGAAATAAGAAAAGAAAAAGATGGGGAAAAGCGCAAAAAAGGACGCGCGAGTTATGGTCTATTTAACTTGGAAATAATGACGAGCATTATATTAAGTGCTCCAACATCTTCGACCGCGTGTAGCAGCTGATCGATTATACAGATTGCGCGACGTTGAAAGATTGCCCTCCCGAACCGAAAGTAATCCAATATTCTCATCCGTTTCAGATCCGCGAACTTCAACAACGCAACCGGAGACTGCGAACTGTCCAACATGGACCGCATCACCGTAGCCGGAGGAAACTCGTTCCAATCGGCCGATGGTTACGATTACATGGAGAACAACTGCGTGGAAGAACCGACGAAACTCTGCGAATTCAAAAAGCTGACCGGGAGAATCCTGAAAACAGTCGACTCCGTTTATCAGGACGTCGGATCCGTCGACGAGTGCAGGGAGCTCTGCCTGAACTCTCCCTACAGATGCCACTCGTACGATTACGGCGATACCGGTGAGATGGTCTGCCGTCTCAGCCATCACTCAAGAGCCACGTTAGCCGATATCCAGGTAATTATCAAAAAATTCCACGTTTAGAATTGGAGCGAGTGTATCATTAAGCACACTTTAAAAGCACTTAAATGCGCCTTGCATGGTAGTCCGATCTGATTGAATCGGCTTGAGCCAAAATAGGCATTCAATTAGATTTTTGTTCGAGCGGCGCACCAGAAGGCCGATTAGATTGGACGTCAGTTAGGCCTTTAGTTAGAAAATCTGCATGGATCGATTATACATACCGGTTGCTCGATTCACTACGCTCAATAATTTCTAATTTAATTATTGCTACGCTTGAGTTACCGTTACGGGGACTAATTGATTATGCGACGTAATAAAATTATAGATGCTGATCAATACCAACACAATCACATTAATTCATATTTATATTTAAATAAAAAATAAATATATTTACAACTCATCAGCATTATAAAGATGAAAGCCATTTTTTTTTCAAACGATCCTTACTGGAATCACTATGAATTGGATTTTACATTTCAGAATATTAATATATTGCCGGATTCACGAAACTTTAACTAAGATATACGCTCACATAAGAGATAACTTATAATAGGAAAAGAAATATTTTAATGTAATGATCCGATCTATATACTAGAAAAGGATTTATTCACTTGGTTTTTGTAGACTTTTAAACATTGCTTCCAATAGAATTGTAATTATTTGCTGATAAAATTGAACTTACCATTGAAAAAAATATATAATATATCTAGAAAAAGTGTGAATTTCTAGAGTTCATAATATATAAATATTTCAATAATAAGTTCAATTTTATCAGCAAATAATTACAATTCTAAAGAAAGCCGTTTTTAAAGGTAAATTATTTTAAAAATCCATTTAGGTATTATAATTAATGACCACATCAGACGCAATCAAGTTAGTACTAATAACCATAGGAAAACCTAAATAGAAAAAAAGGAAAGGAGGAAAGGAGGAGAAAAGGAAGAAGGGGGAAGTCGAATTTTATTGATTTTTCCTTGTTTAATTTTATTTGAATTTAAATAACCGCAAGAGTGCGAATAATCTGTTTTATTCATTTTAATTAATACAAAAGTATTAATAATTCTTCGTGGAATAGCTTTAGGTCAATAAGCAATTAACTTTAATGCTCAACTAGATTTTTTTTGTTGTTGTCCAGCTTTCAAAGACCACCAATTCATTCATTTGCATAACCCGCGCGCCATTGATTCTAAGGTTAAGCAAAGCCATTCATCAAATTTACAACGTCTTCAGTTAGTTTTAACAATCGCGGCGATAATTAAATTTGTGCTGTTCCCCGCTAATTAACAGCAACTCTCAGGTAGTTACGATGATTCAAGCTCGTAGTCGCGTCGTAAATAATGCCCGGAATAAAAGTAAAGAGCAGAAAGCCATAAAGGCTCGAAATTGATTAGTCTAACCGGGGAAACGCCCGCTGTCCGCATTATCATAACTACAATTATGCGAGGGAGAGAAAAGTTAAACACTTAATAATTCCCAATAACCATAAAAGTTTCCGCCGTAAACTAAAAGCGGAGTGTGTGTTTTCCTCGAGGTGATTGTAATTCATGTCTTGTGAGTGAGTGAGTGAGTGCCGTTATAACGCGTGATTTCGCGCGGAAATCTGTTCGTTCTTGTCTGTCCATTTTCACTGGTCGGTCGTAAAATGTTTCATTTAATTGATTTGATAATGAGAAATGTGATCTTGTTATGATTGAAAGGCGATGGTAATAAGAGTTGATGCGTGTGTGTGTTGCAGGATCCCTATCTCGATGTACCCGAAGCGGCGACTTATGAACTGAGCTCGTGCTACAACGTGAGCATCGACTGCAGATCAGGAGATATGGTGGCCAGGATCCAGACGAGCAAACTGTTCGACGGCAAGATCTACGCCAAGGGCAGCCCGAATTCGTGCGTGCGCGACGTCAACAACAGTTTGGAATTCGAGCTGGAGATGGCCTACGACAACCTGGAATGCAATGTCAGGAAGAACGGACTCGGCAGATACGTTAACGACGTCGTCATACAACATCACGATAAGATTGTGACCAGTTCGGATCTTGGATTGGCCGTTACGTGCCAGTACGATCTCACCAACAAGAGCGTCACTAATGAGGTGGATCTCGGCGTGCACGGGGACGTGCAGCCGGCGCTCTCCGAGGAGGTCACCGTTGACTCGCCCAATGTGGCCATGAAGATCACAGATAGGAGCGGAGGAGACGTCATGCCGACTGCCGAGGTTGGGGATCCGTTGGCTCTGAGGTTCGAGATTTTGGATAGGAACAGTCCGTACGAGATCTTCGTTAGGGAGCTTGTCGCGATGGACGGAGTTGATTCCAGCGAGATCGTGCTTATCGATTCAGATGGCTGCCCAACTGATCATTTCATCATGGGTCCACTCTACAAATCTGTTGACTCCGGAAAGGTACATTTTACAACTTATAAACACTTCTATTTCGTTGCTAAATTTTAAAAGCTATCCTTTAGCATAACTTTTCCCATAAATACTTTACATTTATTCTAATGACAAGTTCCATATTACAAATATGGAACTTGTCTTTAGAAGCTGAAACTTGTTGGATTAAAGTAAAATCCTGATAACGTTCATGAAAACATTTTACATTTTTACTGACACTGTTATGGGATAAAAGTCCATTTAAAATAAACCAAAATAAAAATCTTGCTTATCGATTTTTATTTTGGTTGATTTTAAAGGGACTTTTATCTCATAACAGTGTCAGTAAAAATGTACATGAAAGCATTTTGGGGCACCTAAAATAGGAACATGATCTAATGGTCCAATTTTTGTTATTTTGTTTCACATGTTTATTGATTCTATTATCGGATAAAAGTCTATTTAAAATGGTGATAATGAAAGCATTTTACTTATCAGGATTTTAAATGTACTTTTACCCAATAACAGTCTCAGCTAAAAAAATATTCTTAATAAGATTATGCTTCTCAAAAATATCATTATAAAATTAAAATTAAATCCTGTGATCTTACATAAATCAGTGAACAGTATATTTTTTTGATTTTATTAGTTCTAATTATTTATATTTCGTTTTCTTTTTTTATTATTCCAGGTACTACTGTCACACTTTGATGCATTCAAATTCCCTTCATCGGAAGTAGTCCAATTCCGCGCTTTGGTAACCCCATGCATGCCGACCTGCGAGCCAGTCCAGTGCGACCAGGAGGAATCCACCGGGGAGCTGCGCTCCGTCATCTCCTACGGAAAACGCAGGAGGCGTCGTTCCGCTGGCCAGGCCAACGACGACCTCCTCCTCGTCCAGACCATCCAAATCACCGACAAATTCGGCTTCGACAGCGACGTGAACAAATCCTCCACGATCGGCAGGGAAGCGATGTTCCTCCCTAACGAACAGGGATTGTGCGTGAACATGGCCGGGCTAATTGTGGCGGCAACAGTTTTCTTGGCGGCCCAGCTCGCCATAATCGCCGCCTGGACCTTCATCTGGCAGAGACGGAGGCTGAGCAGCAAGTTGAACGACGGGATGTCCGTCAGCGTCAGCTTACCCTCCGGTTTAAGTTCCAGCCGCACGGACAGCCTCTGCAAGTTGTACGACAACAACGGATACGCTCATTCCCGTAGATTTTAAAACGACGCAACAGAAAAAAAACAACCTAAAACAACAAGTTCCGCAACGTAACGCATACCCTACTGATTAGATTTTTTTTATTTTTTTCATATGTATAACCGCGTGTGATATAATTAATTATTCCATAAGTTGAAGAATAACGCGCGTGAGACATACCTGCTGCGTTCTTCCTTCCAATCGGCGACGAAACAGCATCGAGTACAGTTGCCATTAGTCTATCTGGGGTATAGTAGTTGTTCACCGGCAAGTAACTGTACCCATACAACTCTGGGCCAAGGTCGGACATGCAATGCAATCTTAGCATCTTTTAATTGCAATATTTTATACATAAACTGTTCTAACTAATCAAGCGAATACTGGTTATTACCGCTACTGGCTGCTTCCGCTGCAGTCTTCCCATATAATCCTCCGATTTTAATTTTTTAGCGTTTAAGTTAAATGATTTTTTTAACAACTAGCATTTAATAGCTTCAGTTTATTATATTTTTTTGTAACGTGCCTAAATATACTGCAAAACACCCGCGTCGGTATATTCTTCATGAGCTTTTGGTACCGGTTAGTATATTATTAGACATACAAATACAAATTTATGCGTTACAAATGATTTTAACACACACATTTTTTTTTTTTAGAAATACATATAATTATTTTATAATTTTTGGCCCAATAAGGAATCCAGGACGATCTAGAGAAAATGCCGTTTAACAGTGCGACTGCTAATATTTTTATATCAAAAAAAAAATTAAGAAAATAGAGAAAGAAACAAAGCGTGTGGATGTTTGGTGTGAATGATTATTTAATAGTGCTTGTCCTCGTTTCCTGAAGGCCCGGCCGGCGGTTTCGCGGGCTGCTTACACGTATTTTTATATTGATTTTTCAGCGAAACCGTCCGCCCAATTTTTGAAATTTTCTATTATTAAGGAATACCATATTTAGACAATTAACGATGATTTTTTTATATTTATACTTTTAGGTTATTAACGCGTAAGAAATATATGATTGATATATTCGAAATGATGAGAAATACATATTATAGAATTTATTTACTGTGTTTTCTTTTACCTACACAAAAATTCCCCTCAAACTAAATAATATTAAATTAATTAATTAATATTAATTATTAAATTGTTATTCCTTTTAAATTATATTTATTTCTATGAATAGTAGAAAATTTCAATGTACAACATTGTCTCATTGAAACCATTTTATCCAATTAAAAAAGTTATTAGTAAAATAAAATACCCGGCGCATTCACCAAAAAATTATTAGAAATTATAAACTCTATTACTATATAATTATTAAAAATTTTTGTTATTTATAACAAATCAAATTGGATACTATTAATTTAAAATGTTAATAAACTCTCGCGCTTGTTTCAACAGAATACTGTACCGATTTTGCGAACATTCAATTGATTTTAATTATATTTAATTAAATTTAAATTATACCTCAATTTTGTACATTGAAATTTTATACAATTCATAGACATAAATATAATTTAAAAGGAATAACAATTTAGTTTAATTGATTTTAAAACTGATTCTTTTTTTTTATTTTGTTATTTAAATATGTATCATCCGCCCGTAAGTTATTTAAAGTTGAATTAAAGCAACAGTTAACTCTGTAGGTCCAGACAGTTCCTGAATTTAAATAAATTACGAACGTGTGATAAATATTTAAATGTTTTGGGAAGCAAAACAATTTATATCGCATGTATTTGAAAGTAGTAAAAAATCTCAGAGCTCAGAATCGTTAATTTAAACTTTAAGAATATAATAACTATGGGTGTAAAACACTTCAACAAAAATTAATGGCACAACATATGTTCCGGCCAACCACCAATCATCTGCGCTGCATGGGGTTGATTTTTATTATGCACCATTAAACACGCCCGAGAGAAGATTATTTTATATAGGCGATGATAAAATATAAACATTAATGTGTTAGCTAATTTATTAAGTTTCTCTGAGATGCAAATGTTTGTCTGTGCGAAATACTTGAATCTGGCCTTTATTCCAATATTAATATTAGGAATTGTTGAGTAAGTTTCACTTGGTTTGTTTTACACGCAAAAATTTTATTTTCGACTAGTTTCGGCACTTTGCCATTCTCAATAATGAGTGTATTTTTAATCTTCAAGATCATCACATCCTTATTTAATATGTGTATCGTGTTGAAACAATACTATTTTTCTGACAACTGTTTTGATGGAAATAGACTGACGTTTAAAAATTGTCGTGTGTTATTCGTGTTGTTTAGATTTTCAATTTTTAAATATTTTTATATGAACTAATTGTGTTTAATTTCAATAAAAAAAATAATTGTGTAATTTAAATACTCTTAATTCTATCCTTAGTTATAAGTGGTCGTTATTAATTGTAAAAAAACTCTTTCTAACAAATTATTTCTTTAAATAATTTTGTAGACAGCTCACACGTTTATTTATTTTTTTTTCCTTACATCCCATCCCATCCTTATCTAATTTTCCCAAATTAATCTTAATACCCTAATCGAATAAACCTCCCCCGGCCCATTCCCCCGCACGATTCGATTCTCTTTCTGCTGGTGTTCGTCTGTGTGTGTTGTGTGTGTGTGTGTGTATTTGGGAATGAAATGGTTTGAACATGTTCGACTCAGGTTGGTCCTTAATTGCATCGAATTAAAGAGGTTAAATAGCGACCCGGATTCCCCTCACGTATCCGGCATTTCGCTGTCGGCCGAATGGGGGGAACGTTCCTAGGGCAACACGTGTTTCGTGAGGGAAGGGACTGACTGAGGGGAGGGGGCACTTGACGTTTGATTAACTAACTAGCTAGTCCCGAGACGTTGCTTCAAGAACTACATAAAAAAAACATCTTATTTATTTAAGTTATAACGAAGTACACAGGGTTTTAGTTCGGGGATTTTATTAATGTTATGCCTATAATATAGCGGCACTCATCTTTCTCATTTTATCCAGAGAGGAAATTATGGCAATGAGTATTTTACATGATGATAGAATGCCGGATTGTTTACAACGCCGATTTTTTCACATTGCAGCTTACGAATTGGCTTAGCATGGGGGGGCAACGAAGTATTTAATAACATAAAAAAGATTATAGTAAAGATACAGTCTTCACCAAAACAATATTCATATAAAATTGTTTGCTTATTGTATTGCAATTTTAAGAGTGTGTATTTGGAACAATTTTTCATACTAAATTCTTAATTTTAAAAAGAGAAGCTTCCGAAATGCAACATATTTTTCGTGTTCATCAACAATATGTGATTTTAAAGATGAATTTAAGATCAAAATAGTTATATGAAAACACTTTGTTTTCTTTAAGTGAAGAAAAGTGTACAAAGTGTTTTCATATTTCTTTAAAATCTTCACGAAACACATTTAATTAAGTGCAAAATAGTCATATTTTAAAATAAGGGTGTATTGAATGATCTGTTAAAGGATCGTGATTATATCTATACAGACATTTTCCCCTGTTAAGAATTTTTCTTATGTTTACATCATTAAATGAATAATTTATTATAGAATTAAAAACAATATATATATTTTTTTATCTATAAAAGTATATAAAATATCTCACAAATACTTTCTGCATTACGCCGCCTAAAAGAAGAAAAAACCAACCTGATTCGAAATTAAAAGCAAACCCCGGAGGCCCGGATCGCCTTAAAGACGTCGCGTCCCGCCTCGAGATAAGCTAATTTCAATTTAATTCGACCGGATTAACGGGGAGAAGCAGGCGACCACCCATATGGTTTCGCGGCGCATCGAAAACGAATTTTTCTTTAATTACAGAAAAGGCAGAAATACTCGATTCGTTCTATGCGGGTGCGCCAAGGAGTCGCGATTGTTTGCGTTTTTTTTTTCCTTTATTTGCGTTCCTTTATTCTTCCAAGGATCGCAATTAGTGCATCGAAAACGTAATAAAGTAAAGCCAATTTAATTGCAAGGGAAGGAAAGACAGAGGTAATTATGCAGGTGGTTATTGTTTCAAGTGAAAATGAATCCGGATTTATTTTCCTTGAACACAATGCGATTATGTTTTTTTTATATGTGCAAAAAAAAAACAAGAAATTAAATTAAAAAAAATAGTTTTTAAAAATTACTGAATTAAACAAGTTTAATTAAACAAATTTAATTCAGTAATTTTTCAAAAATCGATATCCGTATAAATTTGCGATTCGAACATTTTTACGATCACATTTTGAAATCTTAATTTTTTTTTAATTATTATTTTTATAGCGCGTAACTTGATGTTTCATAATTGCGAAACTTAGACGTTGACACCGTTGTTTCGCAATTAAAGTTAGTTCGTTATTAAAAATCACAACTCGACAAACACCTACGCGAATTTCCCCGCGCGTTAAATGGAAACTCCACGACAATTCCGCGGCGTATCTCGGCGACGATATAAACCGAGCCCCGCGCGTTAATTTCCTTTCCTGTTGTTCAGCCGGGGAAACAAGTCGTTGAATTTCATTACCGGCTCGAAAATTTAATAAGTCTCGAATTGCTTCCGTGCATACAAAAAAAAACAGAGCGTGTGTAATAAAGTGCCTGCTCGGTGTTCGAACGCCAACGTGATTTCAATATATTTTGCTGTTTGTTTGGATTGAGATGGGGTTAAGAAGTCGTCTTTTCAAGGATCGATCCAGGGCCGGAGTTATACATTTTCGAAAATATTTTTTTTTTTTTTGGTTCGCCGATAACTCGAAAACTAAAAGCGCCAGAGACTCGCGGTTTTCACTGCTCGTTAGAGCTACGTGAAGCCTTTAAAAAAGGTAAAGAACAGTTTAACCCCCTAGCGATCGTGGCGAAAAATTGAAACTTTCCACTTTCGAAAGCACCCAAAAACGGCCATTTTCTAAAAGATTTCTAGGAGCGTGCGCGCAACCGATTTGGAATTTGAAGGGCAAGAATTAAACATTGGTTCAAAACTAACATTTTGTAGGCACAGCTTCTTGAATTTCGATCCAGGGCCGGAGCTCCATTAAAAAGAAACTCCACTAAAACACATAATCGATACTATTCTATATGGCAGCGTTATTGTTCGTTATAAAATTAGGTCACCCCTATAATTTTAGATTATATATATATATATATATATATATATATATATATATAATTAGGTAATGATGTTTCAGGCTGTGTTCATAGTGGGGAATCACGATGTTAGCTGAATCATACTACGAAAAGGACTATTTTTTGGTAAGTGCACACAAAAATTCTTATTGCACTCACACACACGTGCGCCCATACACAAAAAATAACTGCTATAACGCAGTAAACATCTAGCCACTATAAATACGGTCTTAGCGAAATAAATATAGCATTCTAGAATAAAAAATGTTATATCAAAATAACAGTTGATAAAAGCAACTGTTATTTTAATACCATATTTTTTATTGTAGAAAGAATGCTAATTAAAAACATGCATAAAATTGAGAATTATTTCTTATTTTAATAATTTCTGCACCTCCATAATTTTCACAACACTTGAAGCACAATTCATAATGAATCTAGATGTGGCGCCCCGGGGTCGAGACATCTGCATTTGAAAATAAATGAGATTACTTAGCCATATAAATATTATGTAAATATTGGCGCGGCTTAATTACGAGCGTTGACGTATGTCCAAAAAAAGAAAGAAATGAAAAGAAAAGAAAACAGCGGTGGTGCACGCGCATATTTTCGTCCCCCTTTTACGACGCCGTAAATTCCCCGTGGAGTTAATAAGTATTTGAATTAGCATAGGCGGTAATATTTCGTGTAGGATGCTGCTTGGCGTTAAAACGGGCGTTATATCTCTTTCCGGCGAGAGCGCATCTTGTCGTGTGCCGATGACAGCGGGGCGGACAGAAACCCCATGAAATATCCTCGAAAACTAACAAAAGTTGACAAATGCAGATGTTATTAATGGTAATTAGGGAGAGGAATAACAAAAAAAAAATAGACAGTGCAAGCTTTAATTACTTTATAGTTACTCAGAGTTATAATAAAATAATTTAACACTTATTTAAAATCGTAATTTGAATAAGCCATACTTAAAAATTTAACACGTTTTGCGAAATGTTACAGTATTAAATAATAAAACAATTTCGTATGACTTCTTACTTTTTTTTTCTTCATTTGTTTCCACGGCAATCTAAGATAGATTCATAAAATTGTTTATAACTTTGTAAAAAAACGTAAAAGAACCTAAATAAACTATATATATTTGGAATCTACGGAAGTAACTATATCCAAATGACATTTTCTATATAATCACAATTCAAAATTCAAAATTGCCTTTTGAATGGCTTCTTTTTTCGAATTAGACTCATCTGGATGCTTAAATTTGGACTTTAAATTGGTTTCTGAATCCTATTGAAAGCATCACTGTTATATAAAAAGTTTTACTCTTTTCTTGACTTCTTGATGACAATGCTCGATGATTCGAATGTTGAATTCTATCATCATCATGCGCAAATTTGCACAGAAAAACTTTGAGCAGACCTTTTGTTTGTACAAATATTGTTTGCGATAAATTTATGTTTTAAAGATATTCAATTCTATTTCCATTAAGTGAAGATTTTGATTGATAAATCAAAGACTGCGACACGTAATTCGGCATCGCGCCAACTTCGTATTTGGTCGAAATAGACGAGACCGATTCGTTCGGATTTCGGCCACAGTTTCAATTGCAATTTCGTTTATCAGAAATTTCGATTTCCCAACATGTACATCTTCATGACCATCATTAAAACGTTTATAGTACTGTATACTCATCACAATAAAATTGTTTGATGAATTGAAAATCATATTTTTTGTTGTAATTATTTTAATATTTCTTCTTTAAGCTTTATTAATGCACGTGAAATATGTCATGAATTTCATTTCATTGTGACTTTTTTTCTTTTTGGAATTTCCACAAAAGACTCGATTGTGTAATAAACGGCGCCAATAATACCCATAATAGAGATAATAAACAAAGCGGATGTGTCCGATGTTCATAAACTCGACCGAACGAAATTATAATATAAACAGTCCTCTCACTCCCCGGCCGACCCACCGACCCCACGAATAATGGACCCGATGATATCAAAGGATCGAATCTAGTGATGTGCTGTAACACCGTAACGCAATATCCAGCACTGACACAGAGACCCACTGAATGATAATGGCCCCAAGTATCAATTTCCATAAACCGATACCGGGCCCCGGACAGCGTAAACAAACCCCTCGCCTGCCTTTTTTTTACTCGCTCTCGCCCCGATACTGTTTATTATTATCATTACGGTTATTGCCATTATCGTCGTATCGTATGCGAAAAAATGGATACTTTCGGGGTGATCAAGATCGCCCTCGCACACACAAATTCCTAATAAAAAAATAAAACGCCGGTAGATAATAAAATTTATTAAAATAAATGACACCGAGAGATTTCATTTATATTTTTTTTTCCAGAATATTATTAAACTTTATTACATCATGGAAGTTCTCTAAGAAATAATAATTATTTCGCATGAAGAAAAATGTTTATTTCGTATCATTTAAAATGTGTAACTCATTTCCTGCATTAATGTTAATTAACATTTTAGAAAAACAAGTTGTAGGAAAATATATTCTAGGGGCAGAAAGACCCCAGGTCGATAGCCCGAACAGACTAACACAATATTTGTTTTCTTATTTAAATATAAATGTATATATACAATTATGTAATGATGTTGTCTGAATAAAGAATATTCTAGTAAAGTAGACTTAATTTTTCATTTTTATATCTGCCCACTTTCAAAATAATTCAAAATTTAATTTGTTTAAAATTAAAGTTTTTACAGTATTCAAAAATGATTTTCTTTAAAATTAATCTTTTAGAATTTTCAGAAGAATTCTAAATTTAATTCGTTTAAATAATTTTTTCACATTTTCAAGAGAATATAAAATTTCATTTTAAATAAATTAAATTTTGAATTCTCTTGAAAATTTTAAACAAATTAAATTTTATATTCTCTTGAAAATGGGTTGTTAACCCGAAGATAGTCGAGATTTTAAAGTTATTTTATTTATATTTATTTTATTGGTAGATTTTTAAACTATAAATATATTTATATCATATATTTTTTAAATAAAGTCCAGTGTTTATATTGTTCGGCAAAAAATATGATTGGAAAATTAAGTTTAAATTAAAACGCTGATTAACAATTACGTTTATCCAGAGACAATAAATAAATTCCTAGTGATGCGCAGTAAATAGACTTATAATTAACCTGGAGCCGCTTCGAAGACCGTCTGCGTCCGTAGATGAAGCGATCGCGCGAATTGAATTCCGAGAAATATGTATGTAAATCAGGACGGATTATTTAAATTGGTTTTTGTCTGGATTATTAGAATGTTCATGAGGCATCCGTCGTCCCCGCCGTCGTAGAAATGAAAGTGGATCTTGAAAAATCCACGTAAGCGACAAGTTAATTTGAGCGTTGTCAGCCGTCCGGGATCTCCCCCTGTCAAGCGCACCGCCGGATTGTTCTGCGTGCGTGCGTGCAATAAAGAAAGTTGACGCCTCCTAATATTAATTAAAATGCCACCAGGAGTCCGCGCGGTGGGGATTATGTAAATGTTTTGATTACAACTTCACGCGTTAATCGCCATCTCTTCACTTTTATTAATTGCAATGTAAATATAACTTAATAAAACTAAGTTTAGTTTAGACTTACGTTAATATTATCGAAACTATAGTCACAGAATATTAGTTGTGCAAATAAAGTGTTTTAATAAGTTATAATAGGCGACGTACAACCAAGTGGAAGCCTTAACAATTAAGAAGCAATGTAAATATAACTTAATAAATTATCACAGTAAGTTAACTTACGTTAATATTGTCGAAACTATAGTAATATTAGTTGTGCAAACAATGTTAAAATGTACAACCAAGTGGAAGCTTTAAAAAAGAAGCAATGTAAATATTTTAAGAAATAATTTCATAACGCAAATCTTCCTAGAATTGATTCAAATTCAAGGCTTACGACGATGTTACCATCTTTATGGCATATTGTGCGAAATTTGTACTTTTCAGAGTCTGAATCTTATACAAAAATCTAACTTCTTATGTTCGGTATCTATGAATAAATTACAATTTACTCAAGAAACCGCTATTTTACAAAATTTAATTACATTCATGTCTCCACACACCCAAACCAAACATACATGTTTACCGAAATACGGAGTCACATCCCGGCGCATCCACCATAACCGAACCGAAGCTGTTTACTTTATTTAGGCCCGAACTTAATCCCAACCGCTACACGTTCTCACCGCCGGCCTGTAAAACGTTCCAGATGCTCGCACCAGGAATCCGCAATGATATTCCCTCCATCCGACGTCATTAATGCATTCTTCTCCGAGGACGGGCCTTTTGTGCTCTCGAAATAACCGGGTAACGATTCCCCGAAACCATTTCCTTTTTTTTTTCAAGATTTATACGCGATTCAATCTATCGTCCGGATTCCGCGAAACCGCAAGTGGAGGCAAATTGCGCTCAGGAAATAATAACAAGCTGGCGGATTAAAATAATTCACTATCATTATACTAAATATAGATTAATTACTACAATTAAATAAATAAATAATAATACACTTTTCTATTTAAATAATTAATTAATGAAATTAATTTATTCCTTAAATTATTTAACATTAAATAAAAAAAATCGGTGTACAACAATAATTTATTTTTATATGTATCCTTTATTTAATAATAATAATCTTTACTCCCAATATAAATACAAAATCATACAATAATCTTTACATAATGATAATTACACATGAGGAAATACGTCAAAACAGTCAATGTACTAAATCATAATAAATTAAATAAAAAAATAGCTCTGTGGCAATTTGACTTACGTTACGTAAGTACTTTAAAAATAACATAAAAACAACTACATCTCTGGGAAATACCCCGCCAAATATTGAATTACATAATGTACACCTGCTGTTACATATCAATAAAATATTGCATCATGCAACAATTTTTGATCCAAGAGTAATTCAATGTAAAAAACAAAAAAGAACGTAACTTAATATAAGGCCATCTGTAGACACGTGTTTCGGGATCTATCGCTCGTCAGTACAACTATGCCTTACATAATTTAAAGATGTTAAATTAAATTAAATCGACCATATTCAAACACAGAACTAAATGTGGAAATAATTTATTAATTATTTTCAAATCATTTTTATTTAATTTATTTAAATAACTGTGACCAAGTAATTAAATACTCTTTTTATTTATATTAAATATTAATATTCCATTGTTAAAAATTCAACCTGCGAAATAGATCAATGCATATGCATCTTATCAAAAGTGCCTTGCGTTCTTTATGTCTTGAGGAAGGTGGTTGAAAAATTTGATGCAATTGTACAGTGGCTTCATAAGATAAATGATTAATAAATGGAATTTCACAAAATTACAAATTTCAATTTTAATTTCTAATTAATTTTACGTCTTGCATTTTAAAATTCCATTTATTTAAAATAAATTAAATTTAATCAACGAACTAAGCACACTAGAGCGTTTCACGACCATTACCTTTCCCGAAGCGTTTTCCACATTCATCAGGCCGAAGAAGAAAAAAAACGGAATAGCGGCTATGAATTTCCCATCCGTCCAAACCTCACGTGCGTCGAGAGATAAGTGAAACGACTCAACTACTCCACTTTACCCCAAGCACTTACCGGCGCACATTCATCATTGACCAACACTTATGTTAATTCCCGATATCAATGCGACTTTGTAATCCCCTTTGCTCGCACTCGCGGTTTCTGTTTTCCGTTTTCTCTTTCTCGCGGTGTTTTAATGCGAATTCCACACGAGTGTCATTTATTATCGGGACGCACGAAACCCCATTGACAAGCATATTTCACCGACTGCGGTACGTCCCATCCTTATTATGTCCGTCGTTTTTCATTTCGATCGTTATTGCACTGTTATTAATATGTACCTCGTGTAATACGAATTTTAATGGTTATTGCGGTAAGTATACGCCATCAACATCTCCCCGCACTTAATCCTCATTGTGGGTCCTCGGGCTTTGCACAACTTCCTGTACGCTCATTCAGCGAATTAATCCTATCAAAACGTAATGCCGCCGCTTTGGAATTATCGCAATGCATGCTTCATGATCTATTTTTAATGATCATTGATGGAAAATTCATCTTTCGTTTCGGGTTTATAATTATTCTCACACAATCAGAAACGATTTGTCATGATATGAGCAAGCAGGTTAGCTGCCTTTATGCAGGGTGTATCGAAAGTCCAAGGACGGTTAAATAATTCGAAAAATAGTAAAAAAATACGTAATCATAATTGCACGTGGAACACACTGGTCTGATGAGATTCGAAAAACCGAAATTGCCATCACTAGTTATCGCTAGATGAATGGTGGCTGAACGTTTCTTTAAATGTACTATTCATTCATCCATCTCATCACTCATCAACGACTAACAGACTGATATGACATAAAGACATGGACTCCTGGCTGAAACACCGATGGTCGATAGCCATTTAGTAAGAAGAAAATAATATATTTTATATATATTATTATATAAATTTCAGGTGAAAATGTAATATTGTTTTCTTGTCATATTCGCTTCAGCGAGAAAATATTATGGTCTAATGCCATCTATTATGTTTTTCATTTCATTTTTTATCAACATAAAAAAAAACGCAAATTTATCTTCTTCCAAATACCAGAATACAATATCCCATATGTTCGTCCAGACAATATAAAAAACAAAACACGAGGGCTGACCCTTTATATCTGTGAAATAATACAAAAAATAGATCGAAAAAAAAGGGAGAATGGCGAGTATCGAGTTTCATTTCTGCGCGCATTAGGCGCCCGCTCGCATTTTCCAAAACGGAATAAGATTATAAGGAAAAAAAAGCATATCTAAATTACAAATTGAACCGTGCTCAGAATCCCGGATCACGGCGGATATTATATTATTTCCCGGGGTAAACAGTAACAAGGTCCCGGGAGTGCGCCCTGAAAAGTTCGCCCCGCTGCCCGCCAACCCGCGATTGATCAAACGCGCGTGCTAACGCCGCCGAATTCGGACAATTAGCCATAAAGGGCCGTCGCAACTGCATTCAGCAATTTATTCAGATTTGATGACGGCACAATAAATATTGTGTTGATACAGCCACAAATACGAATATTGGCAATTCTTTTATTTACCAATCTATGTAATTTTATAAAATGTTGCGTGGTTTTCAATAATGAATAAAATAGTTATTAGATAGCCCATAACAGACTATTAAAGCAATTGTACGTATTGTTATAATAAATTTTGTAAATTTTTGTTGTCATATTATCTTAATAAAGATGTTTCATTTCGATGGGTTAGTAGTTTGCCATGGGCTATCGACCGGAGGTCTTTCTGCCCTAAAAAATATTATTTTTTCAAATTGGTTAAACGAATGAGAGAAATAGCAAAAAATCCACTAGAATAAAAAATTATTTCCCGTATAGTTTGCAAAACTGATTCTTTATTTTTTATAATAATTAAAACACTGTGTGTGCTAAAGCATATATTTTTCAATAAATTATAAGCCATTTTAAATAATAAAACAAAACATTCTTAAATGGTAATTATTGTTCATAATATGTTTTTATCTACTGATTTAAACAACTGTTTCATTACTTACATGAGTGATTATAATTTCAGCAATTACTCAAAACAGTTGTTATTTTTGTAACATGTGCTTAATAACGATAAATCAAGTAAAATTTCTAGATCGAGAACGAGATAACCGGATCGGTCCGAAATTAAGCATTCAAACTGCACAAATCGAAATCCGTTTAAATAATTGCTCCGAATATCGAAAAAAAAAACAGGTTACTACCCGATAGATCAATCGGCATCGTATTAATAACGGCCCCAATAGGACCGTTCGCAATCAGTAATCGGAATGGAGAGAACGCCAATTAAAAAATGAAATATTATCTCTGGCAAATTGTGATACGCACGGAACACGAAACCGATGTTAATTATGCCTCTCGGAACGCCGCGCTGTTATTGTTGTTGTTATTATTATTATTGCGACGTCGTGAGCTGAATTTTGCGAGGGGGCGATTCCGATAAATCACAATCGTACTCGGGACTCGGGCATTCCGGAGATCATGAGGAGCGGGTTATTAGCATTTCTGCACTCGGGGGCGAAATTATCGAAAGACTGATGACGGCTCTCCCTTCGCGGATATTTATTTAATTGCGTGAAATTTAAATGTTCGTAATTGAAATCATTTCCTGTGAGCAGTTTTAATTTTGAATTTAATAATCCTGGCAATTCATTTAAGTTATTTTTTTTATTTTGAACTACCGAGTCTTGGTTTGTAATATTCCTTATAAGAATTACATTAAGATTAGCGTGAAAAAGATTGTGTTTATTTTCACACTTTCCAAGTAGCAAATATTTCTTGGTTTGTTCGTATTGAAATTTGAACTTTTAACAACTCAAAATTGTATAATAATAATAATATTACAAGAAAATAGTATATATTTGAAAATTTGATATGTTGTATTTGGAAATTTCTGACAAAGCAAACATTTTAGGAAAACCGTGCGTAATTTATCTAAATATTTCGGAAAGGTCGAGAGCGATATATACAGACCGTTATCACAAACGTCGGGGCAACAATAATTAATATTAACAATGGCATTTATGTGATAGATTATACTGCGAAGGTGACTGAAAGTGTAAGGGGAAGGGGGTGTGATATATTTCACGGGATGATGAATTATTCAATAAGTGGGGAAGTTGTGGAGGGGCGCGGGGAGCGATTAAAACCCGGCATTGAAACGAAACGTCGGTTCTGGATATTCCTTGTAAATCCCGAAGCATCGATCGTAAAGTGGACTTTATTCTGATCGCCTTTAATGGCGGGGCCAGTTTGCGATAAGGTCCTGGATGCTTATCGCCGGCTGTAAAATCCCGTCCTTCCCATCCATATTAAAATTGAAATTGACGTATGAAACCCCAAAGTGCGGACGGTTAAGTGTCCGCCCCTCGGACATATTTACCGCCGGAGGACCGGAGAGCCAGTATTCCTTTGCGTTTAAATGCGCCCACTAAAGATCCGATGAAGTGTCTCGTAAATCATCGGAAATAAAAGTGTTTGCGTGCGGATTGCTTGATGGAATGTGCTTGAGTATTAGTAAAATAAGTATTTACACATTATTATGGTAACCGTACTTTTTGTAAACAAAAAATAATTAAAATGAGCTAACGTATTTGCATGGGGTTGATAAAACAAAATATTGCTGCGAGATGTTAATCTTGGAACCTGAAACATCAGCTTAGCTAGGATATTTGGGTCGTCGATGTGATTCTGCACTAGCCCGTATACAAATAAGACTAGCGATTTAGTACGCCTATGACTTAATCTTTCTAGATTAAATGTTATCAAGAGGTCGTCATATGAAGTGGATGCGGTTGGATATTCTCCAATTTTTTTAAAGAATAACATTTTCAAAAACGTTTTTTGAACTGCTTCAATCCTATTTATAGTAGTCCCGTGTTTACGGTGACCAAATAACAGAGGCAAATTCAAGATTTGAACGAAGGTATGAATTATATATTTTTTTAAGACATTAATGTCAAAAGGACATGCATTTACATTTCGATAAGTTCAAAGTCAGTCCATTGAGTTCACACCAATTATGAATATTAACAATATCTTCCTGTAATTTAATGCAATCATCCATTGATTCAATGATATTAAATAATTTTATATCATCCGCCTACAAGAGCAAGTTGCACCGAATTATATCAACAATGTAATAAAGATAATAAATAAAAGGGGTCCCAGGTTTGTACCCTGAGGAACCCCAGATGTTGCAATGTACTCGACGGAACGATACCCCATATATTGGACAAATTGTCGCCTATTGTGCAAATATGATTGAATCAGTGAAACAGTTCCATCTGTAAAACCAAAATATGATAATTTGTGAAGAATTACGCAATGATCAATTGTATCAAATGCTTTCTGGAAATCAGTATAAACTGTATCAACCTGTTTCCGCTCATCCAATAGCTGAAAAAACAACCAACTGTCAATCCGTCTGCCGGAAAAAAATGGTCCAACTACTTTAAGGACAAACTGTGTATATATGATTGTATTGCTCTGTCTGGTAAAAAAGATACTGCTCTCTCTTTATCTCTCTCTCTCTCTCTCTTTCTCTCTCTATATGTGTAATTTATTGATTTTTGATTGATGTGAGACTTTATTGTTGACATGCTTCTAAAGCCATGATTTCGACTGAGCTTTTCATCTGTTGGGAAAAGCAACAGTAATTAAAGATTAAATTAAACTGTGGAATAGCATCTAGGTCCACTGGCTGTACACAACAGTGGTTGGGCCAATCATTACGTATGACGGCGTGGTTTAGTGAACAGCCACAAGACGTATAGGGGTGAAGAAAAAACTGGATAACCTGCAGAGACTGGTTATTTTAGCCATCACGGGAGCTATGAGCGTCACCTTGACGTTGGCACTGGAGGTTCTACTGGATCTTATTTCGATTTCAAAGTCATTGAAGGGGGACAACCTATAGATATCATCATATGGCGGTAAATGAACCTCGCGTGCCCAATGAACTTATACGCGTTATGTAGGCATTGTTATAACCTCGTAGGGGCCATGGAATTTTGCTCTGTAGAACGGACTCATCCTTTTGTATTATAACACCCAAATCGTTAACGATGCCACTTAAAATTAGGCAAAAGGTTGCGCTTACGTCATCTTTAATTTATTATTATTAATCTGGGATAAGAGGAGTTTAATTTTTCTCCATGTAACCTTTACTTTTTGACGATCAGAAGAAAAATATTCATTATTATACGTCTGTCCACAACACTGGCGGGAAGTGGTTTCGGTGGTGCTAATACCACACCGATGGAAAACTTAGAGATGAATATTAATTGGTTTACAATAAAGCAAACAAAATCACAAACAGAAAATCAATTTAAAAAGAAAGAAGTCTGTCGGTATTTCTAAATTGAATTTATTCTGCGCGATCATTAGATAAATCTAATTAAGGCTTACAGTTAAGTTGTCGTAGGGAATTTTAATGAAAACCATCTCTCATCAGATAAACGAGCGAAGTCGTTATTAGTGAATCAATCATCGATATTAAAGTTGTTGAAATGAAATGTTTACAATTCCCCCCATGGTTGTTAGCCGGCATGACCCAATGAGCGCGCATGGTAATGAAGATGTAACTATTAATTACACCGCCACGTATTTATCAAATAAATTATCATTACACGAACGCGGATATGGCAACGGGCACGGTTACAGATACAGAAAATGGCCATTATTAACACCTCGGGATATTTGTCGTAGCGTAATTACAGATTGCGGAATGATTTTTTTTTTATTTCCTGTACATCTCGCTGCCTGATAAATACGCCTATTAATCAAAACCTGGATTGTGTACGAGGGGAGATCATCTTTGACCCCGGGTGAGGTCCGTCCATCGGATGGATCTCCGGAACGGCGGAAAGTTATCAGTTTCGAGGATCCCCTGGGAGATCGAAGCGCACTCGCGCTATTAGCACGATATAATAAAGGTCGTGTCAATGGAAAAAAAAGAAGAGGCGAAGGGAAAGTAAAGAATCAATGATCACGATTGTACATCTTGGATATAAATGTAATTTTTGCGAGGGTAATTTTCTTTCCGCATGCAAACGGTTCGATTATGGAAAGGTGGAGATGCGGGGAGGAAAAAAAATCGTTGCAGTTTTACACGTTCTATATTTAATTTATTCATAACTTAATAAATTATAGGTGGGAGGTGTTTTTGATGTTAATGTTTCCCCTTTATTTGCGATTTAAAAAAAAGTTCAAGAAACGCCGCTTTAATGGTGTTTAATAAATTTCTGGCGGGCCGCGGTCATGCATAACGTGTTTCAATTATTCAAACCTGATATTCACTGTAATTACATAAAAGAACATTCATAACATCCACTCCTAGTAATAATAATTTAGTTTGTAGCGCCTTTGGACGTGCTTATCATATAAGAGCGTTTTTAAGATTCAACTAAGTGCTTCTTGATTTATTCAGAGTATTAGTTGAATACTTATAAGATAAATTGAAATTTAAATACCAAATTAATATTTTATTGAAAATAATCAACAGTTTTTTTAAATTTTGAAAAACGTGAATAATCTCTAATCTATTAGTATAATCCCATTCGTACTTTTTTTTTAATTTCTTTATTAAGTCATTTAAAGAGACCAACCATTATCAATAGCACGTCTGAAATATAATAATAATAATAAATTGTCTTTATTGAAAGAAAGAAGTTACAAATGAAAAATAACAAAATAGTGATTACAACTTGTCTTTCTTTATATTTATCATCTTGGTGTGATTTCAAAATGATAATTTAATTCAAAACTAATCTCGTTTTATGTTTTAAAGTTGCCATCCGTTCGATTCCGTTCGAATAGTTTCATATTAAGCGTACGTATGTTGGAAACTAATTTAATTCGCGGATAAAATCAACTGTAATTTATGCGGATGCAAGTTTTGCGTGAATCCGAACGTCAAAATATTCAAACGCCCTCCGCCCTCGCGTCCTCGTGCACGGAAGAATGGATGCGAGGGCGGCGCAAAGTTTGCCCCTCACGAACGCAACTTTTCCCCCTCGACCCCAATTTTTCAGGCGGCCGCAAGAATTCCTCTCGAAAATCAACTTGTCTCGCAAGAAGAAGTTCCCCGGTGTTTTTTTTTTGTTTGACCTCGCCTCGCCCGCCCTCTTCTCTGGATGTAAGTGCGTGTGGTGTTTATTTTTATAACGAGGAAACGCCAGCTAGAATTTATATTGGTGGATTCGATTATAATTGAAAACATTTCGGTTATTTTCTCTTAATTCGAAAGATTGGACTGAAATTTAAAAAAAAACTAATAGAATATTAAAATCCTCCTGTAAGCTAATTAGCCCAGATTAATTAGTCTCAAAACTTTTACTTGGTACCAATTGTTTGCATTGGCTGCACCGTACAGCAACACTTCCTTGAATTATATTCAATTTGTTTTCACTTACAAAAATAATCAAACTATAAGCTACAACAAATATTTAAAGCATCTTTTGGTATGATTGAGGGTTGGAAATCCCTTGATAAAGACAAACACACACACGCTCACGCACGCACACCCAACAGGTGTCAGCCGGTGCGGTAATTTATGACGACTGTGCAATCTTCATTAACTCCTGACCGGCAAATGAACGACTCGTTTATCCACTCATAAGCATAATAAATAATGGACGCCCATTCGTTTCCGCAATTGCCCCTTGCGCTATAATAATCGACTGCAAGGCACATAAATCCCCCTTCGCGCCCCTCCGCTGGCGACCCATCCTGCATTATGAATTATCTACCGAGTTATGCGCGCAGATATAACGAGAAACTATAATAAATGAACGGTGCGCGGCTCCAGGATCAAGGATCGATTCCACCAGAAGCTATTCTCGGTCTTCAAGGAGAGTTTTATCTGCGGGAAGGCGAGCGATAGTGCTCGTCTAATACCAGTTACAATCCGAGTGCTTCAATTAAACCGTTTGATGCGAGTCCTGCTATTTGTATTTCATGTGCTGCAGCTACGTTTCGAGCTTTTGTTTATGTGATTATAGCGAGTTTTAATAATTTTAATAATAAATTTGGCGCAATTAGTTATAATGGAAAAACTACCTTTCTTTCGAAGGCTTTGGCTTAACCATTCAGTCTAAAATAACGAGTAAATATCGAGGGTATAACAAAAATCGACGACGAAGTTGGCATTGGAAATCTAAAGTCATGTCTGAACTAAAATCACACGAGGACGTGTAAAGTACTGGTTGTCATGTTGACAAGTCACGCGTGTGATCTTAGTACAGACATAGCTCGAGACTTCCAACGCCAACTGCGTCGTCGATTTTTGTCATACTTTCAATTATTTCGATTAAAGTTGTATTTCTAGTATTTATCACATCAATTAGTTCCGATAGATGCACGTTTCGTGTGAAAAAAAAAAATAAAGAGGGTAAAAAAATAACCGGGAGTGTAGAGATTTATGGCCGGCCTTTTACTACCTCCAACTTTATCCCGGGCGATCGATGGTGGCCTGCACTTCCATCCGATAAATCGTGTCACGACCCTATTACCTCTTTATTAACATAAAAGAAATCCCATCGCAAATAAAGAAACGAAAGTTCCGGAAGGGAGGAAGAAGAAAAAACGAGGGGCGGGCGAGTCTCGAGCAGTGCATTCATAAAACGGCAGACACACAAATATCGCCCGAGCGACAACTGTATTAGCCACTTTTGAAAGTCGATTTTTTTCTTCTTCTTCTCTTCGCTCGCTCGCTCGTTCGGGGTATTTTCAAGTTTCGAGATTAATGACGCCGAATGAATTACAAAGTGGGTGAAGTGCGGAAAGTTCAAGAGCACGTTACACCCGGGTCTATTGTGCTTTTTCGTATAACGGCTATTTGTACACAGCTTTTGACATATCTTTGGGGGAATTACATTTGCATCTGCGGGAAAATGATGGGTAATTCATTGTCCAATAGTTATGGGTTATATATTGGATATAATTTTGTATATTATAGCCGAAACAATTATCTATGGTCAATTACATTAATAAAGAACTAATTAAAACAAAATAATTAAAAACAAAATAAGGAATTAACTACAAAAATAAATAATAAAACATGCAAAAATTTACTTACCGTTAAAACAAAATTTAAAAAATAAATTTAAAAAAGAAGATTAATCATAATGAATGAAAGATGACGCAAGCGCCATCTTTCGCCTAATTTCATGTGGCATCGTCAACGATTCGAGTCTACAAGATAGACAACAGAGAATCGTTGTTTCGTCCACTAAAGGAAGGCGAAATTGTTCTGTTTATTAAAATAAAAATAATGAGTAGACGAAGGAAAGAAAAATGATTAGGATAAGTAAAAAGGTGTGAAATGATAAACATTTTACAAACAATAGGAAAGGTGGTGTTTGTGTATTTATAAGGCTATAATATTTAATTATCACAAATAATTCATGTAAATTAATTATTTTGCAAGATTTTTTAAAGAAATAATTTAATTACATTAAACAAAAATAAAATAAAAACGAATTCATTAACTCCTAATAAATAAGGTTAAGATACTTCGACGCTATTTTCATTTCCATTGTAAATGACACTTTGAAATAAAGACATATTCTATTCTAATGTATGCTTTTTCCGTAATTTTTTTATTCACTCAATTTGTTGTATATCTACCTGCTTTTCATTCCGTCACTTTACTAAACAAATAATTTTGTTTAAACATCGCTTATTATACTATAAGAAATCTAAATCGGAACATAATTTAGAATAAAGAGGGCGCATTGAGAAAATATTTTTCTTATTAAATTAAATAAACAATAAATAAATAACGTAACATAAACTAAGCGGTTAATATAAATAAATTTATAAACAGACAACGAAATAATTAGACAGTAAGTTAGAAGAAAAAGCGTCATTTGCTCTTTTTGTATAATTTTTGTAACATTTATTACAAAAAATGCAGAAAATATTAAATAAGAATGTGAAATCGTGGAACACCCTGCTTGTATCTCTGTTATTTCATTGTAACTTTTAATATAACGACTAAATTTATCGAAACTATGATCAAAATTATATATATATATATTATTGAAAAAAACCTTTATAGTATAGGTATAGGATGTCAACATTAACTTGTATAAATTATTTTATATTGTGAATAAAGTAACAAAGATGCAAGCAAGGCATTTATTTTAATATTCATTTAGTAAGTAACGTAACACAAAAAAATATCCACTGTCAATTATATAAAAAAATAGATTAATTAATGTAGTACTGAAAATCTACATTAAGAAAAAAAGTGCACACAGAAAACTTTAGGTTTTCGGTACTTTACATGAATTGGTGCAGTATTTCGTTACACTTTCAGCATTGGCAGCAATTTAGACCTTACCTGTATCATCACAAACTTGCAAAAAGTCGTACTATTTTACAAATCTATTTGTAAAAAACTCGAACTATTTTACAAACCCTGTCTTTGTAAAAAAACGAACTATTTTACAAATCGTGTCTTTGCAAAACAAACTATTTCACAAATCGCGACTTTCCATTGAAATTTCTTCATTATTTCCGTTTTCAGTTACTGCCTTGAAACATCAGCGCGTCCGTGGCAAGGTAGGGGGTGTTAGTCAAGAAAATCACTCACCTTTAATCGCTGGTCCGCCACCGTCCACACCCGGCTGGCGTAGTCGTTGGAAGCACCGACAATCAAAGTACCCGTCATGTCAAAATCTACAGACATCACGCCAGCGTTGCTCTCCTGGAAAGTGCCCCGACAGTCCGCGACACCTGCAAGCCAACACCCACTTTTTTTGCACTTTATACAAACTTATGTACAGCTATATGCTTAAATAATCTCTCACTTAACCCGTGGTGAAACATTTTTGCATTAATTCAGGATGATTTAATTAAAATTAAAACACTTATAAAATGAAACATAGCATTAAATAATTTCGTTATTAAGATTTTGAATTAGAGCAAAAGCGGAAGACAGAATTTTACTTTAAATAAATGCCTTTTTAACCACAAAACACTTTTAGTAAAACCCCTTTGAGAGAATCCACAATTAACAATAGCCTGAACCAATTCCATATAAGACAAAATTTCACACTGCAAGAAGATTAAAGCCCCAAAATTTATTACAAAAATAAAATAACTTCCTTTAAATAAATAATTTATTTCAAACAGTGTGTCTTCAATATAACGTATATACTTATACCCAAAATTCATTCACCATCTGGAATATAAGAATTTTAAAAAAAATCGGATTAATGATATTTTTGAGCAAAATGGTTTGAGCAAGACTGACCTTTCGAAACGTCCCACAACTTCACTTTCCGATCCGCACCACCCGTGACCATGAGCCTGTCGACGGGACTCCATCTCACCGCGTTCACTTCGCCCTCATGGGCATCCTGAAAAATAAAACACAATTGTCACATTGCGACGGTAAACGCAGCGTCATGGAAAATTCTGGAAAATTCGAGAAACAAGCACGCTTTAAAAGCGCCCTAGCGGCGAGGCACGAACGTCCGAGTGCTCAACATCTAGTAATAAATAAATAGTGACACTATGATGTAAATAAATATGTTAAGAGTACTGTAAATAAATAAATATACATTGTTTTACTTATCTTCTAGTCTGATTAAACCCGATTTCGTAACAATATATTACGAATCTTCTTTATGTTGGTTGTGGAGACTTTAATTATTTAAATTAAAATACTTGTAGGAGAAAGGACAAGTATTTTTATTTAAATAATATATTACGATATTATGTTTCATGAAACTTACAAATTTTAAGTATACTCCTGTCGGCACTGAAGAACAGTGGTAAGTTGGCCCGGCTCCTTCCCTGCTATCATCAGGCGACAGCCCGCGTGTATCGCGACACGCGTCCTCGATTTCCTTCTGCATTTTCGCGTTCCGTTTCCTGCAATCACGCCCTACTTAAAAGGAGCAAACAGGAAAAGGGCGAAAATCGAGCAGATGTGCGATTAATCAAAGCGATTACTTTCTAAGGGTTGTTAGTGATACCGTGCAATTCAATCAGCATATCAAGTTAAAGAAGCCAAGTAATTAAAAGCGTGCAAATATAAGATAATTTTTGTTATCACCACTGGAAATTGTGCAGCTCCATTTTTTTCTATTAAGTGGTGTTTTATGATCTGTATTATTGATGTTAATTTTCAGCATTAAAAAAGTTTAGTTTATTGTTATTATTAACAATAATAACCCCTACACCACCATTATGGTAGATAGGGATTTTAGATTATTTATATATATATTAACAATAATAATTGAGCTATAATTTAAATTAATTAAATAATTCGGAGATGTTTCTTTTCCACTTGTATTAAATTAATTTAAATTATATCTCAATGTTGTACTTTGAAAATTTCTTCAAAGTAACAGTTTTACGAAAATAGACAAAATTAAATTATTAAAAAGAATTAATGGTTTCATTCTTCAACCATCAACTCTTTTTATTAATATAATTTTAAGAAATTAGAAAAATGAAATCATTAAAAAAAAATGGTTGGCGAATTAAAAATTACAATCTGACGAAATTAGAAATGCCACATCGTTCGAAAAATGAAAAAGCTGATTACATTAAAAATATCGCATGTTGCATTCGAAAATATTAAATAATGAATGGATGATGGAATTTATTTCTTTATAGATTTTATTCATTTTTTTTTTTCAAAATTTAATCAAACCTACCTGAACAAACCGAAAGAACTCAGTGACAAGGTTGTGAAGTGCCTGGATGCGTCGCTAAAAATCAAGTGTAAAAAAAGAAAAAAAAAACAAGCTACTAATTGCTAGAAGAGAAATCGGTGGGCAGTTACACAAATCAAAGCAGGCACACCTTCAACGTCTTTTATGGCCATTCAAAAATTAAAGTCATCGAAGAATTAGTTAAGAACTATATTTAATATATTATTAAAAAATACACTTCATACCCTTAACTTTGAAATTTAATAAAAAAATGTAAATTTAATTTTTTTGCATTATCGGCATTTTTATACTGTGTAGCATGTTGTGGCAAAATGCCAATTCGGTAGTCGTTACACACATACAGCAAAATTCCGTTAAAAGTATTTGAATACAACTCAAATCATTAAAAGCGTTTTTCTCGAAACGACTTTTTTTAACCTCGCGAGACAGATATATTCTAAATTCTTCGACTAATTTTTATGATTCTTTGTGTTTTTTGAGGAAAAATAAATTGTCTAAAAGGTAACATAGGATTTTTTGGATACTCCAGTTTTTCGATTTTTTATACGCATTTCAGTAGCGATTTTTTTACGAAAAATATATCTTTTTTTTTTTCGAGAGCCGCCATTTTGGTAATTTTACGAATTTCGAAAAAAATCCTATGGTACCTTTGAGATTATTTAGTATAAGTCTTGGAATATTGATCATTTTTTCTGTCGGTTGTTTCGCTCCTGCAAGTGATAAAAGCATCGCTTGCGCAATTTTCTTATAAGTACCAACGGCGGAAAAATATTTTTTTTAGGCTAAACATTTTGTTAAATAAACTTGAAATATCCCTCTATAACATATAGAAAACCCAAACCAATTCCTACAATCCCACTGTCCAAAAAAATATATATATCAAAAAACTTTGGCCTGCTTAGTAGTTATAGAATGTTATTTCAAAGCAACCTTCGATTTTTATTCATGAAAATTTTTATTGAAATGGTCAAAAACAGTTTTTTGTCAATAATTTTCTGTTAGGAATTTAGGTAGGATTGTTAGGAAGAAAAATGTTTGTTTTTTAATTCTGCATGGAACGATATAAAAATATACAGGGATTCCAATTTAAAATAAGAAAAATTAAATACATTCAAATTTGAAAAGTTTGATGCTAAATTTTAGACACGCCTGACTATTAAGATTGTTAAACCTTATTTAACAAGTACCTTGTATAATTTTATTCATAAGATCTTATTTAATTTTTTTATTAATTTTTTAAACAAATGGAGTAAAACTAATTTTTTCAACTTTTTTTTAAATTGGTATTACTGAACCGATTTCAATTTTAGGGGTGTGTAGGTAAATCATAACGACCGAAGGTCTTTCCGCCAATCTCTCATTATTATATATTTTTTTTATAAATTTCGATTATTTTTCTCTCAAGTAATAAACTCTGACAACAAAGATAATATAATTCATTATAAAAATACACTGCAAACATCTAGACGGCCTTGATGACTTTCATTTTTGAATAACCATGATGTCAGAAACCACAACAAATATCTACACTACGTGGAAAACAAAACGAGACCTAATGATACTAAAAAGCAAACTACGAAGCTAAAGGCGGCGGTGTTCACGTTAAATCCATACTCACTTTAGGAAGTTATCGTTCTCCTCGTTCATCTTTTCCGCATCTTTTTCTTTATAGCTTATCAATTTTTCTAATAATCCAGAATTTTCCTTCTAAAATAAAAAATAAAATCATTAAATGTAATTTTGTGTGATTAAAAATTTACTCTTTCTAGTACCTGCACTTCCCTCAATTTTTCTTCCAAGGCATTAAAAGCGAGCTGTAATGCCTGGTGCTCGTCGCGCAAGACTTGATTGATGTAATCCATCTCCTTAATGTTCTTCTCGTACATTTTAATCTCAGCCTTTAGTTTCGTATTAGTTGTTAAAGCTTCTTCCAAACTATAAGAAAAAAAATAATCAATAATTTTCAAGAAAATAAAAAAATCGACACATTTATTCAGGGAAATGTTAAGTTTAACATGTACGTCATATTATTTCTTTCTTTAATCTTGATACCTTTCTACCCTTTCAGGTGTAATATTCTTTCTTTCTTTCTTAATCTTATCCTCTTTTACTCGTATTGGGTGTCGAAGTTGTTTAATATTCTATGTATATAAATATCTATTACAAAAAGTTTCACAGACTGTGATGGTGAAAAATGACATTCACGTTAAACTTTACATTTCCTATACAGAATAATAATAATTTATAGGTCTTAATGGTTGAGTTAAGAACAATATAATAGGCTGATGAGATTCGAAAAACCGAAATGGACATCACTAGTTATCCATGAATGCTGGCTGAACATTTTTATTAAACAAAAAAACCCACTTGATTTATTTCACAAAATGTCGTATATTTCCCAACTATTTTCGACATTTAATCTCACCTCGATTCTTTGGCAGCGAGGGCTTTTTCCTTCTCCTTCAACCCCACGTTCAAATCAATGATCTGCTGTACATTCTCCCCCTTCCTCCTGTGCAACTCCGTCAGCTCCTCCTGCTGCGACAGCACCTTCTTCTCCAAATACTGCAACCGTTCCAGGAGCTTCGGGTCGGTCCCGCTCCCGTGGAAACTCGACGTGTCCGGCCCGGCCTTGAGCTTCTCATTTTGAATCGACAGCTGCAGGTTCTCGCTCCGCAGCGTATTAGCGTTATCAAACAGCTTATTATCTAAAGAAGAAACAACAACACGGGGGATTAATCAGTGAAAATGAACAGTTACCCGGGCAGCCGGTTACTCTGTGCGATGATCTCCTCGAAGCAGCGCGTCTGCAGTTTGTTCCTCTCGTGCAGCTGGTCTATAATCGTTCTCCTCCAACTGAGCTCTTCAACGGTGGCCATTATCTATTTATTCGGAGTGAATAGAAAAACGGGCCTTTATTTTGTAAACAAGTTTAAGAGAGATTCGCGAGTTTATAACCACAAATTATCACTGACGTTTGTATGTTGGGTTGCCTGACTATGTTTACTTTTTAATATTTATAATTAATTCTTGATTCAATGCTTTAAATCGAAGCAAAAACACTTTATTATAGCTAAAACTTTGCCATAAGTCTTATTTAATAAGAAAATATTAAAGTTTGTAACAATAATTTAGTTATTATGTTTTTAATCAGCTTTTGAAATCCTATGTTGACATTTACATTCAATAAATCATAGAATTAGACTTTTTATATGAATTATTTTATTTTTTTAATTTTATCCTTCTGAATTCTAAAAAACTAACTCAAATATCGTCCAACAAAGTATTACATTATTTATCCCCACGATTTAAACATTCTGTTTAATGATATAAAACCGTACTTTTGTTATCGTTTTCAAATTTGGCGCTAATTTTCGAATAACAAACCGTTTTCCCAATCAACCCACCGACTGTCATCCGCACAACTGCGAAATTCAATTTGAAAATCCCAATAACAAAGCATGGAGGAAAACACCGACCCGTGCCTGGTGCAAAACTTGAAGGGCCACAAGAGGACAGTGACCGGCCTTAAGTTCCATCCGAACAAGAAGGAGTTGGTGTCGTGCGGGGAGGACCAGAATTTGATGGTGTGGAATTTGGTTTCGAGGGATGCGAGGTGTTTCAAGTATTCGGGGCACACTGATGTCGTTACGGACGTGGGCTGTTCTCCAAATGGGAAATATATCGCCTCGGCCTCTTGTGATAAGACGATAAGGTTGTGGGTGCCGAGTGTACGGGGAGGGAGCGCTGAGATTAAGGCTCACACGGGGGCTGTTAGGACGATTGAGTTTTCTCCAGACAATAAACAGGTAGGATTAATGAAGAAAATAATAATAAATGTAATCTAGAGCAATGATTCTCAAACTTTTACTTGCATTTACTAAGTAAAGTGTGGTAAAAATGAACATTTTATTAAATTAAATAAAAATTATTTAAAAATAATTAATTAATAAATTATTTTCCTCAAATTTTATTTATTTTATTTATTCCAAATGTCACATAAAGCTTAAAGCTGCTGTTAAATATTTCGAGAATCACATACGTCAAGATATTAAACAATTGCCTTTTCTTTTGTTAATTATGTGAATTAATTGTTGTTTTGCTTGTTTGCGAATAAAGTTGTGTTCGGGATCGAATGATAAATCGCTAAAAATATGGGACGTGGCTAGAAAAAAGTTCCTAAACTCACTTATCGGACACAACAATTGGTTACACTGTGCACGGTACACTCCTGATGGCAAGGTTATAATCTCATGTGCGGATGACAAGCAAATCAAAATATGGGACTTGGATAGTAAACAATGCCTTCATACATTCACAAATCCCAGAGGTAATGTATATTATTTTATTGAATAAAAATATTGCACTAGTATAATAATTTTGAGTATTTATTTTATCATTTCAGGAAGTGCTCTAAAATTAGCAGTACATCCAAATGGAAATTCTGTTGCGGCGGCGATGGCCACAGGTTCCGTCCGGGTGTACGATTTTCGCATGAACAAAATGCAGCAGCACTACATACTGCACGATCAAACCAATTGCGTTAGTTGGCATCCAAAGGGGGCGCATTTACTAACGGCCGGCAATGACGGAACTATGAGAATAGTGGACGTGCTCGAAGGCCGGCCATTGTACACCCTACATGGAATCGGAGGTCCCATTTACTGTGTGGACTTCTCTCTCGACGGAGATTATTTTAGTTATGCTGGTTATGATAAAAATGTTATGGTAAGAGTTGGCTTCAGTTGATTTGTAACGAGTTATTGCACGCTCTTAAAAATACTTCTTGTGTTACATTTTTACTTATAAAGCCAGATTCCATTTAACAAACACAAAGTGGTGAATGAATCTAATTGAACAAGTACAGATATTTAAGAATTGTAAGAAAATATATGTTTTCTATCTCAATATATATATATTCCCTTTCTACCCATATGAGTGTAGGGTTTATTTTCTATCAAAACAAATTAAAATTTAACCCCGTCTAATTTCCAACGCCACAAAGAGGCCATCCCCGACTACAAAATATGCAATCTTTTTTTTTTCGGACATCTCACACTGTGAAGTAGACAGTCTTATATAACGATGTTATGTAAGACTAAATAAATAATTTTTTTTGGGTAGTAAAATAGAAAGAAATAACAATGGTTTCATTATTTTTAATAATAATAAATTATTTTCAAATTTCTTTTAATTCAAGTTGAATTTGTTTATTAATAAAAATATTTTCTTTGCAGATTTACAAAACTAATTTTATTCAAGACGAAAACTTGGAACCGTCATTTTTCTCAACCAATGGGGATTCGTTGTGATAATTTATAATTTAAAACCATGATTTATTTGTTTGTATCGTGCCTATATAATTTTTTTTTTAAATAAACCACTTTTATATTGGACCATTGGAAGAAATATTAACTCTTACTAACATGTGCAACTTTTAATTATGTTTTTTTTTTATCTGTTTAAATAGAGATTGCTGCAAATTCTATCAAACTTAAGAAATCCTGTGTTAAATTATTTAGGTGTTTTCGTGTCACCAAAATCAAACCACAGTACAAGTTACAAGCTCAAAAGATCTTCTCTATGAACCCTCATCGTTCCACCGAATTAATTAATGAATCCACTAAAGTGACTTCTATAGTCCAACATATAACATACCTTTCCTAAAAAAAATTACAATTAATATTTATAATCGAGGCTTTCTTATAAAATTCTGTATCCCTCGAAATGCAAACATACGTTATTAAGGTAGTTTTCATTTGGCCAATCAGAACCAAGGCAATTTTGCTTGGCTTTACCATTAGCCAATCAGAATCAAGGCAATTGATTGTATACAATGTTTATTTTATAGCAATGTTTAAATATTAAAATTATTGTTAGGGTTGCTACTCTTCTTCTATATACATCACATTATCGGGGCTATTCTGTAAGGAAAATCTTATGTTTAACGTGTACGTTATTATTATCATCACAATTTAAGCTACTATTATAATAGATATTTATTCATAGAATGTGAATTTTATTAATAACGTACATTTTAAACGCAACATTTTTCATAATGAATAACACCGTATTTCACACTACTTTAATTATTTTCCCTTATAATTAGATCATTGATTTTGTACGATATAATAAATTTAATAATTATCAATGAATCAATTTAGAAAATACTAATTTGGAACAAATTACATGCGCGACTAACTTCAGTCTTTTACCGTCATCCGCCATTTTGGAGGAGAGGTTATCCAGTGAATTCTTCCCGGATTTTCCTTATAAAAATAAAGTAAGCCCACCCATACTAACTTGAATCATTTAATAAATTAACCGCAGACATAAAACCTTCCAAATTAATGAAGAAATTTATCAAAAAAGCAAATATTCTGTAAGAAATCGCCCAGTGAAAGTTTGCCTTGTAATTGTTTAAGCCACATGTTAACAGCGGTTTTTAGTTAATTTAAGCGATTATTACATTAAAAACTAGATATGTTTGTTGCTAATATAGTGTTTTTATTAATTAAGTGTAAATTTTGCGGCGGAGTTTTTATTTATTTACCTTTGAGCATTCTTAACCTTAATTTAGAAACTGTAACATATTTCAGATTTAAAATATTAAATTTGAAAGGAATTTCTTAATTTAAGTCATATACCAGACGCCCTAAGGGGCAACAAGGGATAGCAGAAGAAGAATTTAAGTGATAATGATTTAGTGTAAATACAAGATTTTATTTCGTGCCGTCGAATAAGATTCACGTTTTGATGTAAAGGGAGAAACGAGCTCGAAGCACATTGTTTTTCACTTTGGAGATTATGTTTTACTACTAGAAGTAAATGAAATTAATCACAACGTTAAGCCCCAGTTTTCCAATTGTGGCTTTAATTAAGTTACACTCTCATACTATTCGTTTATGGATTATTTTTAAATAAAATAATAAGCAACAACAGAGAAGAAGGAGTACATTTTTTTTATGTGCTAATAAAAAATAAAATAATATTTCATATTGCAATTATTTAATTAATATTTCACTTGTTTTATTTAGACTGATTTTATATTATTTCCAAAAAAAAATTATTAATATTTACCCAAGACTAATTTAGACCGGCTTTAGACGCATTTAAGCAAAGCTGTAGTTAAATCGGCAGTTCAAAAAGCCGGTCTAAATTAGTGTTGGGTAAAATTGAATAATATTAATAATCGAATAATTTATTTTTATGTAAAATAATTTAAAGAAAAGACAATTGGTATTGTTTCACAAATTACAAATAAGTGTCTTTTCTTTAAATTATTTTACATGGTGTAATATGTTTCACCAAGTGCCAGATCAGAAATTAATCCAAGAAATTTATTTTTAAATAAATAAAGTCAATAACAATCAATTGATGTTTTTCAATAGATAGGAAACATTAACTGATTTTAATAGAATATGTTGCATTAATAAAATTGTCATGTACTTAATTTTGCAGTAACAAAATGCAGTCTAAATGTACAAGATATAATACAACCTCACCTCAAGATATAAATTATATGAACTGGTACATTATTTTTTACACTGACAATAATGCAAATATTATCGGTAACCTCAAAAATTTGCACTCGGTTTAATAGCAGTGCAGAACGAACCTAACAATTAAAATAAATGTTATTGAAGATTTATTTCGTTGATTCGTAAACACGATGTTGCTGTTTGTTTAGGTGGTAAATAAATAAATCCAGGATGTCTCGTTTCTTCGCCGGGTCCGACTCAGATTCGGACAGTTCATCCGATGAGGAGCCAGTACAACGCGCGACCGTGCCCACCTACACTGTAAGTGTTTACATTTTAACATCATGAGAAATATTTTTTCTTATTTACTGAGTTCACTTTTATAAATTATTTATGCTGTTTTTTTTTATACTGAATATTTATTTTTAATTCAGTTCAGTGATGACGAGGAAGAAGTGAAACGCGTGGTGAGGTCGACGAAAGAGAAACGCTACGAGGAGCTTACTAATATAATCAAGCAAATCCGTAATTACAAAAAAATCAAGGATATGAGCAGTATGCTGACGAGTACGTTAATTTTTATTAATTTTATATATATAAAAATCTTTATTCAGACAATATGACAACAAAATTTATTATAATAATATGTACAATTGTGTTAGTAATCTGTCGGACCATAGGTCTTTCTGCCCTGTATGAATTTATGGTGATTTGCATCATCACCGGTTTAGATGTGCAGAAATTTATACAAGTATTTCACTATTTAAATCGGAATTTATATAACTCAAATTTTAAATTTATTGGCGATAACTTCTCGAGTTTGATTGTTATTAATTCGATTGCTTTAGGTTTCGAGGATTTGCAAAAGGCGTACGTTAAAGCAACACCTGTGATTGTCAAGGAGGAGAATGGCCAGACTCCCAGGTTTTACACGAGGTGTTTGGTGGAGCTCGAGGATTTCATCAACGAGATGTGGGATGATCGCGAGGGCCGCAAAAACATGAACAAGAACAACAGCAAGTCTCTCGGATCGATGAGGCAGAAATTGAGGAAGTACTTGAAGGACTTCGAGGAGGATATCGCGAAATTCAGGGAGAATCCCGACCAGCCTGATGATGAGGAAGAAGAAGAAAAACGTAATTTAACTATTCTTTTAATAAAACGATGTGGTACCTACGTAATAACACTAATTTTTATTGATGATTAGGTGAACCTGAACCGGATTCCGACGACGAAGCCCCTGTCAAACCGGCTGTGGTTAAATCATCTGTGGAACGTTCGAAAGTTACCCCGGAGAACGATGAGGACTCTGATTCTGACGACTGGCCGTCGGACACCGAATCTTCCTCAGGAAGCTCGTCCGATGAGGAAAAGTTCACTAGCATGCGCGAGCGTTTCTTGAAGAAAACTGGTGCCAACCAGGAAGATGACGAGGAAAAAGAGCGCAGAAGGGAGGAAAGACGCAAGGAGCGCAAAGATAAAGAAAGGCGCAAGGCCAAGCACGCTGAGGACGAAGATGGTGAAGGTGAATGGGAGACGGTTAAGGGAGGAGTTGCTATTCCGAGTGTGAGTTTCAAATGGTTTATAAGAAACACTAAGGCCATGAGTCTAGTTCATCCATTATAATTTTTTTTTAAATGAAATTTTAATTGATGATACTATTAACACCATTTTGAAAATTCTTTTTGCAAAGTTTTATATACTATACCATACAAATTCAACAGATAGAAAAATTAGTTACTTTATCCGCCTTGGTAGCGTGCAGGTTAAGCGTCAGGCTAATAAACCATGGGTGCTTCATTTAGAATCTCCTAAAAAGTAATTTTTTTTTCGGTTTAACCATACTTGAAATTGCAAATATACAAAGAGTTATTATATTTGTAATTTCAAGTTTGGGGGACAATCACACCATTCATACAACGATCAGTGCAATCCTGGAATCGAACCAGAGACTCCTAACTTACTAGCCTGACGGACAAAAAAAATACACAATGACCTGTTTTATTTTTGTTGCATCTGAGTGTAGTTTCAATACCCAATTATAATTATTTTTTTCTCTTTCCTGTAAGAAAATATTGATTTGAATATTTTGTATGAACAGGAAAAGCCGAAAATGTTTGCTAAAGATGCCGAGATCGATTTGAGTCTTGTGGTGAAGAAGCTTCACGAGATTATTGCCGCTCGTGGAAAGAAAAGGACCGATAGGCGTGAGCAAATTGAGTTATTGCATGAATTGCAAAACATTGCCGAGCAGCACCATCTGGGGCCGGCTGTTGTCATTAAGATCAAGTTTGCAATCATTTCGTCCATCTTTGATTACAACCCCAAGGTGTCTGATGCTATGAAACCAGAGTATTGGACAAAGTGAGTTAATATTAAAATTATTTGTTTAATTATAATTGGTCTTATTTTGTCTGTGACAAACATATTTTGTCTGTGATACTATGATACGTCATTTAGTTTTTCGATGTATTGTTACAAAATGTCATATGTTTTGTTAGATTGTTGGAGCGTATGATCGAATTGTTGGAGACTTTAATGAAGCATGAGGATGTTGTTATTTCGGACTCCATCACTGAAGAAACCGAGAATTTCGAGACATCACCCTATCAAGTCAGAGGGTGCATTCTGACAGCAGTCGAGAGGCTTGATGATGAATTCACCAAGCTTCTGAAAGAGTGCGATCCTCATAGCAATGAGTATGTCGAGAGGTAAGTAGGAAAACAAATGCAATAAATATTTACAATATTTACATTGAATTACATAGCTCTCTGCTATTCCCAAACGAAGTATAGAAATAAAGAACCTCAGTAAAAGTATTGAATACACTTTACAGATTGAAAGATGAGTGCAAGGTAGCTGGCATCATTGACAAAGTCCAAATTTACCTCGAAAGGCACTACAACCAATCAGAATTGTGCAGGATTTATTTACGTAAGATTGAGCATCTTTACTACAAATTTGATCCGCGAGTGCTTCAACAGAAAAATGTAAGGCAATAATAAAATTAATTTGACTTCGTGTTTAATTAATTTACTGGATCATCCATAGGGCGAAATTCCTGCCAGCACTGTGACATCTGTTCAAGAAATCGAGAAACTCTGCAAGTTTATTTATGCAAAGGATTGCACTGATAGGTTGAGAACACGTGCTATCCTTTCCCATATTTACCACCACGCTTTGCACGACAACTGGTTCCAGGCGAGAGACCTTGTTCTTATGTCACATCTCCAAGAGACTATTCAACATTCTGATCCTAGCACTCAGGTATTTATTGTCAAATTTATCCTTAATAAAAGGAAAGTAGTTTCGTCTTTCAATTTTAGTTAATTAGATATTCATCATTAAAATTTATAAAATTCTAATTAAAATCTTTTGCATTGTAGATTTTATACAACAGGATGATGGCGCATTTGGGATTATGCGCGTTCAGGCATGCCAACATTAAGGATGCCCATAACTGCTTGGTCGATCTGATGATGACCGGTAAACCCAAGGAATTGCTCGCACAAGGATTACTTCCTCAGGTGAGACAATATTTTCCATAAATATATATATATTCAATGACCCTTTCTACCCATATGGGTGTAGGGTTATTTTCCATAAAACAATTAAAAAAAAAACAGCTTTAAATATTAATTAATTTTAAACTAAATATCCAGCGTCAACACGAACGTAGCAAAGAGCAGGAGAAGATCGAGAAGCAGCGCCAGATGCCGTTCCACATGCACATCAATTTGGAGCTCCTCGAGTGTGTCTACCTTGTGTCTGCAATGTTGATTGAAATCCCGTACATGGCTGCCCATGAGTTTGATGCCCGCAGGAGGATGATTTCTAAGACATTCTACCAGCAACTGCGTAGTTCGGAGAGGCAGAGTCTGGTGGGGCCGCCTGAGAGCATGAGGGAGCATGTCGTGGCCGCCGCAAAGGCTATGAGGAATGGACACTGGGGGGCTTGTAATAACTTCATCATCAATGAGAAGATGAATACTAAGGTATGTCGTAAATTAATTAATATCTAGTTATTAATTTATTTATATTAACAAGAAACAAAATATTTAAAACACAACTTGAAAACAATAAGTGTTAAATTTGCACAAACTGTTTATATAATAATTTTTTTTATGTAATGAAATCTTTTTATTTCGTCTTGTATAACATCGTTATATGCTCCTCTTTACTTCTCAGTGTTAGGTAAAAATCTTTTTATACAAAGTTAAAATCTGTATTCAAATGTGTATATATATGTGCAATAATATATAAACTTAGAATTATATTCTGTAGATGAATCGGCTATCAACTGGAAGTATTTCAGCCAAGTTAAAATCATTTTTTAATTTTGTGCATTTTCACAAATAACTCAGGATCCACTCCAACTCTAAGAGGTTAAGTTAAATTTTTAAACTGAGTGGCATTGAAGAACTATAATATTTTATTTGTCAAAATGAATGCATAATATTAAAATCCCCAAATACCAGAGAGGATTTAAGCATATTTAACCATGTCTGTTAAAGCATATTTAATTGTTGAATTTCTGTATTATATTTTATTTCAGGTATGGGATTTGTTCTACCAAGCTGATGCTGTCCGGGCCATGCTCACCAAATTGATCAAGGAGGAATCTTTAAGGACTTACCTGTTCACTTATTCCCATGTCTATGACTCCATCTCAATGGCGACCTTGGCTGAAATGTTTGAAATGGAAAAGGCGAATGTGCATTCCATCATTTCCAAGATGATCATCAACGAAGAGCTCATGGTATGATAATAAAGCAATACAGTTTTATTAGTATGTCAAAGTATGCTGTTTTTTGATTTCCAAAACGGAATATATAACATGATTATAGTACATAATATCCACATTATTGAGATTGGTTTAGAGGCATTATTTGACTGAGCTTATATTAAATGTTTCTTTATTTTTAGGCATCTTTGGATGATCCAACCCAAACGGTGGTGATGCACAGGAGTGAACCGTCTCGCCTGCAGAGCTTGGCGATGCAGCTGGCTGACAAAATTAACAACTTTGTCGACTCAAATGAGCGCATATTGGAGACGAAACAGGGCAATTTCTTTTTACGTGGGGCAAATCAGGTAAGGAAAACAACAAAGATGCATATTTTTGTATAAAATTATCTTCCTAAAGTTAAGGGAATCTTTGAAATATAAAAATAAATTTCGAACAAAAATTTAATCAATTTCTTTCAATACTTTAGTAATATTTTTTAGTATGGTGAAAAAGACAATCAACTTGGATTGAGTTCATTAATTAAGTTTAGAAACATTTTTTTTTTTTAATCAACTTAAAAGTATCAAAATACATTCATTCATAACAGAATTATGAATTTGAAAGTAACAGAAAAATAATATTACAGATGTTGAAAGTGTCCGGTAAGTTCGTGAACTCTTATTTTTGAAAAATTGTTGCCGGAGGTGGTGGAAGGCAGCAGCAATTAGGGGCGTATTTTTGTTGTTTTATTTTTTTTTAAGAATACATGGGCGAGCTTTTTGCTTTTACATTTTATATTCATTAACCGTGCAGTTACACATACATACACCTTTTATTCGTGCAAGTTTATGTTTATTATTGGTTAAAACTTCTACTTACTTTACATACACAAATAAATGAATAAAAACTTGCAGCTATAAAGTGTGTCTTAAAAGCGGGTGAGCATAATTTTGCACCTGGATTCTTGTAACTAATTGCTTTATATTTGGTTCGTGATTGTGTATAATTTTTTTCCTTTGTACTAACATTTTATTATTTTTGTGTAGGGCAACTTCCGAGGAGACCGTCAAAATTACAGAGGCAATAACCAGGAGTGGAACCGCCAGAGGCGAGACAACAGACGCGATTACAACAATTAATCCGTTTATATTTAAAAGTTTCAACTATCTCTTGATCGTGCTTTTTGTACGATTTCGTTTTTTTGTCATTAGCTCCTCTAGTGCTCCAACGAAATTTGCCCTGATTTCGTATGAATTTTATACCGTCTTTAGAGTATTATAAATACACAGATTGGTATTACAGAAGGAAGATGATTGGTTTTATTTCTAGTTAAAAAATATTACAGTGAAGCATTCATAGAATAATGAGAAAAAATAATAATTTGAATAATATTTCAATTCTCTTATATTTTATTTAATATTTTTTACTACCTGTTATTATAATCATTTGAAACAGTATCTACAAGTACAATAACATAAGTCATGATCAAATTCACAAAAGTGAAGATCATTTTGTAGTTAACCTCGAAGAATCCTGCTGCTGAAAAAACTGGTATTCTTCTGCCGATTGGCGGTGTTATAATCCAATCTTTTCGAACTCTTTTCAAATTAACTGAATGCTGTAGTAACAGCTGTGAAATTGTATTATTTGCCAATTTACCTTCTCCAATGATCCTTTCGCACAATATTACCAATAGAAACATTTGAGTCTAAAAATTATTGATGGATATTAAAACACAAATCTCGAGAAAGCTGAGAATGAAATTTTTAGATTTTTTTTATTGGATATAAAATACACTTACGTACAATACTATCATCCAAAAATTCGAAAACAACAAATACCTCAAAGTCTTGATATTCCCTGCTAAAATTGCCTCGACTGTTTGCAGGACATTCACAGTAATATAAATCTGCTTAGCGAAAAAATGCAAACCAAACATTTTATTAAACAAACCAACACAATCCAAAAGTGTGGAGTACATTTCAAGCGAATCCTTCAATCGCACAGCACTGCTAAAATTTGTCAATCTAAAATATTTATTGAGTATTTTATACCTCACCCATAGAGCTCGCAGTAGATGGTATTCAAGGAGGTTTAAAAGAAAATCATAATACACGAAAAACGAGTCTAAAAAACGTAAATTCACGACTTTAGTGGAAAACCAAGAGAACAAATCAAAAATTGTTGCGATTGCACATAGAGCGTTTACGAGGAATACTTTTAGAAACACACCTTTAAATTCGTAATTTATATTTTTCACGTATTTACTAATTCGTATTTTTTTATCGAAGAAATCAATTTTCTTGAAAAGCTGGTTGTAATTGTTACTGTCTAATAGATAAACGTGAAACGTTATGAAAAGTATAACCAATATGTTCGATATGTGTTGGATGATCAAATAAGTCACTCTTTGAAGTTTTAGTCCTTCTAAAATTAAAAACAAATAGACGGAAATGTGGATTGATATCACAATAATCGGTCGGATTTTTTTTGTTAGAAAAATTTCTTGTTTTGAATCGTAGGTTGGAATCATGTTGAAAAACGAAGGAATTATCAAAAATTGTTTAAATTTGCGTAAAGCATGCATTAGTTATATAAAAAAATATAATTTAATGCTTGAATCCAAAAATAAATTTCATAAAAATTGTGTTTTGACAATATGGAATTTCTAAAAAAAGAATAAATAATAATCAAACTATATGTTCGAATGAACTGAAATACAAGAAAGTATTATTACAATTTTTATATATTTTTTTGTAGGATAATAATGGAATTAACAAAGTGAACATCAATTAAAATAATAAAAATACTTTATCAAACAACCATTCAAATTGCTTCTGAATTTATTATTGCCACAAACATTTCAATAAATATCAAGCTAACCACTGGCAACTAATTGGGTAACATAATTTACTTATTGATTACTTTAATAAATAAAGTGCCTAAACAACTTGCCTCATTAATTATTGGTAGTGTTTGTTTAAGTCTTGTTGCCTGAAATGGTGCAATGAACCTTGCTGCTGATAATATTGAAAAATATTAAAGTACAATATGTATATATTTCCAGTATTAATTTTTATAATCACAAATGATTAAAATTAAATATCCTGAATTAGTTCAAAAATGTTTCACCACGGGTCAAGTGGGAAATTAATTAGTCACACAATAGAATCATTTGGAATTCAGCCCCTGTTGTGATAACTCATTAAAATTAATGAAAATTACTTATTAAAAGTGGTAAAAATATAATATAGTCGGATAAATTAAGTGGATAAAATTTATCCGACTATACTGCTGGCTCCTCTCAAAGCCAAATATCCGGCTGTTATATCCATAGGAAGTGTGACTAACGTAGCATACTCTTCCTTGTTGGCGTATCGGAGCCGTGTCTGTGGATCTGTGTAGGGAGCCGGCAGGCCGGACAAATCCGAGAATTTTTCAGCGGGCAGAAAAGAGGGTGGTGCATTTATGGAGCTGTAATGGACGTGATCTTCCGGCCACGGGAGGGTGCGATCGGAGGAGATGATCTGCTTTAATGATTTCCAAGCTCGTTTCTTGTTCGTCGATTTATTGTTGTGTATAAAACTTTGGGCCTGCATTAAAAGAAAATATATTACTTCTATAAAGTTATAAAAAAATATTTCTGCAAAACATATATAATTTTTTACATTTTTTTTGTTTCTTTTTCTAGTGAGATTTACCACAAGGGTGGCTCATATACAATATTATTAAGTGTGTGTAAATGATTTCTATTACAAAAGTTGCTTAAATTGTGATGATAAAAATAACGTACCGGTTAAACTTAACATTTTCCTTACAGAATAACCCTGAGTATTTACAAAGTTTTCAGGCAATAAAGATTATAAACGTTGGATAAACTTACTTTGAATTTTGGACCAATATCCGTTTTATTTTCGTCCATTTTAACCGCAAATACTGGGAATATAATTTAAGAAGCTTAACGGATTATTTTTACCTTGCACTTTTAAAATTTTAAAATATTTGAGAAGTAACAGTGAGATTATGTTTTTATTATTTTGAAGGTTATATTTTCCATAGAATAACTATTTTATATGTTTACCATAGAAAATACCTAGATTCTCTTTGAAAATTCCATAGATAAATATATAGATAATTTATATACATATATATTTAGGTGTGAGGTAATTAATGTTTACATTAAATTTAACATTTTTTAATTCGGAGTAGCTGAAAATATCTCGAAAATCGTAATAAGTATTTCGTAAGTCACCATCTATGATTTACTGTAATTATTTTGGTGTTGGCTGCAATGTGTGTAGTTCGCAGTTTCGCCGTAGCCCCGTGCTTGTTTCGAACTTCAAAATTACTTTTTGGTAATGTATTTCACCGTTATTTTCTTACAATTTCCCATTAATATTAACGATTTTTTGTATATTTAATATAAAAATGCATTTCATGATTGTACGTGACACATAGAAATTTGTATAATAATTTTATACAACGCCATTAAATATAACATGGCCGACACTAAAGTTAAAGAATTATAAAACTTAATAATATATCGAAATATCGCTAATATTGTATTAAATAAGCTTGCCATATGCAGTTTATCGATAATGTAAGTTTGAGCCTATTCCGGAGCGGTCCGGGAATGAGAACGGTAACGAATCCCATACAGAAAAGCTATAAGGCTCCTTCTCGGGCGATTGTGAATGGATTCATGTAAATCCTGTGATTCATCTTTCCCGTTTCCGTTCCGTTCTCGTTCCCTGGCGATTCTGAATCGGTCCTTTATTTGTTATTTCATGGTCTTCACATAACATCTATAACCGCAGATGCTTGCGTCTTATTTTAAAAATTCAATTATGAATTTACTGAAAGATAATAATATTTTTAAAATATTCCGCCTATTTTAAAAATATTATTATCTTTCAGTAAATTCATAATTGAATCGACCATTGGTCGATTGCTAATTAACAGATATAAAATATACATTTGGTTTTTCTTTTTTTAATATTTATTTAGTATTTTTTGCTGTATATATCTGTTAATAAAAATTAATATTATTATTCCAAATTCTATATAATAACTTCATCATAAATATTTTATCTTTAATATCATTTTTCGAATATTTATTTACCCAACGAAATGCTACTTTCAATTAATAAGCCTGAATTATCTTGGCGTGGCATTTGAAATATTCGAAACGAATGCAAATCCACGCCGCATATGCATACGAGTAGGCTTAAAACCAATTTCCACGCGCATCGAACTCTCATTGCGAGCGCAATTGATGCACCTTCTTCCCAGCATTGCCGACATATTCGACTACACCTCTCGCCAATAACGAACGTTCCAGATTCGCTTTTTATGGAAATAACACCGATAAATTCCGAATCTACATGCACTAACAGCACACATCTCGGCCGTATCTGCATACATATGCAAGGAGAGGTATTTTCCCATTCATTCAGCGCACCCACAATGTTTATATCTCAAACAGCATCGGCTATAAAAGACAAATTGTTAAAATGGTAAATGTTAAACGAGCCTTTCACGTAAACGCCGTGAAATTATTTTAAGATTGGAGATTATTTGGATTAGAATCAAAATGCCATAAAAATTATAAAATCATATTTTGATGTAAATATTGAGTGAGTGTATTAATAATCAGTATTTCAATAATTGCGTCTCACCATCTCGCTTATTATAAGAGATACAGGGTAGGTTTTGTAGAATTTCAAACTGATTAATATTTCGTTGAGAAAGCTGGGCTAATTTTCTTTGTTTCCTTTCTGTATATTTTGTGTACAAATATCAGTTTAGAAAATTTACAATTTTATATAAGGTGGATAGAAATTGGCTTATAATTTTTAGAAATTTTAATATCTAATTTTGTTATTACGCCTTTTCAAATAATTTGAGTATATTCCTTTTGTGATAACTTAGCCACGCGCAAACTTATGTTAATGAGGGTTGGGCTGAATATCAGGTAAAGCCGCAACAATTGGTATTATTTCAATTAACATTTATATAATAATAATAATCGCTAATGTTTTTGATCTTAATGAATAAAAACGTTAAATAAACTAATGTGTGAAAATTTTAAATTGTTTGATTAAAAATTTAAAGGAAACGAAAATGTAAATTATCGCTGTTCTCAAAAAAAAATATTTACGAATAAAATAAATCCATTCATATTCAATACATTTCACGATTGTTTTCCTCCGATGAAATATTTTCCATCCATTCCGCGATTCACAAAGTGCGATGCCATAATAAAACTCGATACAGACTTTACTGCGGCGTGAATAAAATATGCCCGGCAATGTGAAAAGGTACACCTGTGTTTCATAATGTGTGTTCAATATTAATTTCAGCGTTCGCCCGGTGTTGTAATTTCATAGGCTCGCATTAAAACAAGTCGCGTTGTTTAATTAGTAGCTCACTGGGAACCGACTAACTGCAAGTATTTTATTGACATTAATCGTAATAGGAATGTAATCTTCATACGGGGTTTTAATCTCTTATGAAGACTGTAAATTATAGTCTGGATTTATTGCGCGTTTACAGTTTTAATAAATCATTTCGTTTGATTCGGATAATTTTCATTCTTGTGGAAATTACGTGTTAATAGTAATTTTATTGATTGTTGATTTATTGTAAATGTAAACCAAAATGCGTTTAGTTCATTTATTAAATAAAAAATAAAACACAATATACAATCATATATATATATATATATATATATATATTCAATGACCCCTTTCCGTCCACATGGGTGTAGGGTATACAATGTTCATAATAATGTAAAAAAAATGATGATGTGTCCATCATGGTACTTTCCCCAGCGAATTCGGTCAAATACCTTCTTGAATGAAAATTTATCAAGAAAGGAAAAGTTATTAATTGAAAAAAGTAAAAAACCAAACAACTTGTCTGTAGAATAAGTGAGATAATTCGCATAAGAAAATTAGATTATTAAATCTCTCTTTGTTGGATTACAATGAGTAATAATTATTACCGTGTAATAAGTATAATTCTTACAAATGGAATTGAATTGGTCTTTTGTCCGCTCGGTTGATTGTGACTGCGTGTTTGTAGATGCTCGTTAGGATGACGACGATGATGAGCGCCTGTCATCGAAACAATTGTCCCGATGCTTAGCATTTAATTTGGAATATTCAATCGTTATGATTATTCAGTGTCGCCGAAGGTTGAGGTCGATTTATATTACTCATGCCAGACCAGGCCATTCATTTTAAATATACATTTCATTTTTATTTGCAATAATAAGAATATTTATTGATAATAATCTTTATTTAGCATCTTGCTATATGATAACATAGAATATATATGTATTTATAAAAAAAGATGATTGCAGTACTTTATTTTTTAAATTAATTATTAAATTATTAAGTTTTACGATAAACGACAATTAAGGAGACATTCACTTAATAAGAAAAAAGTCGTAACTTTTTCGTCTTTCTTTGAAAATTCGAAAAAAATATTTCTACACGGAATAAAAACTTCCTGGTGGCAGATTCGAGTTCAGCAGACTTTAAGCCATCTTTGTAGAAAGTTTCAGCCTTTTGCAGCCTAAAATAATTTTTTGACGAAAACAGTTGTAAGGGGTACCCTTTTGAACTTTTTCGCCTTTCTTTGAAAATTCGAAAAAAATATTTCTACACGGAATAAAAACTTTCTGATAGCGGAATCGAGTTCAGCAGACTTTAAATTATTCCTGTAGAAAGTTTCAGCCCTTTCCAGTCTAAAATAATTTTTTGACGAAAAAAGATGTAGGGGATACCCCTAGACTTGTTGGTCTTTCTTTGAAAATTCGAAAAAATATTTCTACACGGAATAAAAACTTTCTGATAGCAGATTCGAGTTCAGCAGACTTTTAACTATCCCTGTAGAAAATTTCAGCTCTTTACAGCCTACAATAATTTTTTGACGAAAAATGTTGTAAGGGATACCCTTTTGAACTTTTTCGTCTTTCTTTGAAAATTCGAAAAGAAATATTTTTACACGGAATAAAAACTTTCTGATGGCAGATTCGAGATTACGAGAAATAGCAGTTATTTGCAATGCCCTGGAGAATGTTAACAACAGTTTAAACAAGAGATCACTCGTTCGCGTTTGGTGATGTATACTTGTAATAAGATTTTAAACAATCATAAAAGGATCAATTTAAAACCGTTTTACACCACGTACAATCCGATGAAAGCCCATAAATCAGAGCATCACTCCAAACAAGTAAATATCATAAACCGATAAATTAATATAATAATTGATTACGGCGTATTGTTATTTAATGTAAACACTCGCGCCGTTTATCAATCGTCGTAAATCTGGCGGGGCCAATAAAATAATGCGCGCCCGCTCTAAACAAATTAGCGACTCTGAATGCAAATATTTTATTTATATACGCCGTTGTTATGTATATGAAGCGATTTGCATATGTACGCTTATAATTAAATGTCGCAACGGTGCCGACTTTCGCACATACAGACGAACAACGCACGACACTCGAGGAATAGTCACGACACCGTGTAAATGTAATCATTATGGCCCGAGAGACATTACCTTTTACAATTCAGCCGGTGTTAGGTAATTTATGCAAAGATTTTAACGTATTCGCTTTGAATCTGTGTATAAATATTGCGCGCGTACGATGTGCATGCTACAACATCAGAGATTGTCTTAAAAGCTAATTTTGCTAAGAAAATATGTTGAAATTAAATGAATGATACTATATATCGTTTTCATTTGAAAAATCTACTTTATTCTAACTAATAAATGGGCCAACCGTTCGAATTAAAACTTACTTAAAAAAATAATAATAAAAATAGAAAAAAAAACAGTCTGTAAAGACATCACTCAAAATCCATGAATGTAACGTGAAGTTATTGATACTGTTATACAAACATAAAATATTGTAATACAAATTTAGAGTAAATTTGGAAACGCAAGTGAATTTTTTATTTTATTTATAATTAACATCTGATTTGCGTTAGAACATTTTTAATTCATGTTGCAACTTTCATTGTTATTGTTTTAAATATTTTTTATTTGTAAAGGATCTAACCATTGATGGTCCTTTACAAATGGAAATTGGATTCTATACATTCTATTTTATAGTGGTCACATACGAAGCTGTTCTTTTCCTAAAACCAATCGATAATCAATCCTAACCTTAAAAATGGCTTAATATATCTATTTTTGTGTTTGTTTGTAAAGTTATAACTGTATAGTTTCGGGTTTACGTGAAGTGATTAATCACAAAATATAAAGACTGTTATTTCTTACTTCAATCTCTTTAAAAGTGAAGCTAGGAATAACAGTCCTTCTATTTGTAAGTTATGTTATGGTTATAATATGCAATCGCAAATTATCGGATTGTCGTCTATACAAGGTGTACAGAAAATGAGTGAAAAGCTTTAGGTAGAGTGACTCTTTGACTAATTTTTAGATAAAAATATTAACGAAAATAAGTCACACGGTCCTTCCTTAAGCCTCACGGGCCACTTAAAAGAACTATACATTTGGCAACGCTGGATCAAACAAGTGTGCATTTATCCTGTTTATAACTGCTACATCATCCGCTGGAGGTGTTGCATACACCTTTCTTTTACAAATGAGCGTGCGTCATTGCCAGATCTATTTTCATTAAAAGAATGCTTCTGATGAAGTTATAAAATTGTAAAAATATCCGATTTATTAATCATTTACATCAATGGAATTATACACGTGTCTAATTGATTGTTAATGCCATTGATTTTTTACAAAATATTTAAAAAAACAATACTAATTTATAGTCACATATTTAAAATTCCGAAGACCTCGTGAGCCACAATGAAGGACCATACAACATTTTTTTATTTGGATTTTCTATTAAAAATTAATTAATGAATTGAGTTACCTGAAGGTTTTCACTCATTTTCTGTACACCTTGTATATCGACTTAATTCCATTAAACAACAATTAGTATTTAATTTAATGATTAAAATAAATTTACTTAATTTTTTGATTCAGGATTTTAAAACATCATTTTATATTAAAAGGCAGTAAATTAAAATCACTTTTTTTGTTTCATCAAAATTATTCAAGAAATATAATTTTATATATGAAATAAATTCGGCAAAACATTCTTAAGTGGAGCCAATGAATTTATTATCCGTGTATCCTGACAAAAGAAACGGATGCTCCTATCTCCATACACACATTTATCTAATCCAACTAGACAACAAGATAATTTCCAGGTACCCCCAGGAATCCGAAACCGTGGCGCCCCCGAAATCAACCCCACGCACAGCGGGATCCATTATGCCCGAAAAAAAATATCAAAACACAATAGACCCAGCGTTATAAATTACATTCGTGTTAAATGTCACGAGGTTTCAATAAACGATTGTTTTAAACGGCCGCTTTTGTGTACGAATTCAATTTTTATGGGGCGTTACTTTTGACTTGCCTCTTTTGTCGCGCCCCGGGTATATATAGAGGAAAATAATAATGGAAACGATTCAGTGCACAATGCGATTATAAAAATAAAATTGCACCTTTTGTTCGGCGGTAAACCAAGGGTCGCGCGTATCCGGTTTCCATTGATTGATATCTCTCTCCATTTTTTTTTTTTTCGGGGGAGGACGATTTTAGATAAATTTTGAATGGCAGGTTTTTAGTTGTTTGGCGCGGGGGGGATTTCGGGTTGATATTCGATGCTCAGATTTGAATCAGTTTGGGAATGTTTTTAAGCTTATTTTATGGGATTACGTAACTGTTTTAGGTTCTGAACGTATTAAAATAAATGTATAGAATAAATATTCTATGGATATCCATAAGATATAGTAACATAAATATCCATATTTAAATCATGAAAGGATATTCATTGAATATATTTTTATGAATTTTCATTAGAGAAGGTCTTTCAGCCTAACTGTGTCATATATTTTGTTGTATATGTCAATTTATATGAGGTATTTAATGGCAGCTCATGTACACACTTCCAGTAAGGCTACAAAACTAATGTAATATATAACATCAAGGTTATATCATCTAATATAACTTAAGTTTAATACATTTTTCAACATCTTAGTCGTGGACTCTCACTTGAAGTTAAAGACTTGAGGTGGTATCTGTTTAAAAATATTTCTCAATCATTTATTTTCTTTTCTGATTTCCACGTACACTTCTTTAAAAATGTTGACGTTATTTGAAAAATTCAACGAATTAATTCTCAAATCTATCTAAACGCAAAAAATGTTCTTCAATCACAAACCGAATTTTAATGCATGCAGCATTATCAACAGTTTTAATTCCCTTGATAAATCCCTCATTATTAATTTCCCCTTGACAAGAATACGACGTATTTCGTTTATTACAATAAAATAATTAATAGGCGAGGTAAAGATTACACGAAATATACGGGTCAGCGGCGGAATTACAATTCCTCGCATAAATTTCCCTATCAATTAAACAGATGGAGGAAATGTGTGATAAGGAAATGTTATTAATGGAAAACCCACGCGTTCGCAAGGTGTTCCAGATTCCGATACAGACAATATATCATTGTGTTGAATTTTGACACACACAATACACCGTGAATAGGCCACGTTTATCTACGCTTGTTATGCATTTACACACTTAATTATATTTTGCGTAATTAATTCATTATAAATAAAAGGGAGTATTCAATAGTGATTTAAAATCATATGACGGACAAAATGAGCTAAATGTGGAAATAATTTATTAATTATTTCCAAATCAATTTTTATTTAATTTATTTAAATAACTGTGAGTGAATGAATACTCTTTTCTATTTATATTAATTACTTTTGATTAAATTTAAAGTTTGCGAATGTAGCACTACTTAAAAAAATACATAAACAAGTAGGTTGAAAATAAATTACCCCTTCAATTCCATTAAGTAAACAAACCGCTGTATAAAAACAAAGAAGCTCCACCGCAAATGCATAATAAATTCATTCTAATTATACACGAGAAAAATATGATAAATAAGGGTTTGAGTAGAATTAATTTTATGCGGGTTCCCCTGGAAGTTATTAATTCGGGGTGGGTAAATTAGGTGTAATTAAAAAAATCCTTCCCGTAATTAATTCCATCTTATGTTTAAAAAAAAGATGAAATGAAATGAATAGCCTGTTATTAAAGTCTAGCAGAATATCGTTTAATTTTGAATAAATGCCTGCTTTGAACCGCAATTAATTCAATTTTATAATAATTTGTGAATAAAGTGATTTTTTTTTCTAATGATGTTTATTAATTGGAAAATTAACATTTTTATTAACAATAAAAAAGGTAAAACGAGTAGGAGCGGAAGTATTACGAAATGTTTGAGCTTCTACTTTTTTTAATACATCTTAATTTAAAATGTAATTAAAAAGTTATTTCTTGAATTATTTCATCACTTGGCGCTTGATAAAACATACTGTACTGTAATTTTAAGGTTGCGGTTTAGTACAAAGAGATAGCTATATAGTAAAATGGAAATAATTGTTCGAAAAAAGCGCCATTCTTTTGGATTTAATAATATGAATAAGTTTTTATGTCTTTTATCGAAGAAGAAAGTCGTAGGTTCAATTGAGAAATACTCGGAAAAGGGCGTCGGCAGGCGGATTGTTTATGCGTACATCTCGATGCAGTCCATTGCGATGGCTCGGACGAAACAATGGGCGCAATAATAAGTTGTTTGCCGTTGTAATTTATGGCATTATAAAACGCACATCGTTGTGCACACTTTATTTACTCTACCGTGAAAATAATCGAAAATTGAATCGGGCGCGTTGAGCCCGTCCATGCGGAAAACCTTTGTCTTTTTATTTTATTTTTCGCGATACTAAATATACGGAGTCTCGATTTATCGATTCGTTTAATTTGTGGAGGTGGATTGAGGGTTCATTTATGAATCGTGTTTCTTGTTAAAAAAGTAAGGGTGCATTTAAAAATCATGAAATTTAATAAATTTATGCTTGATATATATATATATATATATATATTCAATGACCCCTTTCTACCCACATGGGTGTAGGGTAAAATTTATGCTTGAGATAGATTTAAATTTATTTATGGATAATAATTGGAAAACGGTGAAATAATTAGATGTAACAATTTTTATTTAGCTGTACATTTTTGTGGTGCCACATGTGGAAAACTTTTTTAAAATATTCCTGAACGCGCCTATTAACAATGAGTGCATAGCACTCCTAATATATATCTAAGCATTAGAAATTAAAGTGTGGAGAGAGGATAGAACAGTGTTAATTATTTTAATTATACTCTTCATGTAATTCAAAACCAATCATCGATTACTACTATGTCAACATAAGCTGGAAGTGAACAAAAATGAGAGAAAAAAAGGTTCTTTAAAAACTGAAAATGTCTATAAATTTATAAAAAGCATATTAAAAAATCTTACAGCACACGAAGCTAATAATTGAATCAATCAATTCTCGCTAAACCAACAAGCCGGCGAATTTGTTGAAACAACGATTACGATATCGATGGTCAAACAGAACCGTCCATTGATAAAGTTGTAAGCCCCGACGACGTTTGTACACCCGTCATGTTTCATTGTTCGTCTTGTGTAAAGTGCTTTACTCGAACGGGAATAATGAAATTTCAACATCTCGGCTTATTCTCGCCGGCGTGCTCGCTGCGGGTTCACAACGCAGACCGATGTAAAAATACAACAACAACGAAAAAATCGAGTCTGCAACACAATCGAGCACGTTCGAAATTTGTTCGAAAATGTTTGAAGGGCCACAGTTGGCGCTTGTGTAAATAACAATTGGACTTCGATCAATTATGTATTTCCTATTTGTTCCATGCAATAGTTATAAGGAATTGCATTTACGTGTTACATCTATGGATTTAATATAATATAACAATACTTACAAACATCCTACAATCACCATTCATCAATTGATTTGCGCAAATCATCAGGACAGTTCAGCTAGCTAGCATAGATTTTTTTCTATTTATAGCATGTAAAGTTACTGCTTTATTGTTTTAAGATTGAAAAAGCAATATCATAATTAATTTTTAACTAATTTAAATTCTCTTAACTGAATGGAATTCGAAAACAAAGAAAAAAATAGTTGGGTTTCTTATTTATTTAATAATCATATTAAAATTTATAAAACCCGACTATTTTTGTTTCTTTTCTTTCTTTTCAATTCAGTTACAACTCATGAATATATACTTGAGAAGCCCATTAAGTTAATCAAATCCATTTATCCCCGGCATGGCACCCCATTACGCGATGTTAATTCGTATTTACAAAGCGGAATCCAGCCGGTTCCTTTGGAAAGGCGATCGGACACCGGGACTTCCGACACCCTCATGCACTGTGCTGCGAGCGGATCATGAATTGCTTTCAATGCGACTGTAATAAATTGTTTTAAGTATTTGTCTGTGACGGCGGTCCCGAAACAAAAAGCGCCCAGACTAATGCCCGTGTGCAGACAGTTTTCCAAATCGCTTTATATACACAGTCATTTCGAATGGAAGAGAATGAATCAACGTTTCTTTATATGTCTCATTTATTATGTTTGGAATTGTTGTAATTGAGAATTTCATATACGTAAGGAAAGGTTATTGCTTGTGAAAATATTGATATTTTAAAAGATTGTATGAATTAGTCCAATGTAGTTCTAGCAACTTGTGGACGTGCATTATTTTGTTGAAAAAATTCAACTTCGTACAAGTGAATGTGTAACACATCGTGGAGGGCCTAGACATTTTTAATAGTTGTACACGTTCTGGTGAACCGATTACTTTTAAATTTTAATCAATTATTAACTTTATAAATACGAAAATTTATCATTTCTATTGCACTTAGTATACAAATATCTTTATTCAGACAATTACATAAATTTTTACAAACATTAACAGAAAGAAACTGCATGTCTATCCTGGGCAGAAAGAAAGATCGATAATCTTTCTTTCTGCCCTTATTTTTTATTTTACGTAACTATAAATGCTTTATAAAAAGGTGAAATTCGTAAATTATAAAAATTACCTCTATTATTTTAAAAAAATATTTTTTTTAAAAATAATACTGATACTTTTCAATCACTTTCATTCTTTCATTCAATTTTCCGCATGACGTTGAATTACTTCCTCGTAGCAATACACTCCCTGGGTTGATTGATTTATCTCGGCTTGGCACGTCTTAAACTTATTATCTTCCAGCAACAAACGGCAAATGACTGCACAAATAAGCCTCTGGGACTGCGCAGTGTTTGCTTATGCAAATGGATTTAATTATAATTACACTCTTCTCCGCATTTTCATTAATCATGCCAGGGCTTTCCCTTTTTTATTTTCGTGTTTTTTTTCCACACACACTCACTCACTCGCACAACGCACACTTCTGCACTCTCCAGACAATTCCGCAATTAGTTACAAAACGCACGCGTTGCTTACGTAATGGACAGTCTCGTATAATTGGTAATTTATTGTAATCGTTAATTAACTTTAATAAAATACAAAAAAATATTCGAAGACCCAAACATAATTCCAAAATTTAAGCACACAGCAATTAATTGTAAATTATACTCTGATTTTAGAAAGTGAAGAAGAAACAACTAATAAATATATTTTCAATTTTGACTCTCATTTGGTAAAACTTGGTAAAACATTTTAGACATTGTTGAGTAAGTTTCATTTGCGTGTAAAACAAACAAAACGGTTATTTTTTTATTAAATCAAATAAAAATAATTAATTTTTGGTATTATTGTTGAGTAAGTTTCACTTGGTTTGTTTTACACGCAAAAATAATAAGTAAATGAAACTGCAAATTGAAGTATTTTAAACAAAATTTCCTTATAATACGTTTATTAATTAATGTGTATTCAGGAATTAGCATAAATTAATTAAATTTTCAAACGAATCGATTGGTGTTTAATATTAGATTTCGCCGTTGGCCAAACAATAATTAACGAATATCCTCTGACACTGTGCAAAAGACAACAACAGCATACTATCTAATATGGTACATTAAAGGTCCATAATAGCGGCTACGTAAATGATTGAGTTACAAACCCTTGTGTATCCGCTAAATCCACCGAAATCACTCTCGGGCGCCAATAACGATTTCCTATTAAGGGATTTTCCCCGGTACAAACCCCATTTGCGTTACCTAACTAAACTACACAACAACCCCCTGTTACACAGCTACGATCGCCCGCCGCTTAATCAGACATCAATCCGACAACTTCGACGCTTATACGTGATTTAATATCGAATTACGCCGGTTTGTAGTTTCAGACGACACCTTTTTGGACCGCGAATGAATAAACGTTTACGCTAAAAACGGTTTGCTTGGAATGGTTGGTTAATATGTTAGGCGCGGTGCATTTAGTTGTGCCGTATTATTATAGCTGGGTGCGATTTTCATCCGGTGTTTGCTAATTACGTTAAAATTAATGCCTAGGAATAACGTTCGTGTAAGCGGTCGTAAAGTTAGTGTTTAATTACATGTAATTGGTTTCGGTACTTACGCTACGGTGAGCCTTTTATATTTTCAAAAGCAGAGACATGTTTTCTCTTTATTACTAAACATTAAATTTAAATTGAATTATAATATAATTGTAATTGGATAAATCTCAACATTTCAAATGCTTCATTAAAAATAATTTAATTTACAATGGAATTAAACAAGGAAAATTTCTGGCAATGATCAATAAGATTATTTTTGATGGAGTTCCCATTTAATAATTGCAAACAAAAATATGCCGAACAAAAAAAAAGAAGGTTACAACAACCCTTTACAATATATTACAACTTTCCATTGCAACTAATCCAACGTCGCTCCTGTTCTGATAAATTTATGCGAGCGCTGGCAATCCGGATTTTGACGTGAGCGTCAATGTCCGGCCGTTACGGATTCAATTCAATTAGTAAATTTATATTTAATTGATATTTGTCACAGAATGTAATAGACGAATCGTCCGTGCAAATCCGTTTCGATAATTGTGCCCGGCATGCACGTACTCACTCACACATGCACAAATAAACAAACAAAAAAACCGGAGGGAGACTAAATCCCGCGTGCGTTAAAGTACCCAGGTGCGATACGTTTTCGATTGAAAGGATCATTACTAAGTCGTTCCTTCTTTGCTTGCTCACGGTTTTATATAATACCATTGAAACGGTCACGAAAAAAAGAAGAAGGGAAAATGATTGCAGTTTCATATGCACGGTTAGGGATATGAAAGTCCCTTTCGTTTCTTTTTTCTTTTGGATTATTTCTATGATTCGCAGAAAACATGTGAATTAATAGATATTTTTGAAATTGATTGGGAAACGATAGATAAAAAATATAATATTCGCAAAATTGGGTTGCATTTTTGATTAATAATTTTAGTTGGCTGTGGAATTTAGAAATGTCAAATGTTTTAGTTGAAAGAAAAATCTATGCCAACTAGCTGACTGTCTTGATGATTCAAATGAATAGTAGATTTTTAATCATTTATTCATATTTATTATTAGGTTAAAAGTGCGCGAATGGTTTAATTCCTATTTAAATTTCCCATACCATGTATGTCCAGATTTAGATGGTATAAGGATTATGTGTCCTTCCCAAAAAATCTCATTTATTATCCGACTATCTATCCAAGATCCTAAATGATGCTGTATCATTGGTAGAAACTAAAACCAATAAGCCTTTCAAATTCCATAACTAGCTCTTCATTCAAATCCACTTGTAAAAAGTTTTCTAATGTTTATAAAATTTGCAAAACGTAAATTATTAAATCATACAACATTCTCGCATATAACTTGATGAAATATTTCGATGCAATATGTATTAAAAATAAATCATTTAAATTTCAAACATAATCAACGGAATTAGTTATAATGAATTCATCAGCCATTAAATTTCACAAAACAAACACGACCCGATCGAAAAACGAATACATTTTATCGCGGCAGTCCCGGACATTTTATTTTAATCAAATTAATGGCCGCGTATGCACGGACGCATTTTCCGAAGTCCTGGCCGGCAGCGCAATTATAAATTTAACGACACCGTTTTCCCCGGAATGAAATATATTCAATCGATAACAATTTTAATGTTGCGCGGACGTATTTTGTACCGTTACCACCTGTGCAGGAATTATAAATCACGCACGCCGAATAGTTATTTGTGCGAAGGAGAGACATATGCAAATTTTAACAAGTTCCCAATGATTAATAGATCTAAATGGCGATTTTTTTTCCTTCATTCTCACTCTCTATTACCAAGATAAATTGACGGCTGGATAGTGACGTTCTTGAGATAAAGTTTTAATTGATGTACGAATTAAGGAATTATAAAATAATCATTAATTAGTAATAACGATATAGATTCTAAAAATATATAACAAACGTAGCAAAATAAATTACTTTTTGTTTTATAGTTTCTGGTATGCTGAATATTCTTATTTTTTAACTTACGTTTTTTTTTCTGTATATAATTATAAATATAATTCGTATATTATTGTTCTAATCCGACACCATATGGTAAAAGGGGATACTGTTCTATTGAAAAATCCACTACGAATACAAATTTTTTGAAGTCAAATAATTCAAATCATAATAAATGAAAGACGACGCAAGCGCCATCTTTCACCTAATTCCATGTGGAATCACCAACGATGTTAAATCAAATAATGTATTCGAATGCTGGAAGGAAGATTTTATAATTTTTACACACTTGCTTCTACAACAAACGCACACAATCGAAGAGAATACACACCCTTTCCATATGCATAATACCCGCATTCGCTTAATAAATAATTTTATTTTCATTCATTTTTTACAGCCGCGCAGAAACAATACGCACTCAGACGTCCATTTAGCATAGCGAGAAAGAACATTCAATCGTGAAGGACTTGAACGCCACTTACAGTTGCATTAATATCGGGTTCTTCAATACAAAAAAATATATATATGCACAATGCACATTCGATTCCATTCAGGCGAAGCGGCACACACCGGTTTGTACTAGCATTCGTTTATGTTATTTTTACGTTTGGTCCTTTAGCTCATGGATGATTGCAGTAATAATTATACGATTATGTATTAAGCTATTAATAAATAAAAAAATCCTTTTTGTTGGAAAGATCTCTGGTAGATAGCCAATTCTAAAACAAAATAATCTCGTATGTATAAGAACAAATATATATAATTGGAGCTATTATGTACAGGAAAAGTTATGTTTATAACATAATAAATTAAAGACGACACAAGCGCCATCTTTTGCCTAATTTCAAGTGGCATCGTCAACGATTTGGGTCTACAAAGTAGACGACCGAGAATCATTGTTTCGTCCACTATATATTCTGTGAATATCAAAAAACCTGCTTAGACTGTGATGATAAAAATAACGCACACATCAAACTCGACATTTTCCTTACAGAATAGCCCCGAATGTAAATAATTATGTTTTTTTATGGAATAAAGATATACATTATACTTAAACAAAAATTTTGATCCAAAAAATAATGATGTATTCAATCTAATCTTTGTTTTATTGGTTGATTTTTAATAATTTATTCATATTTATTTCATACAATAAAGGGTTTATAACTGAAAAGCTTCTAAATAAAAAAATTAAAAAAACAGAAAAGAAAATACTTACATACGTGATTCATGTTGGTATTGTTTTAAATAAGTATTACAACATAAAACAAATCGCCGTTATTAATCAAAATTTAATTTATTTTAATTCCCATCCTGACCTACAAATAGGGGTTAAACGCGCAAACACTTTTTATATGTAAACCTATTGTTAATAACCCGTGACTGTAATAACAATAACAGCGCGATAGCGTTGTCGCTAATTATAAAAGAAATAATTGATAAACACGCGGAAAGACAGGGTCGCCATTGTGCTCCTGTTTGTGATAATCAATTAGAACCGGGGAGGAAAACAATGGGGCCGGCTGATTCGTCACATTTACAACGTTTTATTTTATTATTAAGTTTGTCGGGTCGGCACAATAGACTCGGAATGCGACGCTTGGCTCTGATGAAGAGATTCCCGAGTCACGACGTTTTCGACCAGTGTCAGCCGCTGATGAGGTTTTCGGTTATTATTTTGACCAGAGACGGTGTATCTGTTCATCGGTAGGATTTAGATTTTATCAGATTTTTTTTTTCGTTAGTGGCTTTGTTGATTTGTCGGTGTCGTAACTGTTTTGATAATAATGTTCGTGATGTAGAGTCTCAATTTTCAAGTTTAAGCCTGTGTTATTTTTAAATCTTTTAATGGAAGTCTTTCTGTTACTTCAAACATGATATTTTGTGACTAAATTTTATAAATGGAATAAAAGGGAAATCATACAAGTATAATAAAATAAAACAGAGGTGATTATTGAAAACTATATATATATAGACAATAAGATAGGGAAATCTAGACTGAATACTATCAATATCTTGCTTGTAATACAATTAGTATATTCATAATTAAATGATGAATACAAGTTTTGTTTGTATTAAATTAACGTGAGGATGAAATTGAAAAGCCTAGTATCATAGACATATTTGTTTGTTATGCTAGGCTTCATAATTTGATAGCAGGTGACATAACCTTATCGGTATGTATTTATCATTTTCGTATTATACGACAATTGTATTTCATACAAGATTTCCTGGACCACGTCGCACTCCCCATATATACAAACATCGTTATTCAGACAATATGATAATAAAAATGTACAAAATTTATAATAACAATATTTAATATGAACAAAAATTTTTGGTTATACAAGCTAAAATTAATAATTGCATTAAATAAGTCGTACCAATTTGTTGTACTTTACTGATTATTGACATTTAGCGTTTGTTTAGATGGTGGTAATATTTATTCAACGAACAAAATTAATTTTAAAGAAAGTGCAAGTTATCACATAAATAGTCCACTTCTTGCATTCACACAATCGGCCGAAAGAGTAAATCCAGTCGGACTAGTCCAATTCAGTCCGGGATCAGTGACAATAATAGATATCCGTGTTATAATTTAAGTGACGGGAATTAATACTTACTTACGGCAAAGCAACAAACGATTTATAAAGCGTGAATAACGCGGATAACTTTAAACAGGTTCCACGTGAAAATGATATATCTGCCTTAATTACGTGATGCCTTTGTCGCCGTACATCATTTTTTTATTTATTTATGTTTAGTAAACTTCACGGCTGATTCTGTACGAATTATCGTGTGCTTCATTAAAATATAACGATGTGCATTTGTTTTAATTAAATGAATTAAAATAAAATATGGAAGTATAAGTATACTTTCATTGAATAAATCAAATTTAAGTAGGCCAAGGAGGAAAGGTCATTCGCTGCTCTTCTCAAACATACAGCGAAACATAATAATAATACTTTTTTTAAAGAGGAAAAGCTGCAGAAATGTTCCTTAAATATGGGCTAAGAGGTTAAAATAAAGAAGTCCGAAGTAGTTCAGATAAAAAGAGACAAAAGTGGAAAGAATCAACCTGATTGGGACAACAAACAAAATAGGAATTTAATGGGATTTTAGTTGTATGAATTACGCGAAGATTTAAATTGCATTTCGAATTAAAAAAAAAACTAACACTTTCTTCACAATATTTTATTATCAGTAGCTTATTGTAAGCTATTGACAATGATTACGTGGTACTCGAAATGTATTGCAAAATAAAAAATTATTGCGAAGAAAGGGGTAGTGTTTTTAGGAAGTATAGGAATTTAACATTTAAAATTAAATATGTGTTATTAAAAAATAGGAAATTTCGAAAATATAATAATACTCATTATTATATTAGCAATTTTTTTTAAACAAATTTCATTAAAAAAAAAAAAACACTCAAAAATCTCTTAAAGGTACAAAATCGAATCATTACGTATCTCGTCTGTAAACATTATAATTACCCACAGAACAAATACTTTGCTGGATCAAATAAAGTGAGCCGCGCACGCACGCAAGGACGCAGTGCCTGTCAGAAAGCAAACAGTCCCAGGATTCTAGTCACGTTTCGTGTTTTTCCTTATCAAATGTTTGTAAAAGGTGAATCCCGATCTCGATCAGCCCGTTTCGCGGCGCAGACAAGTCGACGACTCTCGGTTTCAGCCAAGTCTCCCACCGCCAACCGTTCTCGTAAATTACTCACGAATGCAGTTCGCGAACGCACTTTACTCAAAAAATTACTACTCGAGAATTCCGCACCTGTGTAATAATAGACGTAAACAATTGTGAGTTGTTGTGGTGAAGTGATAGAAGCGACAAAACAAAGTTAGTTTAACCTTCAAGCCATTTCATTCCGAGCAACCCGAAAAATGGCATTTGTTTTCCACCTTCTGAAACTAATCATGATCTGAATTTAGCAAAAACTGTCCTGCTAACTTAGATACCAAGTTTGTTTATAATAGAATCCTAGATATAAAATGTTTTTTTTTACGTTCCAAATTTGAAAATTTGCATCTATTGCGAAAATGACCCATGAAATCAAAATATCCTAAACCACATATTTTTTTATAAATTTTGACATTTCACATTTATTTACAACATTTTACATGCTTTTTGGGATATGCCATTTGAAAAGTATAAAACAAGAATTGGAGAATTTTAATAAGGACTAGGCAGAAAGATCGATAGCCGTTTTCTGAGGCTTAACTAGATGTTTATGATTGTAATGTTGTAAATATTGTAAAGTAATTTAATGTATCTCTCAGAAATAAAGATTTTCTATATATATAATAAGGACTATTAAAATAAATAAAAAAATTATTTTTATTTTTTTGTATATTTTATTTTCATGTTTTAAAATCTACAATTAAACACATTTTTTTACAGGGAATTTTATATATGCCGTGATTGAAGCCTTAAAAGTGAAAAAAAAAGTGTAGACCAGGGGGAGAAAGTTTGTGGTTTCCGTTCCTCACCGACATCCGATACTTGAGAGAATGTTTCTCCCATACGACACCTGAAGGTATTTATTTCCCTTTAATAAACGCAACGTGTTTATTTTTACGCGGCCTCGTCCTGGGTTGCGGTTAGGTTAATATTAAAAAAAGAAACCAGAGGCGAAAATGCGGCTCCGGTTTATATTTATTTTCCGACACAATCGTCGCGATTAAAGAAAACACCACGAATTACCGCGTGTGTTATTACAACTGTTCGTAAATAGAACGGGAAAACGTTTAGTGAATTTAACTGTAACACATTTTAATTTTTAAAGAAAAAAAAATATATATATAATTAATACACAACAATTTGCTCTGAGAATGATAGTTAATCGAAAACAAATCAAATCAACTCAGTAGCCACCTTGATTCTCTGTGCATAATGTCGAATGAGCCACTTTGGTGCAATAATTTTATTTTCGCTTATTAATGTTCAGTAAATAAACTATTAAACCATAATATAATAATATTTTATTCCTTTCTTCACTCTTTTATAATTTATAATATAATAAATATACACAAATTAATAAGAAATAAAATGTATAATAAATATATAATATAATATAATATAATAATGGTGATTATTATACTAAGTGTACGTTTTTATAAATATGTAATTTTGATATAACAAATATATAATATAATTATTATAGTAGTTATTATACTAGGAATATATTATAGGTGCATATTTCACGCATAATAATAAATGTTGCCTTTTCAATGTCTTCGTAAATAAACAATATTTTCTTGTGATATATGGAATTAAAACAGGTGCACTAAAATAAAAAAAAACACTAGAAAATAAAAAATGATATAATATTTTTCGCAAGTGTATAAAATAAACCGAAAAACTCTTGTAATTCTATTTAATCATAATGCATGTTGTGCTACACAGAGCCCATAAAAAATGCACACATTAAACCGTATTAAAAAATTAAGTCCGCGCACAACCCGCGATTTTATTACATCCTTTGTAATTGTGTATAATAACAGCGTGCGCACTTTTACACACAGGACGCGTTAATCATAATTACCACCTAATTATGTGTGTAATTATCTCCAGTCGGTGTATGCAGTATACACATAAAGAGGAGAGGGGAAAAAATCTGGCCGGCAATTAAATTTCTAAAAACAAATTGGACGATAATGACACGTCGCGTATTTTTCGTGTTTTTATTTTTTATTCATGAAGGGTTGACGCATGGCGTGCGTTTATTTCAATTAATCCGCGCGGTACACCGTCTAATCTGGAATAATGATAAAGCCGGATTCGCAATTGCTTAAATTGGGCTTTCGTGATCAGTCATTAAAAGATTGGAATTGATTTTGTGCCCAATTATTCCAATTCGTTATGAATCGATCATTAAAAAAACGAAATTGCAGCTATGAAATGTTAAAATTATCGGTGAGAATAATTGATACACTTCCAAGTTATGCAAACATTCATATAGTCTTATTTAATGAGACAAAAGTCTTATTTAATGAGACAAAATAGTTAACGTAAATTAGCTTTTCGTATTGTTATGAATAAATCTCAATTATTTTATAAATTGTGCAAAGATAAATTTCATTAGAGTCATTTAAGTGAAAAGAGGTCGATTAGGTGAGCGAGCGCCTTTAATGAGTGTCGTGTTTTTGCGTTGGCAGCGATCAATTGATTGATTTACGGCAATTGTGAAGTTAATTGTCTCTTTATGCCCGTCGTAAATAAGATATCACAAAGTAAATGAACAGTGGCGCGCTGAGCGTGAAATAAGTGTGTTTTTCTTTCAACCTTTCTTTGCTTTGTTTAATTCGACGAGCGTTGGTCTTTTTACAAGCTGCATTAAAACATAAACCGTATTTTACAAAGGGTACAATCTTTATTGTAAACATGCAATTGAATTAAAATGAATGGATAATAAAGGAAGAAGAGAAAGTCTGATTTTTCACTGAGGGTCGTTTTTATAATTTTTAATTTGTTATTTACATTGTAAGTAATATAAACTTACTTATAATGTAACAATTTCTTGGATTAATTTCTCATCTGGCACTTGGTGAAACATATTACACTATGTAAAATAATTTAAAGAAAAGACATTTGTGAAACAATACCAAGTGTCTTTTCTTTAAATTATTTTACATAATGTAACAAATTAAAAATTCACAGTAACGACAGGTCTCTCAATAATTAGGGTAAAAAACATAGTAAGTGTTTATTCAGTGATTATAAATAATATTTAATTAATCTAAATTATTTCTATATACAATCTAAAATTAATTACAAAATTCTTTTAATTTTAATAAAGAATCATATACATTCAACTTTAAACCGAATTTTGTGCCAATATCTCCTAAAGATATATGCAAATCGCGAAAAATCCAATTTGAGAACGCGGTCCGAGCGCGATGAACACATCTCGGCAATCTGCGAATAAGGGGAGGCCGGCGCAATCCCGCAATGAACAAGAAGAAAAGTTGTTTGAAAACGCGAGGGGGAGATCTTTGACTTCATAATGCAACCGAGCGTCATCGTAATCGAGGCCCGAGGACCCGAAAAGTAATTGAAAGAAACCCCCGGATCCCATGAAATTTTCTCATTTTGAGTGACTGTGAAGTGATTCATGTGAAAGTTTTATTAAGCGGAGTCGCTTATTAGTTTTAAATGCAGCGGTTGCACTTTTTTTCCTCCCTCTTTCGCTTCAAAATGCAGCCGTTGAAAAATACTAATTTTAGTTCTGGCAGGGGGGAAATTAATGGATAAGAAAAGTTCATTAATTATTTTTTTTTTTAGTAAAGAAATTTGAATTTTTAATATACTCTATAGAAGACAAACGAAAAATAAAATAAAATATAACGAATACAGACACGTAAATACAATAAATTAATACAAACATTGGTTGTAAGACCTCTGGTCGATTGCCAGTGTTTTAACTATAGTTTCAACAACCTTAACATATCAACATCAAAACAAACTTTTGTTTTGATTTCAAACTTCTCTTTTTAATATCTTCCATCATTTACTCATTAATCATTTGTTGAAACATGATTAATTTCTGTATATTTCTCTTTAATTACGGAAATTTTCGCAATGATTTAATGAAAAGCGTGTTTTTCGTGGCACTCGCATTCCAGAAAACCGACCGAATGTGTTAATCAGCCGTAAAGAATCTTTTAAAAGCTTAATGCATTATGCCCATTTATCTTCGCTTTAATATTCCTTTGAAGATATTTCTGTTTTAATAATCGGTTAAAACTGCGATTTAACAGCCCTTTGATGCGCGCCAATTAAGATGCTGCGCCTTTTTGATAGAGCCAACTTAGAAAGTTCGGTCTTTATACTCTAAAAATAGTCCACGTATTGTTTATTTCTTGGGTTATTTATAAAATTACTTTTTTTATGGATTAATTAAAGTTTGTTAATAAAAACACAATATGCTATAAATTAACTTAACGTAAAATATATTAAATTAAATAAAAATTATTTGAGAATAATTATTAAATTCTTTCCACATTTAGCTCTAGGCAAATAACTCGTAGGACATTTTTTCGTTGAAGAATATTTAATGTGGAAATCAAAATTGTTACGAAATATAGGGCTATCTACAGATACATGTTTCTACTTATGATTTCAATGCTAATTGAAAAAAAAAGTAGTCAAAACATTTGTGCCATACGTGATTGTGTTCTATTACTTTCTTACTAATTAAATCTAACAATCTGCAATTCAATTAACATGTGTAAATCGAAACAAGTGTTTTTTTTAAAGCACAATAATTATAATTCTAATTTAATTACGAACAACACAAAAACACGCGTTTTTTTTGTAATAGCATAATCTTTCCCAATCTTGAGAGTCATTTCGTTTAACAATCAACATCGTAGTAAAATGCGTAGGTATAGGTAAAAAAGCGCATAATAGAGACACGTCAACACCGACACGGGAGATAATTTGTAATTGTTGGAATGCTCAAAAGGTCCATAAATCACCGAACCGCCCTTAAGCTCTGCCGGCATGTAAATAAGCTCTATTATGTAAAAAAAGGGAAACGTTAAAACTCAATTCGAACGCGTTTTATTCCTCTGTCTCGCTTTTTGGACCGAGTTGAAATAGCTGGATGAAAAAAAAAAAAAAATGGACAGGTTGAAGATAAATGTGTATTTAATTGAAGCTTCATTGCACTTTGTTTCGAATCTAAGAATTAAATAGTTAATTCTATGGTTGAAGCTGCTGCTCCATTTTAAATATTAAATATAAAAAAATTAAACACTTTGGATTATTAATTTCATATATTTTTTTAGTTATATTAATGAAATGTTCAACCAGAATGCATCTAGCGTATGGATAACTAGTGATGGTCATTTCGGTTTTTCGAACCTCATCAGACTAGTGTATTCTATGTGCAATGCCTTGATGAAAGCGGCAATGGATTATATTATATTGTTATTGAATTATTTCAGATTTTTTTTTCTCTCCTGCATATATTTTGCATTAATATTCTTCGTTTAAATAATTTACCAAATGCGTCGAGTGCTAGTGGAAATTTGGCCGTTTAAGGTGTGCGCCAGATGTTTATTGTGGAATGTCCAGCGGTGGGTAAAATCCAAAATCCCCCGGACCTTTGTACCTGTCACGTCCGTCAGCCGAAGACAGTTTAAATTTTACAGTCCTGAACGCTTCGAAAAATGTGCCTTTCCAGTGAAATACGTGATCCGTACAAACATGACGCGGTTATTTATCGGGCGTGAAGTAATCTTTGACAGTAATCAAAACGAACAGCTTCTTAAAACAGGTGTAGATTTAGATACCAATACAATGAAAGGAAATTTAACCATTTTGATGAACTTAAATTAAAAAAAAGAAATAGTAATAAGGTTTCTTTTTGATTTAAAGCGAGATTTTAGGATATATTTGATTTGAATTACGAAGTTTTATCAAGAGTTATAATTATAAAAAAGGGATTCACTCAAAAACGCATTATTTTGTTTAATTTTATTAAATGAATTTCTTTTCATTTTCTCATAAACAGGACGAGTTCGCATTCTTTTAGTGGACGAAACAATGATTCTCGGTCGTCTACTTTGTAGACCCAAATCGTTAACGAAGCCACATGAAATTAGGCCAAAGATGGCTCTTGCGTTGTCTTTCATTTATTATGAGCAAGAATTTAATAAATTGCGCAATTTTCACAATCATTTTTAAACATTTTGAATGGAGCATTTACAACGATTGCATTTATAGAAACGCGCTTGTTTTCCTGATTGCGTTTAATAACTCACATTTAAATATTTAATGTAATTTAATTTAATGAAGCTTGCGCAACGGCTCGTTGTACCTGTATTTGACAAAATGTCCATTGTTCGCGGGAATATCGTTCGATTATTTATTCTAATTAGACCAAGTGAATGTGTCGTTATATATTCACGTTGCACAATCGGAATAATGTAACGTTCGGGCAGACATCGGCTCTATTTATCGTCCGAGGGGCTTTGCCGGATTAATTATTCCAGGAGGAATGTTGATTATTCGCGCGACAATTGATTTATTTAAATATTCAACTCAAAGTCTCAGTAAAACGCGTAAGATATGATTGTGTTTACGCTGCGCGGCCTTGCTACTGTTTGTTTGTTTTGAATGAATTGTTGCGTAATGGAATTATTTTGCTCAATCAAATTCATTTTCTTCTAAAAATAATAATAATAATAAAAATCAAAAATATAAAAGCTTGGATTACAACATTATACTTGAATAATCTTGCCATATCCTAAAAGACTCAGCTTGTTTTTGTTATTTATACATATGATTCAATATTGTAATAGAATCTAATATGATATTTTTAGTGTAATATTTATATATTATTTTGTTAAATGGCGAATTTCCGTTAATAATAATTTGTGTAGAACACACCAAATTATAGAATTAAAATTATTGAATTAAAAAAAAGATTTTATTTCAATGATTGCATTAATTGGCTGCGAAATACTTCTGATAGGAAAATCATCCGGCTGAGACAAAATGACCTCAATGATGGCAAAGGCCTTCACTTACAAATAACTATAATATTAAAAAAAACGCAATTATATTTGCTCGCATAGACATGAGCAATTTAGGATTAGGATTATATGCATTTAAATTGTATTGATATACATATATGGATTTGAATTGAATGGCTTTCTAATCGCTCGGGATTCAATAATATTATGCTAATTGAAATTGATCGGAGGTAAATTATAACCAAGGGAAGATTAATTCAATCGTTTCTAATTAGTTTCACAGTAATTACTTCCCTTATATGGATACAATTAGAAATAATAAAACCATTGTCCATTTAAAGATTAAGTGTAAGAACAATAAATCAGAACAAATTCTATTTTAGGCTTCTATTGCATTTATAATATATATTTGAAATATTTCATAATAAAATATTAAAGCATTGAAGAAACAGAGTTTAGGATCTAGGGTTATACCTAGGTATTTACAGGTAATGTGGTGAAGTGATGCATTGAATTCATGAAGAGTCATAGTGGGGAATTTACGTTTGGGATTTATATTTTTATTAAATGGGATATATAGGGAATTCTTTTCGATTAAAATCATTATTAAATTTTAACAAAAAATTATATTAGTTATTTTGTGATTATTTCTTGATGGCCGTTTTTTTTTGCCGGTCAGTGCTATGGTCCTTCGACCATTGTTTTATTGCATCCAATTTTATTCAATATCACTACATAACACTGCTTATGTAAAATTGAATACGCCAGGTGTCATTCTTTATACTCCTCATAGCTTCCCGAAGACGAAAGAAAAGAAAAAAAAAGTGTGAGAAAGAATAACAGATTACGTGATGATGTATTTATACTTTTTCTGTGCCTCTTTTAAATATAACGGATTATATCAAATAGGGGCGATGAAATGCACGGTTTTTGATTCGCTTTGATCCTTTAATAGTTTTATAATTTCAGTGTATCGTTACATCCATTAAATAGTGTCCTTTTTTTTCTTGTACTGGAAGGTGCCGACGTGGCCCTTTTACTACCCCGTCTCCGCAGTCCTTTGATGTGGGATTGTGCGCGGGTATTACACTGATATTTTTGACGTGAGCTCGACAATTTATTTGATGCATTTCCCGTCTGACAGCGGCGAGAATTCGTTCTGTTACAACACACATTTTTATAGGTATTAAGATTGTTTTTTTTATATATATATTTATGTTTCTTGAAGGAATACTTGCAGTTATATCTTAGTGCCGTAACTAGGATTGGAAAAAACGGCTTATAAACCAAATGTAACAAAGGGGGTCTTGAGCTTTAAATTTACTTCAGATTAAATAAACACAGTAACGAGACAGTGCTTTTTTTATTATATATGTATTATTAATAAGAAAATAATTAAGCTCTAATTATTTTTGTTATAAATTATTTTTTATTATTTTGCAAGAAATACACCCTCTGGAAAAATCATAACATCAAAATATATCAGTCAGTCTACATTCTATATGCACTGGATAAATCCAAGATCGTATAATAAAAAAAAAATCCTAAAATGTATCCCGATAAAGTGATGTTAGTTCTTTTTTTTTCTCTCTCTTTGTTGGGAGAATCGAAAGTTTCCATCTGAAAGACACATAACCCCGAGGTGAACAATAACAAATGAACAAAACGCGGATCCATCATCTGAATATCTTGGAAGGTGCCCCCGGGCCGGTGGAACAAATACACCCTCTCGAAAGTCTGGCGAGAAGGAGTGGATCCGAGCTGGAGGGTGCACTTATATGAAATTCGGCCCCCTTTATGCGGCTACAAGGATTTTATAATATCGTTTTATGTGTGTATACAACGCACACATGCGTGTTATTCGTGTATGTGAAGAGTGTCTGCTCAAGTACTTCAATAACTAGAAAAAAGAAAATAAAAATAAGTAGAAAAATATATCTCGAGATTTTTCGTACTAAAATGTGATAAATAAAAATAGTAGAAACAACAATATTTTTATTTATCATTCTTGTCGATTTTTTTTTAAATAAATTTCCATAATGTGTTGATCTAATTAAGGATATTTAATTAAAATTAAAACACTTAATTTGTTTCACTTATCAAATAAGTTTCACCACGAGTTAAGTGAGAAATCATTTTAGCATATAATGCGTTACTTTTCAATTTATTACAATCTTTTATCAAAAAGGTAATTAAAAAAAATGTTTAAAAGTGAGACATTACTTTAAAATGAAATCAGATTCGGGGTATGCGCGCTTTTAATTTTCCCCCGGCGCGATGATAATCTATAGTTTTCGCCAAGTTAAAGTGGAAATTAGGAATTTTAATTAAAAGGGACAGTTAGCGAGATTAATAACGAGAAATGTTGCCACAGAGGAGGTGTAATGGCCCGTGGCCGCGTTTAGTTTCCATCTGAAATAATTCGCCGTTTCCTGGAAGGATTAGCCGAATTATAAATATAAACGTCGAGTGATGCAGTTTTTGGCTCGATTTCTGCAAAGGATTAAAATTCCGCAGACGCGAAATTCACATCTAGTTTTCACCAGCCCGAACGCCGTCTCGCCTGCATCCAAATCCTTGAAAAGAAACGTGTATTTATATGAAAGAGAAGGAAGTGGCGTTGAGGGATTTTATTATTTCTTTGAATGTATTTTTTTAAATAAATATTTTCCAGTTTATTATTAAAATAAACAAAACAATGAACATATATTTATCATCAATTACTGAAAGATGAAATACATAGGTTACAATCCTTTTATAAATCAAATGTTATTTTAGCTACAATAAAATTGATTTATAAAAGAGCATATAATGATAACAGAATAGCTACAGCAATATTATATATATTCAGTGACCCTTTCTACCTCAGGTGTAAAGTTTAGCTACGGCAATAAACAAACCAAAATAAATGTGGAAAATAAAAAATGAGCAAAATAAATCAATATCAACACCGACAGTAAATTTGATATCAAATTCTTTAATAATAATAATATAATTTAATTTACAAACACATTTCAGTAATTGTGTTACAAAAATCAATAATCTTATTCTCTTTTATCCGTATTGTGTGTCGAGGTTATAAGTTATTATTAAAAAAGTAATAAATAGTTATATTAGGATTATAAACGAATATTTTAGAATCACAAATTATCTAACTTGTTAATTGTTGAGGCTTCTACTTTATTATCTGTTGGTCGACTTAATAATTGATTAATATCGAAAACTCGTTTCGATTGATTTGAATTAAAGGAATAACAGCATAGTAAACTCGATGTCATAATCAACACCCTCTTAGGTAAAGAGCGCACACAAAAGTCCACCGCAAGATAGCAAAGTGAAAAGTCTAGCAAAGCATAAAGTGATGCATCCCGGATACATTCCGTTTATAACCCGAGGGCCGACGTGCAAAAGGAACGAATATTGAAATCGATTGACTAGCGAGTCGAATGAATGCATCGCCCGTTTTATATGTTTATATAAATTCTTGAACACCCCTACTCGCCGACACAGTATTGCTTCCGGGTACCGGAAGCGAAGCCGCCCTCGCGGCATAAACACCGTCGGTTCCCCAGGGTGCGCCGCTATCACCGCCGTCAAGACGAGCGACTTACAAATTCGGCAACGGACCACCACTTTACGGTCTCAATCATCGGAAAAACGAGCGGCCGTAAAACTTATCGGGCCTATTCATAATTTTCCACCCTACCTGCTGCCCAAATTATACACGCCATCGGAGTAGGACGATATTTATTTTTTTTTTCGCTCTCTTCTCTTTTATATAAATATTAATGGGGGCTTGCGCGGGGCGGACAGCGTAGGACGTGGTTTTAATATTTTAAAGGGCCACATAAATTACTTTTAAACGCGGTGTTTACAGGTAAATTGACACGGGTTCAGACGGGAAATTGAAATATTTATACATTTTTCAACCGTTTCATTTGCATTATTTTTAATGCAGTTTTATGCGTGTGCATGAATGCGTTGTTAATTCGGTTTGTTCTGCATGGAATATTTAAACAAAATAAAATTTATAAATCGTACAATTCGATTCGGATTGATAATCATTTTATTGCATGACGTGGAAAAAAGAATACAAAAAACCGTAGAAATTAAATTGTGGATTTTTTAATGAAAAATAAATAAATATTTGAAACTAAATGAAAATACTATTTATCAAATAAGATTTAATATATTTCCTATTCTCAAATTTATTGTCAGAATTTTATTGAGCATAGCTTGGTTTATTGTTTCATATCAACGCAAGTAATCAATTACATTCAGTCCATGTCATAAGTTATCACAAACAGTAGATACTGCTATGCTCGATGAAATAAAATTCTCACTGTATATCAAATGATTTCCTGATATATCAATTTTTCCTTTTATTATTTTCGTACCACTCAAGTTAGAATACTTTATGTGCATATTAAGTCTTTCTAATTTATTACTATTATTATTTTGTTTACGTACTGCAATCACTTGAATTTAATCTGAATTATAATTGTCGAATCGTAAAATAATTTTGATAACAGGAAAATCTATGGACATATTGGGTAAAATAATGGAGATAAAGGGTATCGACTTTTATATCCAATACTTTGTAGACATTTTTTCACCCTGCATAGAACAGTTTACTTCTGATATTAGCGACTGCGTATTCTAAATCTTTTAATAAAATTACACACGTACTCACACAGAGGTAAACCTTTACGTGAGCAGTGCAATATATTATTAATTTGGATCAAATATGGGTTTAGTGCGGTATAGCGTCATAACGCATTTTAAAGGACGTTTTGTAAGGAAATAATGTACACGTTAAACTTATTATCGATTGATTTGAATTAAAGGAATAACAGCATAGTAAACTCGATGTCATAATCAACACCTTCTTAGGAAAAGAGCGCACATAAAAGTCTACCGCAAGATAGCAAAGTGAGATTTATATCTGTTATAAAAGCAGCCTAAACTGTTATTATAAAAAAATAAATACACGTTGATTCAACACTGGCTAATGCCGGTAAATGAGTGTCGATTATGAATGAATGAACATACACGTTCAACTTAATATATCCCTTACAGAATATCCCTGTATATAGTAACGGAACGGACTGTATATTTTTGTTTCAATTCAAAACAAAAAAACACCGTTTTAATAATAATAATAACAATTTTATTGCCCAACAGTTTTACACCAATTACAGGACAAAATTAATACATTTCCTAAAGAAACACAACAAGTCAACCAACATAAGATCAAACTATTTGATTAAAAATTAAAGTTACAAAACAATAATCCAATTTTATTATTTGTCTTTATCAATTTAGTATTTGTGTCTTCTTCGGTTTTTTTCTTATTGATTTTGTAACATGAACCACTAACATAATCCTCTGGAGTGTTTCTCTCGAAGTGTAAATAAAGGTGAACTGCACGAGCCCAGAAAACGGTGCATTGTTTGTCTTCGTGTGTGGCGAGCTATTAATTATGTAGGTACGTGCTTCTGACGTTGGAAATTCGATGCGAGCATAAAAGGGATCGATTCAGTGCCCCAATGGTTATCCCTAGATCCTAATACCAGATTACCTCAATACCATTTTAAAATTACTCACTCGAGTAAAAACGAAAATTATTAAATATTTATTTAACACGCATTTTTATTTTACTGTATCTACGCTCAATGGGAAATGTTAGAGCTAGTATTCAAAAAGTTCTCCATTCTGGTGTAAACAATAACCCAATCTGTTATAAAATGCCTGCCTTACATTAACCAACTGCCTATCTGTAATTAATCTGCACTCCACAAAAATTTATTCTCGCAAAGATTTAATATTTGGATGGCGTTTTTTATAAATTTTGATTTTCCGGTGATCCCATAAAAAGAAATCGTATGGTGTTAAGTCAGGAGATGTTGATGGCCAGTTACTAGTGCCACCGCGACATACAATTGGGAACATTAGCAATTAAACATTTCCTCACATTTAAACGATAATGGGCCTGACATTCATCATACTGATACCATATCTCCTGATTTTTACGTGCAACTTTTTTTAACTTCTTTAATCTCGTCGATTAAATGGCCCAATAATATTATTCTTAAAAATACTCAGCCCAAATTTTATTTTTTTTAATTTTTCTGTGTCCAGTATCGCGTGTTCTGTATGTTGGGCTCGTTATTATTTCAGAGAATACACGGCTGTTTTCTTTATTAAATGTTAATGAAGTATCGATTTTTATAGATTTTTAAATTCTGAACGCATTTCATTTCTTGTAGTTTTTCTCGAAAAATGAACTGAGAAGCAGGAATCAGCATAAAGTTGTTTTCATATGTAAAATCTCCATGTTTAAGTGATGGCATCAACACCCGGTATATTCTTCAATAATAAAACTATATTTTTCGATTCAGAACACCTCAGCATTCTTTGAGAAAGTGCGCTTGCATTTTCCCAAAGTAAATTATTTGTTATGTGTAAATATTTGATTTTACGGGTAATTTGCTTCGAACGGTGTTCACCCATTCCCACTTTTTCCATTAGCGCTTTTGGCCTTGTTCCAATGCGACGGCCGCATTTATTCAACTCTTTTGGCTTGCCTGCACGCCCCGATTCATAACTTGCAAATATTACACCCAGCGATTTCCTCTTTTGCTTCAGCTCCAAATAGTAATCTTAACATGTATAATATATTTTAATTATTATATACCAATGTTATATTAGCATTGGTATTTGTTTATAAAGAATGCTACTTATAATCGTTTGTATAAAAGTGTTAGTCTTTTTACTGAGAATTTTATTGCTGCATATTGTTAACAATAATTTATTAAATCAACTGATACAGGGTATTTAAATAAAATGTTCAAACAGCATTCATCCAGCGTATTTTTCGAAACTCATCAGACTAGTGTGTTCTAAGTGCAATGCCTTGATGAAGGCGGCTGAACTAATCTTGTATTGTGGTTATATACCTGATATTAATCATAATAAATGAAAGAAGACGCCAGCACCATCTATCGCCTAATTTCATGTGGCAATTAGACGAAAGATGGCGCTTGCGTTGTCAATCTGGTTTTCATTAATCACTTGATGAAACATGATCACAATATGTATTTATCAACCTCTTGATCAATATGTTAATATTTTGTTAAATGGTGAATTTCCGTTAATAAAACTTAAGTTTATAAATAGAAAACTCGCTTAGATTGTGACGATACAAAATAACGCGCACGTTAAATTTAACATTTTACTTAGGAAATAGCCCCCAAGTATTTGAATGTGAAACATATTACGGGTCATGTGAGAACTTAATTAAACATTTAGATTTGTATAATGTAAATAAAATGGAATAATCCCGTTTTCTTTGTTTCATTTTCGAATAGATAAAATTCAAATTAATTTCTCATTAAAACGTAAAATAAAAACAGCGCACGCAAACGTCGTTTCCCTCTCATTTCCCATGCGTGCTGGCAATATTTCCAATCGGCCAAACAGTAAACAATCCACTTTTACCTGAAAAAAAGAAAGGCCGCGCAATTGTCCATTGTTCGAAGTCGACTCGCCGATTGACTTATTTTACATCTTCATTGAGGCGTCTGTAACCTCAACTCCAACTCCGGACAGTGAACAACCGGAGTGGACTTCAGGTGCGCGAGTAGAGCGCTCCGCTATATAGCGGCGCTGAAGAGAGTAAAAGGTGGGGATGCCATCTCCGAAAATTCAGTGCGGTTCCGTCCCTTCCCTTGGCAAAAGGGCATTTCAGTTCGTCCCTGCCCTTCGCCGAGTGAGGACTGCGATCGTCGCGTGAGCAACATGCGCGTGCTTTTACCGTTCTTGCGCTCTCTATCGTAATCGAAAAGACTGCACTGTTTCTTTCGAAAAGAATACCAAAACACGAATTGATTTTTCTGTGGGGTTTGAGTGCGTGTTGTGACTTATCTCTGTCGAAACCGAGGTATATTGGCCCTTGTTGTTTTTTTTTTGCCGTTTCTGTTTGCATTTTCTGTGCTTTGTCTCTGTGCGTGTGCGATTTTCTGTGTTTGTTTTGCTGTGCGGAAAAGTTTACTATTTTGTGTTTGCTGTTCTTGGTTTATCTTTATTTTGCATATGTGTTTCTTTATCGTTACTGATTGGTATGTTTATTTTTATATATTTTTTTTAATAATATTCATGGCGCGAAATTCTTTAACTCATTACAATAGCAATGTTATAATAACAACACATTATTTTATACTTTCTGAAATCTTTCAATCTAAAATAATAATCATAAAACTAATTACATTTTTCAAATTTGAACCACTGCTAATAACAACCACAATTTATAACAATCAATGATTACAATTTTCAAACTAAAAGCCGTATAACTTTTACAATGACGGGTTTTGTGTTTACATGAAGGAATAGGAATTTCTTAAATAAATAAAAAGAACTCCACAGAGTTTTAAATTAATTATATTAATTAATTTAAAACTCTGTGAAGCTCTTCTAATTGAAACAACAACAAATGAATAATTATTTTTGTTGCTGCAGTTACTTAACTGAAGGTGTATCAAATCTGGAAAACAAGATTGTTTGATGTTGAAGATTATTGCAGACTCAAAATTAATAAATGTATATAAAGAATCTTTATTGTTAATACATTATACATATAAATGTGAAAGAAATTAACAATAAATATTATTATTTTATTTACCGACAATCGGCTATCGGCCAACATCCTTTTTGCTAAAGTTCGCACTATTTATGGGGGTGTCTTATTGCTTATTTTCATTAGAAAAGTCTCGCCCCGGAAAGAACACGTTAAAATTTACGGAAAAGCCCCGAATGACAGTAAGTTGAGCATAATGTAAAATATGCAAATTAACATTCATTAAAAATATCTGTAATTTTTGTTTATTTAGAAAAGCAATAATTTAATACAAATTAATATCTAATTATTACTGCATATATAATAAAATAATCGTCAACAGCTTATGAATTAATTCATCAATAATTACGTTACGTTCATAATCCGATTATAAACATTTCATAATGAAATTATGGAAAGTATCCAAACATCAAATTATTTTATGTGACGGGGACCGTTATTTAATTAGATTAAAAAAATACACGCGCGCAAACATTCAAACACTCCGACGACGAAAATATTAATTAAATGCGCTCCACGGAATAATTTACAGCCCAATATGAGAAATTAATTGATGAAATACAACCCAATACACCGTCGTGTTTACATTTTTTTCTCTCGAAATTTCAAATTAGAAATCATTTCGACCTGTAATGAAGAGTAATTTATGGGATGTTTTTGTTAATATATCAAAAATTATATTGGGTGGATGGAGATTTTTTTTGTATACTAATAGAATGTTTTATAAGAATCTTTATATGCAATTATTAAAAAAACGTGTTTTGGATAATATTTTAACGCGATTACAAAATCGGAATGGAATCAATTTGTTATGCTTTAATTAAATGGAAATCATTTTTTTATATACAGGGTGATTCAGTTTGGTATTCCACCCGCTTCTAACTTTTTTTATTTTGACAGTAAACCATATATATTTGTAAACGGCAGGAAAATCTCTATTTAATGGTGTCGCCAAATTGACAATAAGATGACAACTGTCAAAGTATAAGATTACTGGATGGGATGACTGTACGAGTGTTTTTTTTTTCAAACTCAACAAATCCCACCCACAGCCTTCTACAATGAGGCTTATAAACCATTGGCTGAAAACTTAGTTAGATATTGTTTTATCAAAAAAGATGAAATCCTCCAGAAAGCCGCCGCACTTCTACAGAAGCTGAAACAGAACTAACCGAGCACAATAAGTAGGTGTTTATGATCGCTGCTACAGATGTATACATTTTATTTTAATAAACGAAAATAAACAAATAATCCCTTTGCTTAAGCTTATTTATATACAAGTGTGTACTTTACGTGAAAAAGAATTTCTCAGAGTTTAATAAATGTTAATTGGCGCTGTATTTTAAAAAGTTTGACAGCTAGTATCTTTTTTTTTTCAACTATTTATCGGAACAATATGAATGTAGTGGATTCATATTGTTCCGATAAATAGTTACGAAAATATTTATAAACGTTTCAATCCGTCGAAACGGATTTATTTAAGCAGTTAAACAAAAACCATGCACCATAAAAAAAATACTCACCTTTGAGTGAACTTTTTCAAAGCACCAACCTGACGGGGGATTAAAAATGACCTCCTTTGACCGCGATGTGTAAGTAATAAGCGCTCATACACACACATAACGACGTTGCCGGGATATTTAAAATTTTTCTCCCTTTGGAGCACTTAACCGCACTACACGACCGTTCCTCTCCTCTTTTTCTCTCTTTTCATTCCATTTTTTCCCCATCTAAACAGAAGTATGCACGATATCTCGTTATTAAAATACTGCCTCGGACAACACACAACAAACGCACATCAGCCGAAAGAGAAAAATAAAAATAAAAAGAAGGAAGACTGAAGCTCGACGGCGAGATTGGACTTTTAGATTTCTCTTGTATGGAAATTGTATTCATAAAACCATTAGGGTAATGGATACGCACGGGCTAACTGGATGCTGCGCTGATGGGAAGGGAACATGAGAAAGTTTATTCAATGAGGTTATTGATCATGAAGTAATTGGTCGTTATTTATGGGATTTGCTTCGATGTCACTTTATGTCCTTGCCTGCCGGTTGTAGTTTGACGACATTATATAAGGCTTTCTCGTATTGGAAATGGAAGAAATATGTTTTTTTTCTATCAGAAAAATTAAACGAGAATTTTTTGAATTATTCCATACAAACTAAATTCCTACGAGATACCAATTAGTGGCTCGTTGAAGAATTTTTCATTAAATCCAACCCACTTTAACTGCGTTTAGTATATATTATCGAATAAGTAACTGCCACAGTAACTTTAAGGAAATGATAACTATTAATTGACGATGATTTAGTGAAAGTTACAATTAGACTTTTTTGTGCTTCGATTTTTTAATCATGTAATTTAAAGTTATTCAATCTAATCTCTGTTTTATTGATTGATTTTTAATAGTTTAATCATTTTTATTTCATACAATATGAACCACCAATGTCTAAATATTAAAACCGTTAATGTAATTACTACTTATTATTTTTTATACATACATAAACATCTTTATTTCTGAGATTGGAATATACAATTACAATACAATATTTAACAATACACTAACGTTCACAATATATTTCCAACTCTGAAACTGGCTATCGACCAGTGGTCTTTCAACCTTATTTTTTATATTTATTTTTGTTTACATTTTTACGACACGACTGACATTTACTAAATGTACTTTCTTAATATTTCATATACATCCATGAATAATTTTAAATAATAAATGTAACCAGCTCCGCTCCGTTTTATAATAAAGCCACTCATAAAAAGAAATAAAAAGGCAATAAATACAAAAAAAAATCCCGTTACTCCTCCATCCAAATATGATGGAAGACAATCTCGCTCGCCGTACTTAAGTACAATTTTACGGTTTGCTGGTAATCAAAATGCATTATTTGTAAAAGCAGAAAAACAACCACGACGACTTTTGGAATGCATTAAAAATATGCTTTAAACTAGTTTCGGAATCATTAAAGGAGGGAACCGTTCACCGTTGTTCCTCACCTATCAGGCAATTCGAAACGGCGATATAAATCATAAGTGCTTAAGTCGTTTACAATGAATTATAAGTTGGTAATGTGTAAAAGAAACCATTATTCATTTCAATAGATACACACACACACACACACCGAGGAGGGAACCTGGATAAAATGTATTGTTCGTAATGCGAGCTCGCCCATTAATTTCATCTGGAATTTCCACGAGAGTTGATACGATGTTTCTCACATAATTAGTCGATGATTAATTGAGATTTATGATAATTCTGTAAATAAATTATTATTATAAAATCATAATAACGTAAACATTAAAAAATAAATTTAATTAAACTACTTGTAATTCCATTACTGATGGTTTGAGGCTTCTACTCCATTATACATTATGCGAGAGATGGCGCTTGCGTCGTCTTTCATTTATTATGATTAGTTAGATTAGTTAATATATACATTACTTTACCTTTGTTAAAAAATGAAGATTTGCACAATGCAAGTATCTATTATTTAATTCAATCTCCGTCGAAATATTCAGGAAGTAGTTGTTTCAATGTATATTTGTTTATATTCATTGTGTAAGATTATCTTATTGCAGTAACAAAAATGAATTCGGTTAATATTTTTTATATTTAATTTACTTTTAATCATAATAAATGAAAGACGAAAGCGCCATCTATCGTCTAATTTCATGTGGCATCTTTAATCGAAATTTTCATCACTAGTTATCCATACGCTAGATGAATGATGACTGGAATGTTTATTAGATAATATACTTTTGTTTACAATATTGTAAAACTAAAGCTCGTATTTAAGCTTTAGTTTTTATAATTTACAGTATGTAATTCTTGTAAAATAAAATATGAAAATAAACAAAATTACTTAAATTAAGTTATTTGTATACACATGTAAATAAGGTGAATTAATAAGACCGGTGTAATTTAAGCCGTGCCATAATTTAATAAATCGACGTCCACCGGGAAAGTTATTAAAACATCCCGTGGACGTAATATAAATAATCCCGAGCCGAAAAGGCAATCGTTTTGTAATTTACATTTTTTTTTCTTAAAGCGGCCTTATCTCTTATTACAATCGCGGCTGTAAATAATTATACGATCTCACAATTTTTTATGGTCGCGAGTCATAAAACATCAAAAGTGTTATCAAAAGATACATTTATTAACGTCTTCCGGTCAAATGTGTTATTTAATTTTTATGTAAATGAAAAATGTAATGGTCGTTGCGTTACTTTCTTTATTTAAAAAATATTGTGTTCGTTTCGTTTAATAAAATATTGATGTTGGTGATTTGTGTGTAACGATCTGATTATTCGAATGAAAACAATCGATTTGTTTAAAACCTGTTTAATGGCCACTTTAAACATTATATTGAGCGTTAAACAAAAATCGACGACGAAGTTGGCGTTGGAAGTCTCGAGTCATGTCTGCACTAAGATGTGTGATGATCGCACGAGAAAAGTACTGATTGTCATGTTGACAAGTCACGTGTGTGATCTTATATGACTCGAGACTTCCAACGCCAACTTTGTCGTCGATTTTTGGTTGGTTGGTGGTTTACGTCGAGCTTAATATTTGTTGTTGTATCGTCTTTAACTATTATAAATTCTAACAAAAAATTATTAGTAAAAAAAAACAATGATTCAATTTTAATTTAAGAGAAAATATTAAACATATTTATTACTGTTTTGATACAATTTTGTACTATAGTATATAACATTTCAAATTAATGGATTTTGAAATCAAATAAAACAACAGTCGGCTAACGGCCAGAAGCCTTTTTACCATTTTAAATCTATTTTTAATCTATTATATTCTAACTGAATAATCTGGTAATTATTTACTTAAACTTCCATCCTCATTAATCACTTAACAAGACATGCCAATATAATGAATTACATTTTAAAATTTTGCTTACAAAACACACAAAGTCTATTATATTTTTTGTGTGTGAAATTAATTAAGAAAATTCGCGCTGGCCTAGAACGATCGTTCGGATTTTGATTGATGGATACCTACCTATCGCAAACGGTCATTTTTGCTCAATAAATTAATTGCTTAATTAACCCGTCACACAAGGATAAACAAATACCAGTCTGTGGTATTTAATCACCACCATTATATCGGCTACTATATAATTACGCAATGCTCATAATAATTAATCACAATTGCATTACCGTTCATTATTTTGTTTATGTTATGTTTATGTTAATAATTGAAGTAATTTTAAATTACACACGGAAAAGTTCTTTTTTTTAACTCTGACCTAATTATAGTGCTTTATAAACTCAATTTGTACACAAGTAAATAAAATCGATTTCGGGTTTAATAAAATTATATTGTGTAATAAAATTAATACAGAAAAAAATATAGTCTGTTGTATTCACTTTACTTCACAATTAAAACCACCGAGGACTCACCCAGGTTCCCAGGCGATTACATGAAAATGGTCAAAAATCTCGGAAATCTATCTCTTTCTTAAAATCGAAAGAATATAAGTGGGCAAATACCCCGCCGGACATTGAATTATTTATTTATTTATTTCAACGGCGTGCCATTTACATGAATAATTACATAAGGTACAGCAGCTGTTGCATATCGTGCATGTCTATTTATATTTCTTATTTACTTTTTCTTTGCTCAATCTAATGGATCTAAATATTTACTTAATTTCTAATTATTTTTTGTAACTACATACTTTTTAATTGTTTCAGTACATTAACCCAGTGACGTTTCGAAGAAATTGGACGGCACCCGTTTTGGGTGCACAAACTGATTGGAAAATGAGGGCGGCATTAGTGTTCCTCGCCCTTGTTACTGTGTTGTTTTGTGGGCTCGGTGCGGGCGAGCCGTCCCCCGGCGATTTTGGTTACTCCATAGGGCCCCATCTCTCCTCGATACGATGCCCCAGACCGTGCGCCTGCGTGGGAACCACAGTCGACTGCTCCCATCGAGGACTCACCCAGGTTCCCAGGAACCTTCCTCAGGACATCGAAAGAATGTAAGTGTTGCCGCTCGATTGGGTCCATTGTTCGTATGCTCTTGAGCGTTTTGTAGAGGAAGTTGGATTTTTTTTAAAACCCAATATAATTTTCTGTTATGAATCAAGTTACAAGTCATTGAAGTTGCATTTTTTTAACGATCGAATGCTATTTTATGTTATGAATCTAATTATAAGCCATTAAAGAGAATTTTATTTGCAGCATACAATGTATATAAAACACTATAAATGACTTGACATTCTAATTATATAATTGTAGAATAAGAATAAAGATTACACATGTAGAATCTAAGAAAATTAAAGTGCAATAAAAAGCCATAAACCAGTGCGATTTTCGCCATAATTGAAAAACGGACTCGAAGCTTTTGTAAAATGCAAATCACTTGTACCTCCAAGAAGGGCTTGAAATGTTTATAAAATAGTCACTTTGAAATAAAAAAAAATATAAAGTGAATACAATCTTCTATATTTTTTCTATATTGAAAAACTTCTCGTAGTTCCATCACATTTATATTTGACTATTTTGGTTTTCTTTAATTCGTTAATTGTTGAGGCTTCTACTTTGTTATACATTGTAATTCAATTTTAATAAATGAAACACTTTTTTACTTTGTTTGTATAACTCGGATTATCCGAGTGTTTAATTTATTAAAATTTTCTTTAATTCTACCGAAAAATGTTTCTTTTCTCAGGACCATATTATTTGCCTTAGCCGTCACTTTCTTCGATTTTATTCCGATCATATTATGTTTTACTTTATATACAAATATCGAATATTGTTGTGGCGATTTGACGGGCGTCCAGCAGGTGGGACATAAAAGCCGTGGCATGTGCACGGAATTTGTCGTCGGCGATGGCCCGTTTCAATTCGTACGCGAAAAGATGGCCTTTAACGGCCTATCTGATCGTAAAAATGCTAAACAGGCCGCCGCATAAATTCCGAAATTAAGTTGTTTCGTTTACGGCGCGGGCATTAAATTGGTTGATAATTATCTATTAAAATCCGGGCACTTAAAATAAGAAACGGAAAATTTAAATACGAATACAAGATTACGACAGTATTATTTTTTTAATATTTAAAATGCTGTGTTTTATTGCTACTAATGAGAGCTATTGAGAATTGTATATATAAAAAAATAGTACAAAATCATTTTTATTGATAATAATTTTACAATATTTATTTATTTATTCATTGCCTAACACATACATTCTATCCAATAACAGGGATGATTTACAAAAATAGGAAAACATTAGATAAATATTAATTTATTTTACAATTTAAATGATATTTCATCCATATGATTTATATTATTACGCCTTTAGATTTACGTTACTCCGAATGTAAATAGTTATAAATAGTTAATTATATATGATGAAAAATCACACATTACCAATAACAATAAAAATTACAATTATTTTCTATTGGATTGCACTTTATATGAAATATATATAAATATAAAAAGCAATTAATATTTTGTATATCGTAAATAAAAAAAAAGCAACGGAAAATGACGGAACGGCCACTTCGAGTTCATTCATGTAAATCATGTACGAGATTAATCAAGATTAGCCAACACGCTTCTCAGAATGTTAATCACCTTAAAACAAACAAGCGAAAAAAGGAGGAACGAGCTCGATAAATACGTGGCCTAATATAGAGAACCATCTTTCAGATCCAATAGATTGCAACTAATTGAAAACACGAACGTCAACCGCTATGCATAATCGTATTAATCAATAATTTCGTGGAAGAGGAAAAAAAGAATTGATTGGTTTTATGCTGAGCTTGCTGTTTCGATTTTCAGATATAGATTAAAATTTTCATGAAGTCATTGGTAGTTGAGATTTTTGTTACGTTATACATGGTTTTAATTTCAATAAGGAAACTGATTTTACATTTTATATAATAATAATCTCATTTATGAATGAAAAACGATTTCGTTCAAGTGGCTTCCTCTGCTGGCCTTACAGTATGCCAGTCGTTCGGCTGCATGGCGACCAATTGACTTTTCCAAAACTATTAGTTATTCCTGTAAGTTTATATTTTCTTGGAGTATACATTAAGAGATAAACTTTATTTTCCGCTCGTATTGAGATTCTAATAGATCATTAATAAATAAATTAAAAAAAATCGTGTATTTCGAATCGCATTTATATACATTCAATAATATTCCGCGTGTATTATATAAAAATCCTTTATAACAATTCACCACAAACAATGAATTACGAAATAAACCACTTATTATTAAAATACGATTTACCTAAGCCCGTCCCACCTGGAACCCAAATCTCGCTGAGAAAACAATACCCAAAAAAACAAGACACGTGTAATTCCCAAACGTGAGCGATCCCTAATAAACTGGTCTCATTACCGGAATTACCACCACACACACACACACATACACACGAAAACACGTTTTAACGTGACCGTTTTGTATAACAAAAGCCCGCAGAAGAATAAGCATTATCATTCACACTGCGATGCCCTAATGTATTCAATCAATTCAAATAGGTTATACAATATCTTCTGTTTCGGCCGTAACGTGAGTAATCTTCCAGTTTTTTTTTGTTTGTTATGAAGCTATTAATATTCAGTTTTGGCCAGTCATTCTATAAGCCCTGTGGAATTTGGTTAGTCGTGGTTTGTTAAATCAATTATCACTTAAATTAATAATAATAGGGAAACGAATTGAATGACTACAAAAGGGCAATGAGTGATGTGTGGGATTGAACTTTAATTAAAGTCAAGGTTTATAAGAAGCTATTTGTTCGTTGTGAAAGGAGTTTTAAAATTATAAGAAGCTCATTGTGAACGGAGTTTTTGAATTCATTTTTCATTAATCTGGGAAATGTGATGTGTTTAGTGATGAAATAAATGAGCTGAAATTATATATTAGTGTGCTAAAAATAAACAGTAATGTAAGAATTTTACAATTTATTATAAGCAATGAAATATAAATCAATCATTTATCGTTAATTTATTCTCAATTGGTGTAATTTTAAGAAAAATTAACGGTGTATTGCACATTTATTGTTTTTAATATAAATAATGAAAAATGATATAAATAATATAGATAAAAACTGGACAACGCCGATTTTCTATCAATTTATTTTATGTAAATAATTTTTAATTTAATTACGAAAATCTTCTGCCCTTAATTCATTATTTTCAAATTCTTTTTATTTAATTTATTTTAAATAACTGTTACCAGATAAATATATATTATCTTTTTAGTTATCTTTAAATATAAAATAAAGCACAATAGCGAGAAGGCAGAATTGAAAGTAGTGGTACAATCCACAGTATGGAAGATGGCAAGTATGGTATGAGAAAAGAAAATAAGAGATGTGTAAAAAACGTGAATATGTATTTAGTTTATATAAGGACGGCTTTATACATTAAGGTATGCCAATAGGTTAGGTTAGGTTCGAGTGGCAGCAGCCTCAGGACTGCTCACTTAGGCCCATTGTGTTACCACAAGTAGAAGGTTTTTTCCTCCTAAACAACCCAGATCGTTCACCCTTATAGGTGAAAGATCCGCCAGCTCATTTGCATAGTGCAGACCGAGGTACTTGAGTCTTTTCCCCTCGAGGGCAGGACATTGTCCTAGATAGTGGAGTACTGTTTCTTCCTCCTCCTCATCTAGGCAAGGTATGTCAATAAAAGTCTCTTTTTTTTTAAATAAAATAAATTAATTTTAATTAATAGTTTAAAAAATCCTTACCTTGAAATAGAGAAGTCTGTAATTAAAATCTAGTATATTTTATAATATTAACAACTATTTAATACAATTTTCAAGATAATTTATTTTAATAGACCTGAAACGAACACCCAACAAACCCCTCTCGGGTGTAATATGCATAATCACGCCGGCGCAATAATTATTTATCGATGCAAAATTTAATATACATCAAACATTTTCGAATTTGTTGCTCGATTTTTCCCTCCCTTTCGCTCTTGTCCCGTGTTCTCCCGGCGTACCAGACTGCATAGTTCAGTCGCGAGTTTCAATTTAGCCGGGACCGATCTATCAATATTGCCACGCTCGGAGAGAACGCTGAAATAATCTGATCTTATTAGTAATTGAGATTAAATCGGCAGAATGCTTGTACTGTACACGGCGAGAAAAACAACTCCTCGCATGACGCGCCAGACTCGAGTGGAAGATGATTGATAGGATTCGCCCTGGGAAATTTTCTATCCGATTTTTCATCAATAGTTAAGTCGATGGACTGCCTGTAAACTTGATAACTTGTGATTTTTATTTATGTTGAAACGTTACAATCATATATCGATGATAATTAAAAGTGGTGTACTAAATCTTAGCCAGTTTTTATCTCTTCGCTTTCGTATTAACTGCACAATTTTGATTTATATATATATATATATATTGTTAGGATCGAGACTGTTGTATCAGTTATCAGTATTAACTGCACAATTTTGTGTAACGTAAAGCAATAAGATTTTCGCAAAAAAATAATAATTATTTTCTTAACAAGTTACTTGATTAAACTCAAACAATACACAATATAAAAATAAATTATTATAACTTCGTGGTACATTTTCAATATTAGGATAAAGAAAAACATGTTAAGTAGTATAAAAAAGTATTTTCTTCATCCTAATATTGAAAATACACCACCAAGTAAACGCTTCAAAGATTCAAGAATAAAAATAATAAGTTTTCTTATTTATTTCCGCTATTTTTATATGTTTATAATAATCATGAATGAATCTATTAAAGTGGAATGAATACATAATTTTAACAATATGAAATTTAACATTATGTTGTTAGGTTTAGATATAAATAGAAAAGAGTATTTTTATTTAAAAAGGTTCAGATATATTACTAATTAATTCTTTCCGGGGATTTTTATCGGGATTTGTGTTAACAAGGGTGGTTCACACGATTGATAGATAAATATTGGATTGGAACGGGCAACAGCAACGGCCGTGTGGGGCCAATTAAGAGGCGATCTCGACGCACGCAACCTGTTTTCGGTCCATGTGTTCCGGATTTGTAGGTGGCACAAACCCACTGGGAGCGACAGTTCGTTGATTTATCGGCAGTCGATGCTTAGTATAATACTACTGTTTTCGAGATGTCTAATTGTTATGCGGAAACTGTTCCTCTTAATGGCTAGGACATGAGTAAAATGCGGTGTTTATTGGCGTTTCGCTTGTTTTCTTTTTTCTATTTATAAGTTTATTCTCGTGGGTTACGTGTGAATTCGAATGGAAATTAAGGAATGGATAGTTCTTGTAGAACAACTAATACAATGCTCCCAAGAGGTATAGTATTTGTTGAATCATTTTTGAAGATATCCACTTACATCAATTTAATCCTAAATGCTTGTATACTTGAATAAATCAGAAACCTTTCTCAATACGTTTCGACTTAAATCCTGAATACCCCCGTTAATTGAACACGCTGCTGATTGAACATCCCGCTGAAAACTTTAATAGCTCCAAATATGATAGGGTGTGTTGGCAATTGTGCCCGTCAGCAATAAGCGTCTACGTGCGAATGGAATCGATTAAGGCGAAATTCAAATCATTTACCCGCACAATACCTCCCCTTTATCCTCCTCTTCCACCATCACCAGCAACACACAAAAAGAGCATGCGAACCGAAACCGAGACGTGCCGTATTAAAATTCAATAAACCAGAAACCGGAAGTGCAACTCGAGGAGGATTTAAAGCAACGGAAAATGAAAATAAAAAAAAATTAAGCGCATGTGTAATTTCAATTAAAACAAGAACGAATCGACGATTAAAAATACACGCTCTCATAAATATAAATAGCGAGCACCGAAGAGTATCAAACTCATCAAGAGTGTGGATAACAAATTGCACTTAATGAATAACTTTTACACCGTGATGAGGGTGTATCTCATGAATATCTCGCCCCGAAATATTAAAACCGAAACAGGGGCGGGGGAAATTGAGTTCGTGTGAAATTGGCTCCTCCGTTTCTTCTTTGATGTCCGCAATTTGTTGCTACTGTAAATTTTCCGTATTTATAAACACCGTTCGGTGAAAAAAAAGTGAAAACATCGTTATCGCTGAGTTATTAAGCAATTTGTCGACTGATAAATTGGAAAGACGGCACGAGAAGTCGCCGGATTAGCGGCAATTTATGGTCTTTGCTTCTTTTATATTTCATCGCCCGACTAATAATAAACTGGATATTAATATAACTTAAAGAGATTATGATTTGATTTTACACGCGACATGTGGTATTGCTTTCTAATACTCGGACTGGCTATAAATGTTAGGGATTTCTCATTTTGTTTTAATGAAAAATGCAGACGAATTTTACGTATTTTCTGAGAGCTTTGGCAGTGATATACAAAACGAAATAATTGATGTTTATCAACAACCTAAAAATTTATATCAAGATTAAAACAATTTTTTAGGTTGTTGATAAACCTCAATTATTATTATATAAAACGTGTGTTTTTTGCTCGTTAATAAAAGAACAATAATTTGCATTAACTATGTGATTTCCTTGTTAAATAAGTAAAGTAGTGGAAAATTGTCATCACATCTCTCTGCGGTGTAGTCGTTGACACACTTGGCAAGAAATCGGGGGATTTCAGATGTTTCATTTCCGCTTATATTTAATTAATTTTAATTATATATCAGTGTTGTACACTGAAATTTCTTCAATTTCATGAATATAATCATAATTTAAAGATTATTATCAATTTAATTAAATAAAGTAGTATGAATTTTCGAAAGTTCAATACTTAAAGGTCAATTAATGTTATTCAACATTTGATTCTCTTTTAAATGTTCATGAAATAAAATTGCATAGTAAACCAACTAATCGAATAGATTTCATATAAATTAAAATGCCTTTAAATCTTAATAAAAGTTTTATTTACGTTTTGGAAATTTAATTAGAATCCTCCCCTTGTAAGCCCAGCTCGCACCCTCTGAACATAATTGATTTGTTGTTTGTATTTACGTTTCAAAAATACCTTGTTTGCGTTTCCTGGTTTTAATTTTGCCTCCACGCTCTAATTAACACCTGACTTCCGTCCATAAATTCTTGCTGAAGGGAACGAACGTCGCCCTTCACTTCCCCAGATTATAAATCAGATCAACCGCAGGGAAAATCTGGATGCCTTTATATTCGTTAAAAGTAATCCTCCATAAATCACATATCCAGATGTAAAAAAAACTGCGATAAAGTAGTTATGATTAAAAAAATAAAAAATACACATTTTTTTACCGATGTGGAAAACGACGGAAAACCGTGGATAACTTCCACGGTTTTCCAGCCACGGTTTTTCGGCCCGGCGCCTTCACCATGGCAGATGCGCCGGGACTTTCGTGGTTCATCCACGGATTTTATTTACCATTTATATTCATTAGCATATTAATAGTAACCTGAAAGATTGCTTTGAATAACTGTAGCAATATAATTATTACAATTTGTAAGTCATCCACGGTTTCCAACAGAAAATCGGTGAAATTTCAAAGTTCAAACCAGCTGACTTTGGCGCCTTTAATTTTTGATTTCTTTGTCTTAGATTGTTACTAGATGTCTTAAGAACCATATCAAACAATAAAAAAGTTTATTTTATATTTTAACTATTTTTTTATTTTTTTTTATTATCCACGGTTTTCAACAGAAAATCGGTGAAATTTCAAAGTTCAAAACAGCTGACTTTGGCGCCTTTAATTTTTGATTTCTTTATCTTAGATTGTTGCTAGATGTCTTAAGAACCATATCAAACAATAAAAAAGTTAATTTTTTATTTTAACTATTTTTTAAATTTTTTTTATTATCCATGGTTTTCAAGAGAAAATCAGTGAAATTTCAAAGTTCAAAACGACCAACTTTGGTGCCTTTAATTTTTTATTTCATTGTCTTAGATTGTTACTAGATATCTTTAAGAACCATATCAAACAATAAAAATGGCTTCCGTCATGGTGCGCCGAAAAACCGTGGATAACTTCACATCGGTATTTTATTTCTGAGACTTTTAAAAAAGAATTTATTTACATTTTTTTAATATATATAAATCTTTATTTTATTCTTTTCGCACTCTCCGTTAATTACAAATCATAATTAACTTGTAAAACACTTTCAATTAAAACGAGAAACGCGGCGCTCCTTTTAAAACGCCAATTCGAAATAATCTTCCATTAAACACCGCTCGACATTAATTAATAAACCATCGAAACAATTAAAATAAACGGCCGATTCAATCGACGCCATTAATTAACATCCACATCTACGCGCACACACACATACGTGCGTTGCTTTTAATAAATTAATAAACACATTTCAAATCGCCCGTATAAATCAGAAAATCCCGGGGTATTAAAAACGAATCGAAACGAATTCACTCTCGCCGTTTTTGTTTTTTTAATCAATTTAATTTAATTAACTGAATGATTACAAGCTGGGCCCCAGCAAGGAATCGGGGAGGAGGAGGAGGAGGCTTTTATTGATTCGCTCCATCAACAACGGGGGGTTTGACTGAGTGAAGAACACAATCCGGTTGTTTATAGATGCATGATAGAGTTCGGGTTTTAATCAACAAAGATGGGGGGAGGGTTTAAAAAAAATCGGATGATTGAAATGGATAATGCTCGTTACCGAGGAGTTGGAATTTATGTCGTTGCGAATTACTTTTTCTTGATTAAAATAATGATATAAAAGGAAAATAACGGAAGGGAGAATTAAATAGAGAATAAAATGAAATAATCATGTGTCTACAGATAGCCTTATATAACATTTTTTTTTTTAATTTCTGTTGTCATTACAATTAATGATTAATAAATGTATTATAAGAAAATACAAACGTGTGTTTTTTCTTATAATTAAACTATGGAGTTTCATCCAGTAACAGCCACAACCGTAAAATAGTATTTAGAAAATTAAAAATAAAATTACTTGATTTGTTTCGTTTATAACATTTATTTATTCCAACTATTTATTTGTCGTATCCACTTTTAATATTTTAAAAATTACGTCTTTAAATAATTCTTCTGTGTTTTTTGAATGTAGTCGTGTTTGTTCATGATGGAATAATAAATGTTGGTAGACAGAAAAATTTTGTTAAACGAAGAAACAATAATAATAGGAAAAGGATTTATTCACTTGGTCACAGTTATTAAAATAAATTAAATAAAATAATTTGAAAATAATTAATTAATAAATTATTTTCTCTTTTGCTACTGACTTATGCACGAAGAAACAATATTTTATTTATTTTATCCCCTTGTTTCTACGAAGATGATTACTTTAAACGATAAAAATTCCATTCCCGAATTAAGTCCTCATTTCCCTCCGGTTAGCTCTCCACGCATCATCATTACACACATATTTATGCCCTAATTTAAGCATCATCGTATTTTTGACGCTAATTACAACGTAACAAAATCCTAACAAATTGTGAACCGATCCCGTCATGACCGGCACAACAGATACCGTTACTTCTGATAGGAAAAACCGTATGTTAATTAATATATCCATCATTCACATGCCCGGGAACCCCGTGGCAGCAACGAGACATTAATCATCGAGCGGTCCTAAAACGCTACACTTTTGACATTCACCACTCGGCGTTTCTCTTTTTTTTTATCAATTTTTGTTGCTTTCAAGTTGTTTTTTTTTTAGATAATTCACTTTTTTAAAATCGTCAGTTGCATGTGGGTGCTTCACTTGCCAGAAATGTGATTAATTATTTGAGGAAATTTAATATTGATGTTTTTACGAGGTGAAGTTATTAAGGGAGCACAAGTTCCGGTAATAAAATTTATGCTACCCAACGTGAGCGCTTAGAATCTCCGGATGGTAATAAATAAAGTAGCTATTCAAAATGGAACTAATGTTCTAATACCTGTTTCATATAATTTCACTTATGTTTCAAACGCTTCCATTCCTGCGCTGTTTCCAATAGTTTTCGAAACACTAAAAATTTTTGAACGGCCGTAAATAATCCCCGACAAATTCCGTCGTTTCGCAACATGGCAAAAACAAATGACGGCATTTTAATGGAAAAACGGCGCACGATTAATAAGAAAAAAATCGTTATTGTTGCCGGTCAGGGCAGGTAATGCCGCGTGGTTTATTGCCGAGCCGTGATATTAATGCGAAAAAGTATGCGGAATGCTGCAAGATTCTGATCGGGTGTGGGGATAAGGACTTTTCCCGCAATTAATGGCCGGCAAATATTTTTAACGTCGTGTATTACGAGAAACACCACGAAAAAATAAAAATAATGGACGTTTCACTGGAAATCAGTATTTATTTCGTGTATGCTGAAAGCGATTTTTGTAATAAAAAAAAAAGAAATGTGACACGATTTAAGCGCAATTTTACAAACTTCAAGTAACGTTACTCTTGATTTTTTTCATTCGGTTGGCAGCACTGTCTTATTGGTAATCAAATGGAGAGAATCATTTATTCCGCGATAAATATACAGTGCAGGCGATTATTTTAAAGCATCAAATGTTGTTAGGTTTGGATTGAGTGAGTTACGTGAAGATGATAATAACTCGAATAAAAAACACTTAGAATCCTTTCTTCACTATTTTTATTTTACACCAGATGTACATTTCGGACACAAAGTGACCATTATCAATGGTTGAGTGTTCTAAGTGTTTTTTATTCAAGTTGTTAGGTTCATTAATGAATGATAATATTAAATAAACTGGAAATTATTAATGTTAATTAGAGATGTAAACTTAATCCTTCTTGTATGTTTATTACGTAAATGCGTTTTACCAAGTGCTCAGTGAGAAATTTATCACATTCCATACAGAAGTCATGAATTTAAACAAACAACAGTAGTCTACATAATAATTCAGACTGGTTAAAATTAACACACACAAAAAAAGCTGCGAAACAAACAAAACATAAGTTTGAAGGCAGTGCAACCGTTTAAAGAACACGGAAATTGAATAAATAGGAGTATCAGTGGTGCGACAACGCTATACACTCATTGAAAGCCGTTCTCGGACGCGTTTAATCAACAAGGTGGCTTATACAGACTATTTATTTACTTGGATGCTGGACAGACTGAGAGAGTCGACGTTGCCCAAGGGTTATCGCACTCTGGAAACCATCTGATCCGATCCGATCTGATCCGATCAATGTGATATATACGAACTAACCACATAATGCCATTTCTATTCAATCACAATCGAGATATGAAAGAAAAGGAAATCATCTCTGCTTCTTTAGTATCGTTAATTACCATAGCCGATCAGTATTATTATTCCTTTTTTTGTTTGTTTATTTATTTACTTCTTCTTACATACACACCTATTTTTAGTAGTCCAGATGATATTTCGAACACGATGTGTTTATTGATAATTCCACTGATAATTTTGTGAAGAAAAATATACAGTGTTTTTATTATGTAATACCAACATTTTATTAATTAATTTACATAAATTAAATAAAATTAATTTATATGTAATTCGACTGAGTTGTTGTTTGTGAGTGTCTATTTTTTTTGGCACTTCCTTGGGTATCTTTTTTATCTCATTGTATTTAAATAAATAAATAAAAATAAACCGCAGTCATAGATCGAATGACCTCCGGTCGATAGCCATTTCTTTTAAGAACATATATTTGTTTTAAATGGTTTCATGTATTGTATATTAAATGTATTCTTTGGAAATAAAGATGTTTGTATATATTGCAGTCTTAACTACCATTAAAAACAGATTTTCAATTTCGAACTACAAAATACCCAAATTAAACATACTTAAATAATTATTTCCCCCTGACCCAATTTAACCATCTCATTTCAAACCCAGCACGTTTCAAGGCTACAACTCAAACTAATAATGCCAAAAAAAAAAAAAAAACACTAACAAACAACAACTCCGTCGAATTACATATAATTACATCCCACCCATAGCTCCGCAATTAATCACTTGTTTACTCTCTAAGTATACTTTTATGAACGGTAATTATATTTGTTTCGTGGAAACGATTTTGATGTTTTCATTCATGTGGCGAGATTGTACCTCCGGGTTACACAACTCGGGAGAGAAAAAAAAAGGACGCCGTGATTCGATCGTGATATAACACTTTAGATCTCCCGAAGAAAGCGTTCCCACTGTTCGAAAGCGGGGTTCAACGAAAACGTTCGAGATCTTGATATCGGCGAGTACGTGTAAAGATTTCTTGTAGATTGGGCTTAAAACTGGAATAAATTTACAGATTTTATTTGTAAAAAAAACAACAACAACGAATTAAATACAGGATATATTAAACAAATATTTTTTTTTAAATAAAAAAGAAGAATTTTCGACAGAAACACTTTCTTGAATTAATAAATATTTTTATAAATAGAAAACAGTAAATGTGGAAATGATTTATTAATTATTTTCAAATCATTTTTATTTAATATAATAAATATTTTTTTATGAAAATATAAAGTCACCTTACTTTTTGAACACACCTCGTATAACTAACTAACTAACCATCTTTATTCAAATGTGTATATGTATGTACAATAATATATAGAATTATATTCTGTAGATGATGAATCGGCTATCGACCGGAGGTCTTTCAGCCAACCTCGTATATAATAATTGTCATTAATATTTTTTTATATATATCTTATAAAATTATAACATGAACCGATAACGCAAGCTGCATTACAACCACAAATAATAATTACCCAGCCTGCACATAGCGATTAATAAAGGTTCGTTGACGTTGCGCATGCTAGCTCAAATTCAGATTTATACGTTGGCCATTAGATAGGTCAGTAATGCTAAACCCAGCTGTTGATTACCGCTCTACTTTATCAGCCGTATCGTACATATTTCACATGCTCGAACTAATTAATAAATAACATCGAAACCGCAATTTAATGGCAATTAAATTGCGGCGGCGAAAATTCTTCTACGTGCCATTATATATAAACAAGATAAGTTAATTGTGAGCGTTACTCAGAGACTTATCGGGTTTTATTATGGTGCTGATAAATGTTTCGGAGCTTATCTTTTGAGTTGATGTGGTAATTTCGTAATGTGATTATTTTGTAAATAGAACCATAGTGTAGAATATTTCTTAAGGAAATTATTAGTTCAAGACTTGTACATGTGTGGAATAAGAAGGAACAGCTTTTATACAGGGTGTGGCAAAACAGACAGTGCAATTTGATACGCCCAGTACATCCCTCGATTTAGTTTTTCGTTTAATGAGAATTTGTAATAATTTATACAGGATTTTTTGTCATTTTTTTCGAATTTGGTAATCGTTTAAATTACTGAAGCGTCAACGATAAGAACGACACAAAGACAGGCAGAAAGACTTCTGATCGATAGCTATTTCGTAAATGTGTGCTTTAATATATGTAATGTAGATAGATATCATCATACTTCTTTCATGAGAAGGACATAAATACCAAAATAAAACAGGCTGAAAGCTCATTGGTCGATAGACAATTAACAGATATAAATTATACATTTGAGTTTGTAATATTTATTATTTATTTATTTTATATATTCTTCTGTATATTTCTGTTAATAAAGATGATTATTATTATATGTATTGTAAATAATATTTAATTTTGTAGATTTACAAAAAAAAATTGATATATATTACTGTAGCGTAAATTGTATGATGCTTTGAAGGGAGATTTATTAATGAACACATCTGTTGTACAAAATTATGAAATGTTTCATAGTTTTTTGTTGTGTATAAAAACTAAGTTATATAAATTCATCTACACTTAACTGTATTATTAATATCACCCCGGCGGTAAATGCTAATTATCTCATGTGCCATTTAATAAAACTTCGCAGACTTTAAAATATGCGAACAGCACATCGCATTTCCCGAGCCGGCCAACTAAAACAAAAATACCCCGCAAAGTTTATGATGGTGGGCCGAGTTACAAATTCAGGCCGCTTTCAGCGTAACATAATCTGAATAATTAATACACTTAGTCAGATGATATATATATATTTACACACAAAAGAAAAACGAAAAAATTCACAGAATTAAAGGCACATGAAACTAAAAATTAGAAGCAGTGAGAATTTATTGCTATTTAATATGAAAATATAGAAAAGTGGATACAAAATCAAGATGGTTGTTGAAAGGAACGATGAAGAAACAATGGGCGCGTTCAGGGAAATTTTTCTTGAGCCATCCGTGAAGACCCAGATTGAATTTTCGTTTGCCACCTTGCCCTGAATCCATCTTTTGGTCGGGCTATTAAAATTAAATAGCCCCGAATAATTATACTATTACAATGACATTAAACAAGGAAAATTTCTTGCAACGTACAATAAAATTCGATCAATCCATTTTTCCAACTGCAAAAAATTTCTTACACTGTAAGTTATACAAACATCTATTGAAACAACTTCCCGAGCATTTACCTGGATATTAGATTACACGATTATATAGAAGCAAATCATGTACAACAATAAAAAAACATATTTTACTTTTTTTTTGCTCACAATTTAAAATTTTGAAATGTATCAATGTTTGGTAGATATCACGCAATTTTTTTTGTCATTCGCTTCATATTACTTGGTTTATTACAAACAAACGAAAAAGCGAAAAAAAAATAAACAAACGAAACGTAAAAATAAATAAAAAAAAGCTGATGGAATGCGGGGTTATTTAATTTTCGGAATGTTTCATCGGATGCTTTCGAATTAAATTCGTCTGGATGCAGTGAACCGATGCGTGCCGTTGATAATAACCCTGTTCGTATTCTGGTAAATAAGCTGAAATTCCTAAATGTGAATTTCCAGTCACGGTGCACGGGGATCTGATTGTGGACGTTTCACAGTTTCCATTTATCATATTTGACGGTGTCGTTTCATAATGGCTCGGGCCGTCGGATACAAAAGGAGTTTGCAACAACTTTGTTTCAATGTAACGTGAAATAAATAAAATTTAAAAAAACAAGTAAAAAAAAATAACGTACATTTCTATAAACAGTTTTATATAGAGCTCGTTTTTTTATAGAACTGTATATAGATTCTGAAAAATGGAAATGACACAAGGATTGGCACGTTTTTAATGGTTGATTGATTACAGACACATGAAGTGTTTTTAAAATTGCATAATTTCTACAGAGAAAATTGAAAATTAGAAATAACCTAACTGAATGTGGAATATAATGGGATTAAATTAGAGTAAAAAAGTAAAAATAAAGTTTCGACACGTATTTATTATTAAGTTACGTCCTCGTTTATTAATCTCGGAAAATTTAAAGACACCTGTCATAAAAATTCCAACCCACTTTCTTCGAAAGGCAGCCCGACACCCGGGGTCACTTGTTGAACACCATCTCGGCCGAATTACGCTATCATTATCCGATACGTCATGTATGACAATAAATCAAAACGCGCCGGCTACCCGTGTTACGAAAGAAGCGCCGGAGTGATAATAACGCTTTATTAATTATTCATGCGTCCCGGGTAATTCGTTGATAAAATCTAAATTACTCCCGGTCGCCAAATCCAGACATTAATCCCGGCGACGAGGAATTAATTATCAACTTCGGGGAGTCTTCTTATTTACACTATCGATCATTCAGCCGAATCAGGAGGGGTTTCAAACGTTCGTTTTGTTCGCGGCTGGTAAATATTAACTCGGTTATTAAGGCGTTGATAATGTGTGCGCAAATTATTATTAATGTATTATATCTTCAATAGATTTAATTACTATTTATCATTTTCGTTACTCATATTAATTACTTAAGAAAATTTGTCTTAACTGGGGAAACAAGTATAAATTAATTTGGATAATGTGCTTAGCCATAATTCTAACTGCAATTTTATATAACTATATAATCCAAGGATCAAACACTTCTCTATCTCATGTCGAGTACACGCCAGGTACGATGAAAAGTTGCCCAAGGATTTGCCCGGCGCATCCACCATGGAACTTCCGCTAAGTGTAGTTAATTGTTTATAGTAGTTACAACTTGTTAAATATTTAAATAAAATGAAATGATTCACACATTTACAATTATTTAAATTACAAAGAAATTAAATAAGGAAAATATCTGACAATGATGTGAATTAAAAATTCATAAAAAATAAATTTAATAATTAGCAAGTTACAACTCCAATAAATAATTATTTAACAATTGACCATACATAGGTAGCCAGGTAAATCTGTGGGCAACTTCTTAACGGTGGCGATAATTCGTTAAGGACTCGAATTTCATGGATTATAACACATCCTATGCTCATGTCAAGAATATGTATCTTTAAAATTAATTTACATAATTTTTAACTATATTGTCTTGTTATTAGGATGTGTTTCTTGTTGGAAAATAAAGATTTATTATTACTATATTATTATATATTACTTTCGGCTGAAAAAGTGGTATTTTCATAAAGTTTTTTTTAACTCTTGCTCCCTCTCCTTTTTTTTGTTAAATTTAATACTTACTAAGTTGAACACTGATATAAAATAACTCTTGAATTTAATTAAGTTAAATAGTCGGCGGCAAGTATAATTCCGCAAAGGTTTTTTAAAACAGTGTCGCGCAGGCAGACAGTAATACCTTAGCCCCGGACAAAAATCTTGAAATATCGCATTTATAAATTTTAATTAGCCCGACGGCATTAGCCTGAAATTACTGCGGGACACGCAATTTAATTATGCGCACTCGAGCGGCCGACTCCGTCCCCATAAACAGCTTATATTCGAGAGCGAGTTGAGGGTGGCTCGGACGAAAATATACCGTAATTTAACTTTGATTATTGGAAGGGGCGAGTGCTCCGTGCGTATATACAAGAAACGCGAGGAATATCATTACTTTCTCATTATGTAGCGCGGAGGAGAGAAAGATGGAGAGAAAGGAAGGGGCTTCTGTCAGCATCTGTTGCTGGTTGAAGTTATTCAGTATTCAAAATACAAGACGGGGGCACGTCAGCAAGTTTTTTTTCTTCTTCTGTGGATTAACTTAACGTACCTGTGTTTACTGTGTAATTCCTTGAATTATTGATTATTTAAATTAAAGACGATTTACAAACAAAATTTTATGTTTAGTTTTAATAATTAAGTCTATTTGTTATTTAGAATTTTTATAAAATTATTTTCTTGAAACAGGGAAAAAAATAATAATTAACAATGGCGTTTGTATTGGACAATTGTAAAAACAATCTGCTGTGCTTATTTTTATAGATGGGCAAAGTTCCTTTCGACCCATTCATTTTGTTTATTATAAATTCTGTACTTACTTGTAATATCTAAAGGTCAATACTTTAATTTCAATAATTTATTTGCAATTGTGTAAAGTCGTAGATAAAAAAAAGTGGATTTAAAAATATTACACTGAACACACGGTTTATATATATATATATATAAACCGTGTGTTCAGTTTTGTGTGGTGACGTGTGACCAAGTTTTGTGTGGTGACGTGCCAATTTATTCATCTGCTACCAACTACAGCAGTTGTAAATTTTGTTTTAATTGTGTGTTGTTTACGGTCTCGTTGAAGAATACCTCAAAGAGGTGTTTCAGAGTTTATGGTTTTCAGTTGAACATCGCTGTAAATTTCTACCTACCTCAAAACGGCCGAGGAGGTCTAATTAAAAAGAGATTCCAAAACGAAAAAAAAGGCGCACCGTGATTTACGACCAAGCTGACGTTTATATACGCGCGCTGAAAATTTCTTCTGCTCAAATATTGACCGAGCACACAAACGACGCTGGACTAAGTATCTAATCATTATTTACGACGTCATCAACTGTGCAAGTTGGAGATTTCCATATTATTGAAAAAAAATAAATAAATAAAGAATTATTCTAATATTGGAATTGCTGTAACAAACCAACCTAATTAATTCAAATATTTAATACTAATAGCATACAGAGTTATTCACGCTATACGAAATTAATTATTGTCGACAAACTACGCGACTATTTTAAATTCTTGCATCAATCGAAGTTAATTTATGAAATAATTAAATTACTTTAATGTAATCACAGTTAAACTCACTAATTTAAAAAAAACTCACGTTTGTTTAAATCAACATTAATAATTACACTGAACAAAAAAAAAACGGTAATAACACATTTCAATAAAATCCCGATTTAATTAGCGGGCACTGAATAAACATGGTGCGTGCTTTTTAATTCCCGCTCGCGCGTTTCATTTCCTCCTCGGCGCAGACGGTTTTCTTAATTAGAAAATGTACACCGCTTTTTCGAGATAATCCTCCGAGTGTATCCTTGGGATGCTTAATGATTGGCTTAATTTAATTTTCGTGGGCCTTTCGCCTCGCCCGAATTTACGCAAAGTGCCTTAAAGCGCTTTCGCTAGGATAATAACGGTGGACCTAATTACGTCGATGTTTATTGCGATGAAAATTATAATGATTATGATTTACAACAAAATTCTGGATAGATTTTCGATAGATTGAAAAGATTTATTTAACGTCTGTTTGCTGTAAATAATAATTAAAGCGTTTGTAATAAACTATTAATTTTTATAGATAATAAGTTTTTTGTACTATAGTGTATATAATGTAAGAAGAATAATAATTTTTACTACATTCATTTTTTTAATCTTGTAAACCAACGAAAAGTGAAACAATTAATTTAATAATGAATCCAATTTTTTTTTTCTTAATTTTCTTAACAAACATGTATTTATGAAACCTTAAATTATGTCAAATTAAATTAATAATAATAATAATAGGGCAGAAAGACCTCCGGTCGATAGCCTTTTTGGTACTGTATGTATAGTTATAGGGATGATGGTATGAATCCATTACGAAAAACCTAAAAAAAACTCAAAATTTTCCGCTTTTGAAAACACCCAAAAAAGTCCATTTTCTAATCGATTTATAGGCCCGTGCGTCCAATCGATTTGGAATTTAAAGGGCTTAAATTAATCGTTGGTCTGAAAATAACATTTTGTGGTTACAGAATTTTCGATTCAGGGCCGGAGTTATTTTTTTAATTTTCCTTTTATTTGGATCGCCGATAATTCGAAAACTAAAAGCTCTAGGGATTTCGAACGCTGCATGGAGCTCCGCTAGACCTTCAAGAAAATGTAAATAACTGTTTACCCACCGAGCAACGGGTTGTGAAAACTCGAAATTGTACACTTTCTAAAACACACAAAAAAATGGTCATTTCTCTAAGCGATGGTGACTTTCTGTAACGTTGTACTTTGCAACTTTATGATTTATCCAATAGATTTATGTGACAGCTATGTAAGTCTTGTGGATAATATTCATGTGATATATCTACAAGACTTACATAGCTGTCACATAAATCTATTGGATAAATCATAAAGTTGCATCAAGTTCAATTTAGTGCTCTTTTTTTTAATTGAAACTATGAATAATATTGCATACTGTTTTTTTTTGTGCGCTTATAATTATAATTCAAAGAAGAAATAATGAAGAAAAAACAAAATAACAGGATGAAAATAAAAATTCAATCTGCGCTCGCAAGTCATTCCGAGTTTTAAAATTAATATCCGCCTCTTGCATCTGATTACAGTATTAGAAAAATGACCGTTCATAATTTACTTTTTTAATAAAAACACGTCAGCGACGAACGGGGGAATTTATGATAAAAAAATTGAATGAGACATTCCTAACATACAAGTTAATTACTTAAGCGGTAATAAATTCGAGGTACTTAATACCGAAACGGCCGCCTTATTTCATTTCCTATCTGGCCACTAATAAACCACGAGCGCCTTATATGGTCGAATGTTTGATTAAAAACGGCCGTGGGATAAGATTTAATCTTACCGGACTTGTAACTAATTACGGGCATTCGTTTTCAAAACACCAGGTGAGAATCAGAACGGTGTGTGTGCGAGTAAATTTATTTTTTAGGTTATAACTAAACATCTTTATTCAAATGTGTAAATGTATGTACAATAATATATAAAATTAGAATTATATTCTGAAGATGAATCTGTTATCGACCGGAGGTCTTTCAGCCCAAAGCTTCATTTACACTTAATAAATTAGTTGTAAGTTTAATTTACACTGACAAAACTAACTTTAACTAACTTTACTTGAAGTTTTATAAAGCTGGTTATAATTTGTATTTTTCTTATTTTAATAATTCGTGAAATTGCTACTGCATTTTTATAAAAGATTTCATTTCAATTATGAATAAAACGTATGAAGCTGTAACATTTTATTTCTACAAAACAAATTTTGAAATGTATTTTATTTTGTTTCAGGTAAGTTCCAATTATTTAATATCCTCATGACTGCAATGAAGTGTAAGTAAAACCAAATTATTAGATAGTTATTATAATAGAATTAATTAATTATTAATAACCCTTATACCCTTAGAGTGTCGGGTGATAATAATATGAATTATGAATATTGTTACGAAATCGGGTTTAATCGGACTCGGAAATAAGTAAAACTATGTCTATCTGTTTAGAGTACACTTAACACAATTATTAATACCGCACTGTCACTATTTATTTATAACGAAATGTTGAGCACTCGGATGTTTATGATTGACTGACTAACTGCAGCGCCACTAGCGAGCGCGTGCTTGTTTCTCGAACTTTCCGGAACTTTCGTGACGCCGCGTTTACCGTCGCGTGCTCTGTGGGGCATTCCAGAACGCTCTTTCCAGTTTCTTCTTTCACTTTCACTATATTATTATTATTTTTACAAAACAAACATTGTTAGAAGCATAGACGAAAAATAAAAATATAGAGGAGATCTATATTTTATTATTTCAAAGAAAACAAAACTATAAAGGGGTATTTTTTATGATGAATGATAGACGTAAGAGTGACTGACATAATTTAAAGATGATAAATTTAATAAAAAAATATATATAGAGGAATGAAGAATATTCCTATGTCAACAGTTACATCGTTGAAATTGGATGTATACTAAATATTAAAGAAAAAAAATCAGCCGTTGAATTTTTGTTCCACAAAGAAGTCTATAAACAAAACGCATTAATACTTATTATTGGCAATAAATATTTTAAACTCCACATATCTGTCCATTGTATGTGTTTTCCTTTATTTCTGTATGCATGAACGTGTGTGTTGTGTGTGGAAAGTGACTCGTAAAATGAAATTAAATGCGAAATTTGTCTTGGGGGCCCTCTCGCCGGCGCAGACGCCAATAAAAAAGAATTTGAAAGCTGGTAGTAAAATGATTGCATCTAATGGCGCATAAATCCGACCGTTAAACAAAAAAAATATAGCAATAACAATACGAAAAGGACAGAGTTTATTGCGACCGTAATAAAGCCAGACTTCTCACGATACAGTTCGTTAAGGTTGTAAATAAATGTATGCACGAATGGTGACAAATTTCCACTAATAAATTATAAACGCGAACAACGAATGTTTTGTATGTGGTTTCAGTTTATTTTCATCGATAAATATTTTATATGTTGATAATAAAAAAATACGGTTATGATATAAAACAATACTAATTTAATGCTGTGTTATGCAATATAATTTTTTTAATAGAGAATAAAATGTATAGAAAGCTCGTGCGATTAGATATAGAGAGGACTTTAAGAAAATAAACGGCTAGTAAATACTCAAATGCTGTTTAATTTACTAAACATTAATATGAACTGTTGCTCCATCTCTGTCTCTCGTGCTAATCCACACTTAATTACAACTTAATTTTCGAGCGTAAACATCGGACTGCATCCAAGAAATTAACTAGACGCATAAATAACGGAACGTTCATTTGGTTCGCGGGAAAAGACCGTAACTCGGGAGGTAAATAAATTAACCGGCCTCGCTGAATTGAACGTCAACAATACTGCGTTCAGTTGCGTTTTCAGGGAGAAAGGAAATTTATTGTGTTAATTTGTTTAATTAAAATAAGTTTTAACGTTTCTTAGATATTTAATTTGAAATTTGTTTTAAAATAAATAGACATTGCTTTGACTAAATTAAATAAAAAAAGATTTGAAAACAATTAAAACATTATTTCCACCTTTAGCTCTGTGACATTCTGATTTTGCGTTGCGTAAGTACTTTAAATAAATCCACATTAAAACAACTATTTCTCGGGTAAATACCCCGCCAGACATTGAATTACATAATGGACACGCTGCAGTTCTGCAACAATTTTTAATTCGAGAATATTTAATGTAAAGACGAATTTAAAATGCTTTATTCTCGTTAATATGGTTACATTCAATTCTGTGGTAATTCGAACACATCAATCAACGAATCAATTAATGTCGGATGTTTATTCAAATTTGAGCTTCTGCTACTTATAATCCATCCGAGCATAACAAAGATTTATGCGTGTAACGGAATTCGCTATAAATATTGGACAATCGGAAATTTTACCGGCCTTCGGGCGAAACTCTAATTTCTGGTTATTAGGCGTAAAGCCAAGTATTTTTCGGATGTGCGTAATTAAAGCGCCTTCGGCCGTCTTCCTCTTGGAGAATCGCTCGTGTTCGTCTCTTTTATTTCTTTTTTTTGCTGCCGCTCCCGGTGTGGATTGGTAATTGGATTATTATGATGTTCTCGTCGTGATTTTGATTAATTATTTCCTGCTTTGATTCTTCTTTCGAGCGGATTTACGAAAATAAATTTACATTTCCGGGAATTGTCATGTTTTTCTCTCTCTAAAGGTAGGATTAATATTATTTAAATGAGTTCTAAAATTATGAAGAAATCATGAATGATATATAGAAAACAAGTTATAAGACCACATTCGCTTTCAACCTGTAATCTTAACCGTAACCACAGATATATTAAAATAAATAAATAATAAATAAATATTACAATGAAATTAAACAAGGAAAATTTCTGGCAATGATTAATGAAATTTTTCATTTCAAGCCATACAGTTTATAAATGTCCTAACCATGTGGCAGGTATGTCGAATGGTTGCTTTTTGAATTTGTATTAAAATATTTCCATGTAGTCCAATCGATTACAGGTCTTGCAGAAAGCCTTTGCTAACTACTCCTGTCCCAGATATAACTACTGGTACAATTTTGTTTACTATTATTATTAAACACAAATTATTAACAATACATTATAAAAATTAGGTTGGTTTAAAATCCACTTCATTTGATTAAAAAATATTTAATTTTTTACACTCAACAGCAAGAGAAATATAAACAAAACAATAACCCAATTAAAAACGAAACGCAAAACAACAAATCACTAAATCATTTTTGAGAATCTCACTAATTCTTCACGGGCAATTTTAGCCCGGATTTTAATATCGTCTGGCCACCGCTAATTTTAAACCCACTCGAATGTTGTTTCGAGTATACTCTCTCTCTTTGTCTCTTTCTCTCCGTCCCCCTCTCTCTTGTGGGCTCCTATAATTGATTGCGTGCAGTCTGAATTGGACGCGGATATCCTCAGCTGGATAGAGAAGGGGTTGGAGAGCGCTTAATTATTAATTAAGTATATAATTTCAATTATGAAATTTCGCATTCTGCAGATTACCAAATATTAATTAAGTTATACGTGTAAGGGTTTGATTCGATCTTTAATTAATGCTTAGTAATATTTTTTTGGGGGGAATTGCATGTTTTTTTTTACAAGAAATAAATGTTTTATTTCACCTTTTTTTGTCTCCATCAACAACAACACCATCTATCGGAATTTTTAAAATCTATAACACGAAAACATTACAATTGAATAATGAATAAATAATATGCGTTGTTATTAAATTCTACGTTTTGATCGTTTTTTTTTTTTTTCATTTGTTTCAATCCTTGGCTATCTTTTCTGCCTCGCCTATGCTTAGTCCTCACTCTTGGAGTGCCTTCGTATTATTGTTTTCCCAATTTTCCAATGGTTCTTCCATTGCTTGTAGTGTTCCTTGCTTCCTATTTGTTTTTTTTTACCGGTCCATCCTCTGAATACGTCCCACCATCATAGCTGCCTTTCCTACACATTTTTGTATCCCCTTTGTATTTAATTCTTCTCCCAAATCCACATTTCTTACTCTGTCTCTGGTTATGTCTTTCACTCCTCGTAGAAATTTCATTTCCGCAGCTTGTATCTTACTTTTAGCTTTCTTGTTTAGCGTTCATGTTCATGTCAATATATGTTTTAAAGCCGAATAACATTTCGAATTTTAATTACCTTTCGCATATTATTTATGCCAGTTTAAGTCACACTAAAAAAATCCGATTAATTTCTTTTTCCATTTTTCACCTCTGCATACTCTACGTTTCTCCTTTTTCCTTTCTTCACATTGATTTATTTATTTTTTAAAAATTTCGTGTTTTCTCTGAGCGCCGGTAATAAAAAACAGCGGCCTTTTATGACGTTTCGTATAATCGAAAGTCCCCGCTTCATGGAAATAACGTGTGGAAATCCGTGTTTTAAACACGTCGTTAATTCGTGGTGGATGTTAAGTCATAAAAATTCGACGTGTGTGTAATTGTTTTTTTTAGGCACGACGAAGCGAAACAATAAAGCACACTCAACGAGAAATATGAAGATTGTGGAAGATGTTGTCAAGATTAGATAAAATAGACATGTTCTTAATCTCTAGATTTAGTTGATTGAGGTAGTAAAAAATGAAAACAAGCATTGTGGTTTATTAAAGTTTAGTCGATACTTAATAGTTTCTTAATGTATATATATATTTAAATTAGAAGATTCAAAATGATAAAACATTTGGTTTGTTTTATTTAGTATATTTTTAATATTTTTTAATATATACAATCATTATTGTGGTTTTAACATATTTTTCTCGGATCAAAAAAAAAGTTGCATGATGCAATATTTTATTGATAAGCAACAGCAGTTGTACATTATGTAATTCAATGTCCGGCGTGGTACTTACCCGGGAAGTAGTTGTTTTAATGTGCATATATTTAAAGTACTTACGAAACGTAAATCAAAATGTCACAAAGCTAAATGTAGAAATATATATACAAACATCTTTATTCAGACAGCAGAATTACAATTCTTTATAAATATTTATATTTACAATACATATCGATGGGTTAGTAGTCTGTCATGAATTTATGGTGATTTGCAAATAAGAATTTTGCTAGCTAGCTGAACTGTCATGTAAATGAGTGATGAATTGATGAATTGTAACAGAAGGGTGTTTATGCTTAGGAGGGATAGTAGAAATATTTTTTTTTAATTATTTTTATTTAATTTACTTCTATTTATGATTTTTTTTATGATTAAAATAATTTTCACAATAAAACCTCTCAATGTTTGCGGAGCATTAATTAAAATTCAATTAAACCCCCGCTGAAATTCCCGAATTTATTTACAAAAGGGAGACTTTCACCTTTAAAGCGTCGCCCGGTCCTCGCCCCCGGGTTTGAATTCATCCATATTTCAGCCGGGGCCCCAATTCCGCCCTTTTAATTAAATGCATATATAAATTTCGCAATGTACGCGTGTGAATAATTAATTAGGAAAGCGCACGGCGAGGAGTTCAGTTCGAGGGCGTTCCGTCAGGTATTAAAAGTTCCACGACGTTTGACGGGGCCGTTTTGGAAAACGTCGCGCAATTGCGCCGAGGTGTTCGAGTGTTTCTCGGGAATGGGTTGCAGCTTTTCCGGAAAGCTGCCGATTTAATTAATAGAATATTTAGAATGTCAGCATTTCGTGTCTTTGTCGGTGTTATGATTTGGATGAGTTGCTTAAAGATCAAGGAGAAAAACACAGACTCGAATAATTTTAGATGATTGAGGCTAAGCTAAGCTATAATTGTGATGGATATTCGGGTGCAGGAAAGTACCCCCTATCCGAATTGAACAAAAAATAGATATGGTATCATTTGAAAAAAAAGTTGACCATCGCTACTTTAACAGTTGTCATCTTATTGTCAATTTGGTGACACCATTAAATAGAGAATTTCTTGCCCTTTATAAATATATGTTTGTTATAGTTTTCTGTCAAAATAAAAAAGTTAGAAGAGGGTGGAACACCAAACTGAATCACCCTGTATATATATATATATATATATAAAATTATTAAATGATATCGACATAAATAAATTAATCGACAATTTATTATCTTTTTATTAACTAATTAAAAATTATTTTAAAGCATTATTTTTTATAATAAATAAATACGTCTTTATAAAAAGTTTTCATTTCCGTGTACTTTAAGTATTTTCGCACTGTACTTTATGGAAATATTATCGTACAATATGTAATCTCTATAACGCACCCTTCCGCGGGGTTTCGAGTTAAACTCGGCCGTGTTTATTTAATCGATGATTAAAGGGGAAATTTTCGTCGTCGGCTGTGTGTGCTAAGGATATTAATATGTAATTTAGAACTTACGTACCGTATAGACTTAAGCTGGAAAACTCGGGGGGAAAGATAAGGGAAGAAGTTTATTAAAGAGAAGTCTTATTAAAATGATAATTTTCATGTATCTATCCGTAAGCAGCATTGAGGCTTTCGTTGGCTTTAAATTGAGTTTAGAATATCGAGAGGTGTATTATTTCATGTGCGCAGGTGGAAATACGATCAAGTTGGTTAAACGATTTTCGAAACTATTTATTAAAGCAGGTTTTATATAAATTAGTTATATTGGTATATTAAAATTTTATTAGTGTGTTTTTCACAATCAAATTTATTCAACCTGAACAGTAAAAACATTCCACTGCAAGCTTAAAGACCAATAACCGAAAACAACACGCATACAAACACACAATAAAATCCACTCAAATCGCCGATAAATTATCAATGACACAAAACCCGACGCACGGCCGAAAACCAACGTTACCGTTTCCCTTCCAGCCCATCAATCACTGAAAACGCCGATTTTTTTTGTTGTTTTTTTTTTTCGGTGGCTGTCGCTCTCGGTGAAATAAAAAAAACTGGACCGTAAAAAAGCGCGACTGTATTAAATGTCACCACCTAATTCCACCGGTGTCGTAAACCATATTCCACCCCGAAAAACACAGCTGTCGACCTCCTTAATTAAAAATCTATTACGCCCGGGTTAATTAACTTAATTAAAAGCAATGAACCTTGGAATGGACGGACCGTATTGATCGCCCGGTGTATTTTACGAATGGAGCGCGTAGGTGCGAGTGATTAATAATTGATTTTGATTGATTGCTTTCTAATATCTTATCTCCGTTGGATGGCCGGGGATCGAGAGGTTCATTAAAAGTTGATTTCGTCGGATTAAAAAGCGCTTGTGCAAAGGAGTATTAATAATATCGATGATGATTGGGAATCGATTTGTTATTGTAAATGATAAAAAAAAATGTATAATAAAATTAATGATCAGACGAACGAACTGTTGATGAAATGTTGCTTTATATACCCGTGTGAAGTTATCTGGGGATTTCAGCCATGGATTATAATATCCATCCACTTGAAGATTACTACAAATTTAGTATGATTTATGCCTCCTTGTATATACCATAAAGTCTTCTATGTTATTGAAAATAATCTACAGTATTCTAAAGAATTTATTAAAAAATGATACATTTTCAGAGCCAGTTATAAGAACAACATTCAAAATCAAAAATGCCTACTTTATGCCCACTTTAAGTTAAATTACTTAATATTATTATCTAATATTGTTACTAGTAGTCTTAGAAACTGTTTAAGGAACCAAAAATTTGGGGCAGTTATTTTTTTATGATTTTTTTGTCAACCTCGTAATTGGCTGAATATAAGAACAAAATTCAGAGTAAAAAATTGCTACTTAAGGCGCACTTTCAATTCAATTTCTTTGTCTTAGCATGTTATTAGTAGTCTTAGGAATTGTTTATCTGCTTTTGATGCAGCCATTCGATATCTATTAGTCCTCGGCCACCTTTAACTCGCGGGAGAGTAACCCTCTCCATAGAAGCTTTAGGATGGTGTGCTCTGAATTTTGTTAAGGTGGTTCGAGTTTAATTAGTATATTCTCCAGGTCAGTTTTAGTCCATTTGACTACTCCAAATGTATATGTTAACACAGGTGTTTATGGCCATACTATTATTATTACCACATATTTCATATTTCTATTTTATGTTGTAATGGCGTAAAAATAGCTCGAATTCGTAACGAAAAAATTCCTCTATAGTAAACGGTTAAGATATATTTAGTGGTAGTTTGGTATTTTTTGCAGAATAATATTATTATTTTTATTAATTTATCCCAACTCATTCCTCTTTGGATTCCAAATATGCAAAGCGCAAATAAGCTGACGCGCTCGAATGGGAAAAGCGTAGAGAAAAGTGTCGGAATCGCGCGCGAGTTAATACGACGAACGAGTTTGTGTGCCTAGCTTCCCATTTCTGCCGCCCACGCACCTAATAAAACAAATATGACAAGTCCCTCTCTTTCCCGCGCTTAGGCCGAGACGAATGTGTAAAAGCTACAAAGGCCGCCTTCTTGTTTAGTCTGCAAATATTTAACCGGACAAATTTTACGCTTGTGAAGTGAAGAAAAAAATAAACGGGACTGAAATGGGTGCAGAATAAAAAAAAAAATGTGAAAAGAGAGGAGACCGGTGAGCTTTCGCTACCGTGCGCTTTATATTTTCAGAAAGCGTGAATATTCATGAAGGAGATTTTGTTGAAGCCGGAATGGAAATACAGTTGATCTAGTTCTGTGGTGGAAATTTTGTGAATTTGATTGGATTGCGCTTTATATTTTTTCAATTATATTTTTATATATACAAACATGAAGCGAGGGAGAGAGGAAAGAGGAGGATGAATCTTGGATGAATTCCAGCATTACTTGTGTTGTAATTCGTACTTCTTTAAAAAATAAAAAATAAAAACTTGCGGACTTTTTTCACATTCTTCAATAACGGCTTCTATAAGTTGGCTGTGATTAGCAACATGGAGTATACGACTTCTAATCTTCCTTTTGAGATAGTCCCATAGATGCTCTGTAGAATTCATGTCCGGACTGTTAGCTAGCCACTCTAATAAAGAGATATTAACATCATTTAGGTAGCCTAGCCAAGTGGGGACGAGCGTTGTCCTGCATGAATAAAAAAATTTGACCAGCAAACAGAGTAAAAGGCATTACATGTTCTACAATAATGTTGTCTAAGTAATATTGAGCATTCATAGACCTCGTGCGTATAGGGACCAACTCCGTACGAGCATCGAAGCAAATTCCTCCCCAAAACATTTTAGATCCACCACCAAAAGGTACTTTAAGAGAGATATTACAGCTGGCAAACCTTTCTTCTCGCCTTCGCCAGACACGCTCACGTCCATCTGGAGCTTTAAGGCTAACTCTAGCTTCATCGAAGAACAAAACCAGTTTCCAATCATTGATGGTCTAATTCTGATGTAGTCTTGCAAAATGTAATCTCTGAACTTTGTTTTCTGGTAAGCAAGGGTTTCTTGGCTGGTCTTCTGTTGCTTCATGTAAACGTCTTCTAACCGTTCGAGATGATATAGCAGATATTTAGAACATCTGCTAATTCGTTTTTTTTAGCAGATTTCTGGTGATTCTCCTGTCTCTGAGAGCACGTTTATATGTCTCTGCTCTCAGAGACAGGAGAATCACCAGCAATCTGCTAAAAAACGAATTAGCAGATGTTCGAAATATCGCTATATCATCTCGAATATATATAATTATTATAAACTGGCAAAATAATATAAGACATGTACTAAATTTTCAAGAGTATATAAATCTCATCATTCAATAATTTTGTTATGGCACAGACACAGACAAACTAAACGCGCAAATTTAATCGTAAATGTCGCGATCCCTGACGTACGATCATCCGGCGCAGCGTGTTCGCGAATAAAATTCGAACGTTCGTTCGCGTTTAGCGAAAGCCTATTGCCTTTTGCCTTTTGATAATTATTCTTAATGAGGCGGATAAGTCGGATTTATGGCCGGCCGTAAATAACGCATGTAAATTTCGCGCGCCGCTCACACGTACGAGACGAGATTGCATTATATATCGTGGTCTCTTAGGGTTCAAACATTTATAATCGCTTCACGGTGCACATTAATCTGCCGAACTCGCTACCTTCACATCGGAATTATTCATAGTTTCAGCAACATCCACGAAAATTAACACTTAACTGGAAACTTTGCTCAAAGCGCACGTAAATCGTATTTCGGATTAATCCACTCTGACGTTGTTATAATTTCCAATAAGTTGAAACAATTTTTAATTACTTAAGAAATACATTCAATAAGTATATATGTATATATACAGGGTGTTTCAAATTCGAGTCTCACCCATAACTCATACACACAAACACATAAAAGCAACGTTGATAAGTACTGACATTAACAAATTCACCTCACGGCCTGACTAATTTCCACGAACGACAAAGCCGAATTATTCCCCGATAACAATCTCCCGTATACATAATTAAAAAAATAAACACGAGAAATAATTACCAAATGTTTTTTTTTCCTCCAACTTCTCCGGCAATTTGTTACTCGGGCCTGATTAATTGGATCACCTCCATAAACCAAATGAAATTAGCTATTTTGATTGGCGCTCTGGGCATAAATCAACGTAATTTATCGACGACGAATAAGGTTGCGATTAATTGTGTTATTAATTTTATGTCTCTACACTCCTATCTACTAAAAAAAAAATGTATATATATATATATGAAGTGCGTGAATCAAACGCAGGTGTTTATTTTAATTAATTGTGCAAGTAAATAAATTATATGTAAAAGGGAATTAATTGTTTGTACGATTGATTTAATGTGTTTTGTAAATATTGCTTGCGTTAATTGTAAAAGTCGTTTCCGAAATGATTTATTGCGTCTTTTAAATATTTAATGATAATAAATAAAAACATGTAACTAACAACCAATTTAATTTATTCCGTTGGATTGGTGAACTATTTTTGTCAAAACATTTCAAAAGAAACTATTATTTTCACCACATTAATTATATTTTTTTAATAATAAATTTACAGAGTGGTCTAGAAATAACTACCCTTGATTATCACTTTGTAAGGACCAATATTCAAATTTTGTTATTAAAAGATACCTGGAGGAATAATCATTGCTTTAGAAAATTTGTTCCAAATTTGTAGAAGAGGGTAAATATATCTCTTTTGTAATTTAATATATAAAAAAGTTGACTTTCTGAATGGTATATAAACGTAAATACTAATTAAAGCCTAATATACACAGGAAAACAAATCCATTTAAATGCGCGTAAACATAAATATCTCAAACCTGGCCCAAACTAGACAAGCAATAACTTATCCCGGACAACCTACAAGAGTCTAAATTATCGGTACATCCACCTTCCGCGGCACCCGAGTGAAATTGTCGTCAAATCTGTCACTGGACGTCTATTTTCGTACCGCTCTTCTGCGCCGTTTTATAAAACAGGAAACGTCTAGTTATCACCAACTCCGATTGAAGAACGGAGAGAGACGGACGGACGGGGCGATGGTGGAATGTAATAAGGAAGGTCGGCCGTTCAAGAATTTATATTAATTAATTTGTCTTAAAATGGGGCACAAGTCGGCCTCCTGTCAGGCCAGACACGCGAATGCACCACGAATTATTATGTATGTGAATGAAACGGAATGATACACAAAAGTCTGTCTTCACTGATTTTAATGGACGTTTCAATTATGGAGAGGATTTTTTTTTATTTGTTTGTTTCGCTGTGCGTGACTCAAATCTTTAAAAACATTAAATATTTAAATTATTTAATTATATTAAAATATTATAAATATGATTCTGAATCCACGGAAATATTTATCTAAATTAAGAGAGAATACATTTCATATTTAAAATTATTGAATCCCGACACCAATTGGTAAAAGGGGACATCGATTATATATATATATATATATATATATTTTAGATGAATAATAATTTTAATCGGCTTAATAAAAACACTAAAGCTTTAAATAACCTCAATTCCATAGCTAAAGGGAAAATAATTTATTAACCAATTATTTCTTTTTATTAAAATTTATTCAATTCAATTTTCCATTTTCCATTTATAAACATTATTTACAACTCACTGTATCGCGCAGTGAATACAAAACTACCGAAAAGTTTCTCTTTTGTGTGCCGAACTTTATTTGCGCACATTCACGGGCCTTTTTCGCAAGTTTTCCTTGGTGTTTTTCTATATTTTTTTTAAGTCCCTCAATTTAAATGCTCCCAGTGCATATCCCGGGTGTGTTTGCTTTGATTGTTCGAGTGAAAAGTAAATTTCAGCCGGTGCATTCGTCGCGTCCCATTCTCCCTCCCGCCTAGGAGAGAAAAACGTTCGCTCTGAGAACGGTCCGTTTAGTATTTTTAATCTGAAGACAAACATTTCTGTATGGGTGCTTGAAGTAAGGAAAATGGTTCGACAGTAGGAGGATGTTTTTATTATCTACAGCTTTTTCAAGTTTACGGTGAGGATTTTATTTTTATTGAACGTACTCCCCTTTATGTTCAATTTAATAAATATATTCATGTAAATATCCATAGAAATTTTAATAAAACAAATTTTAAATTCTCTTGAAAATGGGGTAATAACCCGAAACTAGTCGAGAATTTAAAGTTATTCAATCTAATCTGTGTTTTATTGGTTGATTTTTAATAATTTATTAATGCCAAATAAAGGTTTTTTTATATATATAGTTTTTTTTTTAATAATATGTGTGCCATTGGTTAAATTTCACTGATTACTTGAATATGGCTCAAATGTGTAGACATGGAATTTAGAAATTGCTATGATAAAAAGTTACATTTTACCTAAAAACTTGCTGCTTCTCTATGAAGGGTTGTCGCCGTCAACAATTCGGTTTGTATCGCAACCAAATGATTTTACCTTTTTATACCTCTTAGTTTTAATTTATAAACATTTCATTTAGGGTTTAATTAAATGTATATAAATTATTTTCATTATTAACACCATACCATAAATTGAAAGCCTTTCAAATGAAGGAATTATAAACCTGTCAATTTTCTCATTTTTTTAAAATGTTTATTTTTAATAATTATCTCCATAATGGGGTGCATTAATAAATACCGGCGAGAGGGCAATAAACCTCTCCGCTGGCTTGATTTCGCCGAGGCCCAAAAACTGTTTTATTGTTACGTCTCCCTGTGCCGTACCGAAGCTCTCGAAGAATCCATGCGATCGATAAAGAAAATGATTATTTTTTTCCCTTTGTGTAATTAACAAGATGAATTGATTGGGCAGACATTGTATCGCTGCAAAATTTCGAACGCGTCTCGCCCGAGGGGCGTTTCGTAAACTTGGTGCCGACTGGCATGAACGAGGAGAAGACAGCGCGGTTCAGCCCGGAGGATTATTATCGGGTGAAATATTCATGGACTTATCTATCCATCAATAGATTCGGAATTAACATTCAGCTTCGTCGCTCGAATTTCGGCGATTAGTACTGTAAACGGGTTTTCGTGAATTTGCAATATTAACAAATATTATTATAAATATTGACGGCAACGACCCTTCATAGAGAAGCAGCAAGTTTTTATGTAAAATGTAAGTTTTTAAACCCGTTTACAGTACTAATCGCTGAAATACGAGCGCCGAAGCTGAATGTTAAGTAAACGATGAGCATTGCTTTCAATTTGGATTTCGACATCCTTGCTTTTTTCATTCTCGGAGATGCTGGAGTTTTCCAATGCCGCTTAGTTTCAACATCATACTGAAAAATCCAAGTTTAGTCACATGTGATGACCTTTTCGGTTGTCGGCATATAGGAGGGGATAGGCGGATTTATTAATAAATTTGGGATCAGTTATTATATTGAATTATATATTGAATTGTATTGAGTTATAGTTATATTGTTAGTTATAGTTGAGTTATATTGAAGGTTATAAAGGATTGGTGATAATGGGGAATCTTTTCTATATTCATGGACAAATTTGTTACAAGTTGTTACATCGTTTTCTCATAAATATATTTTTTGTTGAAGTATCTTTTCCTTCCCCCATTTTTTTTTCCTGGTTTATAATTAAGTACTCATGTTACATTATTAACCATAAAATACCTAATTGATGATGAAAAAAATATAAACGTTTCTTTCCTTTTTTGACATATTTTTTGTATCTACAAAGTGTTCGAATCGTTTTTTTTTTTTTTGCTCCACTCAGTAAACGCCTGAGAAGACCAGAGGCACGAATCACAAAACCTGGCCGAGCAACTCGCGCCTCGAAATGGTAATAATTAAGAAATTTAAGTGGCTGTAATTGCAGTAGCCATCCCACCACTTGGCGGTTTCGAGCGGTTAAACTCTAACAAGAAAGCCGGCGAGGAGAGCGCACCTTCATTACATTCAATTTACCAAACAAAACGAAACACACCCAGCGCCGAGATCCGAGATGAGCTCGTATGTAAATCTGTGATTATGAAAGCTCGAGAAAAATATGAGGTGGGGAAAACATGCGCGGCGGGTTAACATGCCTTATGAGTCTAGTTGGGCAAAGTTGATCTTTTCGATTTTTTTGTCACTGCATAATGAAGTATATGACATTTTTTTAAATTTTATTTATAATACTAATATTGGGAAATGTCATTTATTAATAAACACAAATTTATTATTATTTATTAAATTTTGCTACTTAAAATTGATTATTCAGAAATACTCGATTACTAAATTCACTCTATTTTGCCCAACACTAGTTATGAGCTTGGTGGAAAAATTGTCGTCGGTGTACAATTGAAAAGGCGTAATTAAATGCAAGACTTCGTTTGCATGCCCGGAATAAACGCGGACAAATTGAAAACGGGATGGATGGAGTGTCTTCGAGGTGTGCGCTCGTATTTCATACTTCGCGCTAGGACGTAATAAGGTTGGGAACTATTGACTAGCAGTGGAAATCGTATTTCATATTGATATACTGCTAAGAAATGTTTACAACACTTAATAAACCAAACACGATTGATTTCAACAAGTATTTTTTTTTAATTAATACGTGTAACAAAATTTAAGACACACCTAAGCGCAATGAAAATTAATACACTGGAGCAAAAAGCATTCCGTTTTATTAAAATGTAGTACACGCCCGCATTTTGGAGTTTATGGGCTCGTCCGCGTTTTTATGATCAACCGGAAAATGTGTCAAAAATTTTGTTTTCAGTTTTACGAGGCAGTACGCGCACCGAGGGCCGGGGCGTATTAAATTTTAACGCTAAGTGCGCTCTCTCCCTTCGGATGTATTTCTCCCCGCGAGCTAAGAGGGCCCTAAAAAACGCCGATGAGTGAAACTTTTTCAACGGTGTTGTTTTTCAATTAAAAACGCATCCGGAAATTTATTGATGTGAAAAATTGTCAGCGCCCTAAAAAAAAAAAATTAAACCACAAAAAGCAATGTTACTGTGAGGATATATTAAACAAAACACTGTAAACTTTTCTTCACTGGGTGTTTATTTGTACCAGATTAAAAGGTGATCATTATTAACGAATATATAATTACAAAACCTCGACACCCAATACGGGAAAAAGAGGATAAGATTAAGAAATATATATATATTTATTCAATGACCCTTTCTACCCATATGTGTGTAGGGTTTAAGATTAAGAAAGAAAGATAATAATTACAAAAAAATTACAGAAAAATTCGATTGAAAGTATTATTTTACACGAATACAATAAACCTTTCCATCAAAACCACGTAGCCATTTCTCTTGCCTCACAAACACGTATATCAAAACACGATGATTTATAAGAATAGGTAACCTGCTCGACCACCTCCAATTACAATGAGTCGGGACAAAACGCGTCGGGCCCACCGGCGAGCAAACATTTTATTCACCGCATTCAAATTACACCCATTTAGGGTGCCGTAAATAACGGCATGAGGAAACCGTACACCCTTTATTGGGGTTAATACACGAATAAAAATCCTTATCGGCGTTCTCTGGCCTGTTTGTGCTCCTCATTATCACCGTGTGTTACATAAATTGTAGGGGATTTGTTCTTTAGTAGCTACCTATTGAGAGCAGGTAGGGCGGGGAGGGGGACGCGTTCTTTTTTTATTGCTTTTATTGTGGTCTCGTGGTATTATCTTGTTTGTATCAGAAAGAAAAATTAATGGCTGGGCGACTGTTTGGTGTGTGATATAAAGAGTTGAATGGGGATTGTGTTTCAGCGTTGGGATGATTGTTGTAAAGCACGTGGGTTTTTGGCGAAACTGTGAGAGAATTATGCAGTGCAATTTTTGTGAATTGTAAAATTTATTAATATTACATTTTAAATTTTTTTTGGTATTGATAAAGGTAGAGATACTTTAGTTCCCTGATCGCAACCAATATAAATATGCAACACAGAAATGCCGTGGCTATTCAATTTGATAAATGTTTAAATTAATTGTTCAAACGCCATTCATTTCATTTGAATACTTGACGATGGCCATTTTAGTTCATCAGAACAGAATATTCCATGTACCTTCATGAAAATGACAGATTCATAATTAAAATAAAAAAAAATTGAACGCATTTTTTTTCCCTTCTCCTTTATCGATACTGTAGAGGAAACCGTTTGTGGGATGTGATAAAATTTTAGTACTATTGCTCGGAGAGAAGGTGTGTGTAGCTTGTTTATTGCCCCGCGATAAAGTTTCCCCGACTCATTTTTTTTTTATATTTCGCAATGAAAAACGCGCGGACTCATTTTGAAATGTACGAAATGTTTCAATTACGGCCAATGGGTTTTCCGAACGGGGTTTTATGGTGTCTCACTCATATCCTTATCTTAATTATTCCGCATGGATTAAGCTGATATTGAATTCTAGATAAACTGTGAAGCAACTTGTTCTTTTTATACGTTTCGTTAAGATAATCCTCGAAAGAAGAACTTCTAAATAAATCACCTTACATTAAAAAAATCTTCTTCTGCAATCCCTTGTTGCACCTTAGGGTGTCGGATATATATTAAAAAAATCAAATACTCAATTCTGTAAATTGAATTGAAATCCGTTTTGCGTGGATCGATATGATACAATATTTGAAATATATATATATATATATATATAAATTTCATAGTATTCACAGATATTTACATTATTCGTATGATTTATTTTCATCACGATTGTATTTTTTTTAAATAGCGCCACAATCGTAAATTAACCATTTTTATTTTAGTTTTCCAATACACATTAAAAACAAAATATGCGCGTACACTTTTTGCATTTCGTTATGTTTCACTATACATTAAACAAAACCGTATCGAAACATGTTGCCCGGTTGCCTCGCGGTTAATTTAAAACTCGATTATCGCAACAGACGGTTGTTCATCGCTCCCCCATTTCGTCTGGGGACACTACTCCAGTTACGTTTTGCGTTTCCAATCCCCGCTGATTGACCTCCCTTCGTTATTACAGTTTGTCACAGTGTCTGCTTTTGACAGCGGACGTAATTAGTCGTCGATATTAAAATATTTACTGTTTAAAAAACTGTTTACTTTCGCGTGGAGAGCTTTTTCGTTTAATTGGAAATAAAATTGAGAGAGAAATAATTTCTGATATTAAATTGCAGATTGTGCTGTAACTAAAAAAACAATCCTGAATCAGATGTATGTAACAGATGCCTACCGCGGCAATATCTTTATTTTTTGTGTGTGACATCCTTTGGGAATTGGTGGAATGTAAAATTGGCCGGCATTAGATACAACAGCAAAGAAACGATCCTTCGCGCGTTTCCTATCTTTTCGAAATCTCCGGCGTGAAACTCCCCGTCGAACTAATAACGAGATATTTTCGTCGCTTTTATCTGTCGCCGGAGTCCGGGGGAGGAAAGGAAGCGCCACTGGGCCGAGGTACGAAAAGAGATCAAAACAATTGTTCGCCTCCACAATGGGGGGACGGCAGTGCGGGCCGCAGATAGCGGCTTTTACGGTGCACTCGATTGGACATTGATAATAAGCTGATAAACGGTCACTGGTTCAGTTTCTTTCCCAGTTTTCCTCTTTTTCCTCCAGTTTTCATTTTTGCGGAAAAGTTCCGATCGCTCTCGCAACCCATATAGAGGTGGACGCAACGGAGCGGAAATCTGCTGAATGAATGAAACAAACAAAACAAAAAAAATACAATTTTACCTTTAAATATTTATAACAATAGAAAAAAAGGATTAATCCATTTTGGTCACAGTTATTATTCGATTGAGGAGGCTAGTATAAAAATAAAGAATACCAAAAGTGCTCAATTTCAGGTGGCTGTGGAATGGTTTTGAGCTGGACCATATTCAAACTATTGACTAAAATTTGTAGCTTAATGTCAAATTTAGTAATATAAGTAGTTAAATTAGCTCTGGAGAATTTTCTTATTTTTTTCAGTTTTTTTTTTAAATTGTATTCAATGGGTACAATTGGATACAATTTGTGCTCAATTTCAGGTGGCTGTGGAAGGGTTGTGAGCTGGACCATATTCAAACTATTGACTAAAATTTGCAGATTTATGTCAAATTAAGTAATTTAAGTAGTTAAATTAGACCTGGAGCATTTTCTTAATTTTTTTCAGATTTTTTAAAATTGTATTCAATTGTACCCATAGAATACGAAAAGTGCTCAATTTCAGGTGGCTGTGGAAGGGTTGTGAGCTGGATCAGATTTAAACTATTGACTAAAATTTGTAGCCTGATGTCTAATTAAGTAATTTAAATAGTTAAATTAGCCCTGGAGCATTTTCTTAATTTTTTTCAGATTTTTAAAAAATTGTAATCAAATGTGACTATCAGTATGAACAGTTATAATAAGTGAAAAACGACGCAAGCGATATCTTTCGTATAATTCCATGTTATTATTGCCGTGAAATAGCAAATGTATATTACGTACAATTATTTTTGTCCATTATGTAATTCAATTTAATAAAACAAGATTTATTTACGTAACGTTAATCAAAATATTACAGAGGTTAAATGATTAATTCATCATTTTCAAATTCTCTTTATTTAAATATTTACCAATATTGAAAGTTAAACTTTTATTCATAAAAAGAAAAAATCAGGAGCGGTATTTAGCTGCAATTCGGGGAAGCTTTCCGGTCGGGGTTTTCCATTGAAAGGAGCATTTCGCGTCATTTATCTTCCCGATATTCATCTATCTAATGGCCATTCCAATCAGAGCCTTAACTGCACGATTAAGTAAACGTTACATCCATCAATATCATCCGTTCCTCTTATCTTTACAGTAAATACCATTTCTAATTAATTAAGCGCATTTTTCTTGCTTGCGGACGCCATCAATCGTCGTTTCACATTGTATGGAAGGAATGGAAAAAACCAGAAACATGAATTGATGGTAATAATTAATAAATTATAGACCCTCTGTCGGGAATTATATTATGCATTCCTCTAAACTTGAAGATCAATGAATTGAACTGCAGTGTGCCTGGGAAAAAATGTTTTTTTTTATAAAAATGAAATTTTCAAATCCGATTGCTTCTGGAAATACCAAATATCCACGCTAACTGCACTTTTTAATGAGATATAAAAAAATGTTTTCTCTTATACGTCGTCACATTCACAGATTAAACAATTTAAAGCTATATTTTGCATTGAAATATTGTCTATTCAAGTTTTGACAGAATGCACCAACTAAAGTGGCCGACAATTTTGATTTAAGTTTTTTTTGTAAATCATACAAATATGTACAGATGACGGGTTAAGAGTTGGTTAACTCCTTCAGTAGTATACTAAAAATATTCGCAAATTAAGGTCTACTAAACCACACACCGATTAGCACTTGTTTGCAGGCAAAACGGCCCTGTTCTGCTCCACACATTTTGTAAACTCTTGCACCTCCTTCGTGCATATCATCGATTCTTCCCTGTACTTTTGGTAACAAGCTATTATCTCCTTTCTGCTATCAAGACATGGCACCTTTTGTACTACGGTTTTACCCTTTGGCCGCTTTCAACGCTTTCTTATATTCATCTTCCATGATGGATTGCATTTGCTGGTACCTCTTTTGCAACGTTTCCATCATTTAATCATTCTCTGCGAGTGCTTCGACATTTGCTTGCTTCAATTGAATTGATGCCAACTTGGTGGTGCATGAGATGGGGTTAATCCTTGAGTATCATATTCAGGTTTTTTTAACAACTTCTTGTCCCTTCATCCATTGCATAACGTCTTCTGAGACCTTGATTCTTCGGATTGTGTTCCCCGTGGTGATTTTCCTTGATTTGCTGCTGGAAGAACCCATGTTTTTCGATGCATTTTTTACTGCGCAAATTTTCCCTCTCACTCGTAAGTTAGAAAAACTCAAACGGTCTTGGTAGTTTTCGTTGTAAACAGAAAATAAAACAAAATGTATTGATGTATCATTTTAATCACTAATTGGCAAAAAAAAACACATAAATTAATGATAGTGATGTGAGGAGAGAGAAGAGCAGAAAAAAATATATTCAGGAATCAGGAAATGTCGCGAATTTTTCCTGTAATAAATGAGCCGTCATGTAAATTAGATACTCAGGTTAAAGCCTTTTCCGACGGTTTACAAGTTGCGAAGTGTGTTAAAATGCTAATGCGATACCGCTACGCCCTGAAAAATGTATAATTGCACACCGCAAACACCGACCGTGTCATCCGACAACGAATGCGATTTTTCGTTGTTTTGTTTTCGTTTGTTTCGCTTTGCAGGTCCTTTTATTTTCGCGGCGCGCATAAAATTAGTTTAGCACTTTTGTGTACGCTAATTAATAACTATGCTCATAACTGCATAGCGTGACTAATTAAATACGCTACGAAAAATATAATCACCGGGCCGATTTTAAACATTTATGAGTAAAATTAGGATTGCTCTTGAAGAAATATTATTTCAGGATATTTAAACGACCATGTGGAATGATCCAAAAGCCATACGAGTTGAAGCCTCCCTCAGCTTTTGGATCATTCCCAAAGTTTTCAAACGATGTGAAATGTCTTGTTGAGTCACGCCCAATAAATCTGCAAGTTCTTGTTGTATTTAACACGGATCTTCATCCAGTTATGCCTACAATTCTGCGTCTTCAAACCTGCTGTTGCATATCAATATGTTTGAGAAAAAATCAATGCAAAAAAAAAACAGAAAAGAACGTCCTGATAATTATATAATACAAACAAAAAATTCACCATGGTAAATTGGATGAACGGAAGCTGATATATATATATAAATTTCTTTAATTAAACAATACACGTTAGATCCTCATCCATAACAATACAAACCCCCAACTTGTTTTCTAAACTAAACACTCTCTGTGCTAATTCAACTATTCCAAACAGAACAGAAAACTTCGCCGGGCTGTAATTAATACAATTCAACCCGCGCGCACAATCACGACCTCCCCTCACGCAAACCCCTACAATAAATAAATAACCCCGCATTTGGGGACGATTTTTGTATTCATCATTTATTACATTTTTTATGCGAAATAATAATAATAATAATATCGGAATTCGCAGACTTTAAATTGTTTTCGGTCTACAAAACACTCTCCGGCGGGAAAAATCAATCTCTTTCATCATTCCGCGGAGCCAGTATATAAAGCTAGATGGTGAGGCGAGCTAAATGCCCTTTTCAGCCCTCACAGTTTCAAGTTTCAATGGGGCTGTGTCTGTGCATGAAAGCCTCGATAATAACTCAACGATTTACAACAGGTTCATCTTGAATGGTTTTAAGAGTGAAATATTTGAAAATAAAACAGAGAGATTTCGCGTGTTCTTTTGTTTCGCCGCTTTTGTTGGCCGTTTGAGCAGAGCGCTTTTACGCAGATTGAGAGCTCCTTAATGGTTTAAGTTGTTGCACAAGTTATTCTCCAATTAATAAGCGAACATAAATGGCGAGGATCTTCATTAAAATTTAAATTAAAGTAACTTCCCAATAGCTTATAGAGAAATTAGTTTTTTGCTGACACTTGCGTCCCTTGCAAGGATCAGGGTTAATTTTATTTGCAGGCTGATTTATTTTTTGATTAATAAATTATTTCCACAATTAGCTCTACGACATAAATAGAAAAGAGTATTCATTCACTTGATCACAGTTATTTAAATAAATTCAATAAAAATGCAAATTTTTATTTAATTATCTCTGTGACATTTTAACTTTTCTATTTAATTCTTCTCTCTTTTTTGTTTCAGGTGAGTAATTTTAGAATCCACCAGTCGACCAAAACACGACTCATTGCAAACCGAGTGCAACAGCACGGGGCATATTTCACGAGCCGGCTTAAGCCGGAGCCGGCGATTAATGAAAATACTTTGGTCCGGGCTGGTGCTTGTAGTGGAAGCACGGGATTTCTCCGTCCCTCCTGTACACGGACCGCGAAGAGAGACGGGCTTACGAAACACCCGGGTGTTTGACGTGAGCTGTCAAACAACGGTCTTGTCTCGCGTTTAATCTGTTTGGAATGCGGCTATATGACATCCAGGGGATTACCGTCCTCCGGGGGCTCCTTGCCCTGGAAATTATGAAATACGGCCACCGACAACGAGTGATGTTTACTCCCCTCCTCCTCCCTCCCATGTGTTATAAAGCCCACATATATTTATATTTAAGGAACATGTTGGTGATTGTATTAAACACTTTTAATTAATTGAACGAGTATGGTGGGTGAGTGTTGAAATTGAAAGGAGAATTTAAATCGTTATTAAATGTGGAGTGCATGCTGGCGACAAATTGTAATTCCATTTCGATTAATTTAATAGAAACTTTAACAAATTCTTCTTAAATTATAAAAAAAAAATCTTGACGGGTCTATTTTAGAATTTTATACATTAATTTTTGTATTTGCCCGGGAAGTAGTTGTTTTAATGTGCATTTGTTTAACGTACTTACGTAACGTAAGTCAAAAATGTCACAGAGCTAAATGTGGAAATAATTTATTAATTATTTTCAAATCATTTTTATTTAATATTAATTTTTGTATTTAATAATCATAATAACAATAATATTTGACTTATTTATATTATTATTATTAAGATTATTTATATTTCATACAAAATTAATGTGTAAAATTCTAAAATAGACAAGAATTTGTTTTGAAATCCAAACAAATTCGACGTATTTATTTGTTGCATTTATATTCCAACATCGATCCATTCATTCGGATTGTATTGGGACTCGGGCCGCCTTCCCCTTCTGGCGCAATCAAATTCGTGGCATTAATATTTTATTGCCAGGAGAACGCCACCTTTTGGAACGTGTAAGCCCCGATTGAAATATTAGGGATAATATTCCGCACTGGTGATAAACGCCAGCGATAAATTTACGCCGGGCGAAAACTATTGCATTAAGTCCCCGGGAATAAATTAGAGAATTACAAGTTTTCACCCTGGGACCGCGTCCAGGAGTTGTTTATCGCGGACGGGTCTGCGGGAACTACTCGGATTCGGGTGAGCTATTTTATTTTATCACCGTGAAAATTCATGAAAGTGGAAATTAAAATTTAAATTGAATTAAGTAAATTAAACACGAATAGAATGAAAACAATTTATTAAATAATAAAGTTTAGTTTATTTATTTTCTACCCTACACCCATGTGGGTAGAAAGGGGTCATTGAATATATATATATATATATTTTCAATGGAAACAAGTCGAGAGTTTAAAGTTATTCAATTTAATCTGTGTTTGTTTTATTGGTTGATTTTTAATAATCTATTCATGGATATTCGTGAAAATTCTTTTATGTAAGATTAATTATAAACAAGCAAAAAGTATACATCGCACTGTATTTTGCATTTCGAACAAGATTATTTAATAACTCCCATGCATGCGAAAATAAATTAAGTAAAAAAAGAGTTATAATAATCGAGTTATGCGAGAGTCCGTGTTCCATAAACTGGATTTAAAATTCCGGCCGCCGTAAATCCACGCATTTCAACTCCACGGATACGCGGGCATCCGAGAAATGTGGCTTGAAATTAAAACGAAAAAAGGAAGAGTTAGGGAGAGAGAGTAAATACGAAATGAAGAAAAAACAACTGGAATAAATACATCAAACCCACATTTCGTGCATATGAAAAAAATGAATGAACACGAAAAAAGTAGGCAGTAATGAAAATATTTACATAAATCCATCGTAAACACACGCGTGGATGATGAAGGATGAACCAAGAGAGCCGACTGTGTTTATAAAAAAATAATTATAATATATGGTTTTGATGTGGTATAAAATTTCAGCTTGTAAGACATTGAGTGTGTTTGAAATGTGTATTGATTTATATAAGCGATGAATAAATTAAAAACGAATCATTAATTAACCAATAATCAATAATTAATTGATTAATTAGGGACTTAATAAAATATCTAAGTAGAAAATATTTGAATAGCAACATCTACTGCCGGTGTTTGAGTTAATTGAAGTTGACATAAATTACAAAAAAGTTTTATTATACTTAACAAACCAACTATAAATACACTAAATCACAACCATTACAAAATGATTAAACTCACACACGTACATATTCTTAAGCCTCCTCATCTCTTCCTGTAATTCAGGCTTTAATGCTCCAGCGAAAGCTCCTTTGAGCGCATATAAATATTAATAACCCACCATTTTTCCTTCTCTACTTTTCCCTCTAGTCTAACTAATTAATGGATTCGCGGGCGATTAACTTATTCCTCGTACGTTTACCTGTACACTTGTAATCCTAGAGGTTGGCGAGCTTTTTGCCTTTATTGCCAGCTGAATCTGGTGCATGCGGGCCGGCTATTTGTGTGCTTAATCCGTGAGCCGGGTTGACAGGGTGAATTAATCGCATGAAAAGGTGAGGGCGGGATAAGAAGGCGTTTTTGAATGGCGATGAAAGGTTTCGAGCGTCGATTTTTATGAGATTGTTAAGATTTTGGAATGTTGTTGATTTCCTTTTAGGATTTGTGTGAAAAATATATCAGGCTCATTAATGAGGACTATCTGGGTAATGCGCGCATATATTCACGCTCTTTACCGATGTTCTACTCGCTGGTAACTACCTACGATGAATGCGATACTTGGGGGTGACTTTGTCTCTTTGTCGCACGGAGCCGGCCATCGCAAACGTCCTTCCTGGCCCACTTCCGAACAGTCTCTCTTTCAGCGGGAGACCTTTATTATGAACAATTTGATAGAGAAAACATCCAAAGAAACAGAAAACGTGTAATTTTGAAACAGGACAATGCGAGACTGCACTGCTCATGACGAACCCTAGAAAAAATGAATTAGTATGGTAGCTGCGGTAATATTTCCCATCCACAACCAGCCATCATACTTAACTGATATTAAGCCATCTGATTTCCACTTATTTCGATCGCTACAGAAAAAGTTTTTATTCCGTATAGAAATATTTTTTTCGAATTTTCAAAGAAATATGAAAAAGTTCAAAGGGGTACGCCTTGCAACTTTTTTCATAAAAAAATAATTGTAAGCTAAAATGGGCTGAAACTATCTAGAGAGATAGTTTAAAGTCTGCTGAACTCGAATCTGCTATTAGAAATTTTTTATTCCGTACAGAAATATTTTTTTTTCAAATTTTCAAAGAATAAATGAAAAAGTTCAAAGGGGTAACCCTTGCAACTTTTTTCATAAAAAATAATTTTAAGCTAGAATGGGCTGAAACTATCTAGAGAGATAGTTTAAAGTCTGCTGAACTCGAATCTGCTATCAGAAAATTTTTATTCCGCACAGAAATATTTTTTTAGAATTTTCAAAGAAAAAATGAAAAAGTTCAAAGGGGTACCCCTTACAACTTTTTTCATAAAAAAATAATTTTAAGCTAGAATGGGCTGAAACTATCTAGAGAGATAGTTTAAAGTCTGCTGAACTAGAATATGCTATCAGAAAATTTTTATTCCGCACAGAAATATTTTTTTCGAATTTTCAAAGAAAAAATGAAAAAATTCAAAGGGGTACCCCTTACAACTTTTTTCATAAAAAAATAATTTTAGGCTGCAATGGGCTGAAACTTTCTTCAGAGATAGTTTAAAGTCTGCTGAACTCGAATCTGCTATTAGAAAATTTTTATTCCGTACAGAAATATTTTTTTCGAAATTTCAAAGAAAAAATGAAAAAGTTCAAAGGGGTACGTACCCCTTACAACTTTTTTCATAAAAAATAATTTTAAGCTAGAATGGGCTGAAACTATCTAGAGAGATAGTTTAAAGTCTGCTGAACTAGAATATGCTATCAGAAAATTTTTATCCGCACAGAAATATTTTTTTCGAATTTTCAAAGAAAAAATGAAAAAATTCAAAGGGGTACCCCTTACAACTTTTTTCATAAAAAAATAATTTTAGGCTGCAATGGGCTGAAACTTTCTTCAGAGATAGTTTAAAGTCTGCTGAACTCGAATCTGCTATTAGAAAATTTTTATTCTGTAAAGAAATATTTTTTTCGAATTTTCAAAAAAAAAAAAAAAATAAAAATTACAACTTTTGCCTGTAAAAACGACATTACTTTCCGGTCCCCCTAATATTTACATAATTAAATATATAAAGACGTAATTGATAGGCAATATATGATCAATAAATTGCGCAAAGCTCTTTCAATAAAAAAAAATATTTTTCGAGAAATACTCGTTTAAACAATCCAAAACGCTTCGAGTTCAATATCCATCCGTTTCCGGCAATTCTAAATTTATTCATTCTTCGAAAATATTTAAAGAGGAAGGTATAAATAATGTCGTTCTTTTTCCCATTCGAGAAATGAATTACGTTTCGCAACAGGGAGTGTATTTTTATTCAAGAAAAATACGCAATGGATACTTTAAAACAGTTTTATTTATTTGAAAATGAATAAATAAAGCTGTTTCAATTTCAATTTAACGTTTCTCGAAATAAACGTTTCCAGTTGTATTCCACTATTGTTTACTTGCTAAAAATGGCTTCAATTCATTGAAGTTTTTTGCAAAGAAATTTTTATTTTAATTTTCGTTACATAAATAACAATGTTTTTATGTTTAAAGTACTTACGTTACACAAGTCAGAATGTCACAGAGCTATATGTGGAAATAATTTATTAATTATTTTTATTTCAAACTCGTTATTAAATAATAGTTTTATAAAAAATACCGACATCAATTATTTGCAAAAGCAAAAGAAGAAACACTTCGGCCGTTTGCTTGTTATTGATACAATCTACAAATTTTTTCTTGTTTGCTTAAAAAAAATGTTTGGTTTACAACTCATTGTTTTCGATAACGGTGGATTTTCGGGAATTTCTGAATACAATGGACGGACTTCTTATGTTGTGACTTTGAGTGACGAGATCAAATTCGTTTTTGCATATTTTAATAATAATAGACGGAGTTTGTTTAATAATTCAATATGCGAGATTACCATTCGATATAAGAAATGAAATAAATAATAGTGATAAACTTGTTTTCATAAAATAAATTAAATTAAAAAAAAAAAATAAACAAAACGAAATAAGTTTTGTTTCATAAACTAACTAAACAAAATAATTGTTTTTTTTAATTAATTGCAAAACAATTATTACTGTGAAACCAAAAAATCCCTGATTTTCTTATTAACATTCGAATGTTTGAAAATAAAATCGATGTGGATGTATTAAATTTAGTTTTAACAACATGTAAAGCATTTAATCAAATTAAGCGAAACAGTCAACAGGTTTAGTTAATAAAAATAAAAACACTTAACGATGTTATATTATTCAGAAGGATCTCTCGTTCAAGTCAATCTTATTAAATCCAAGCCGTGAAATCACCAACCTTGAGAAGTCGTAATCGATCAAGCCCGAACCGAACTGTATCACCATCACTTCCGAATATAAACTACGTCCTTTGTGTAACAGGACTCCAAATTAATTATGAATGGCCAGCTGTTGCCCGGGCTCCTCCTAAAAAATAGAAACCCCCCGGACATATTTCATGAATAACCTGACACACAGGTGATCGAAAGGTCGCTTTCTTACCATCAAAAATTCATATTCATTCCGATTCCGAGCGCCCTTTGTCAGTTTTTTTTCTTTCCTCTCCTCAAAAAAAGACTCGGCCGTCAGCTACAGATGTAGGAAGAAGAAAAAAATGTACATATATATAAGATAACACGAAAATAGCGTCCCGTGATGTGGAATGGAAAAAGGGAACGGAACGGAATGGAATTATGTGGAAATGGGATTTTCCGTGGATGCGACAATGTTGTTAATTCGACGCGTGCAAGAGCGTTTCTTATTTAAGGGTTTTAATTGAAATCCAGTTAAATATTGGATCGGATGAGTGAGCGGGACTCTCATTAAACTCGGTTACCTCCTGTGCGGATGTTGATTGGGTTTTAGTTTTCTAATTAAAACCGAGAGCGCGTGTTCCTCGATCAAACTTTGGACGCGTCGATTTGTTCCCGTTGCACTTCTAATTAATACGACCGAGTCGCGGATTTACACGTACTGGCTATTCATAAGAATAAATTGTCACTCGGAGTCATTTGCGTTAATTTATTTATTTCATAAAGTTGTATTCACTCTTGAAATAAGATTAATAGAGCATTTAAATGAAAATGTCTTCGTAACACACTTTTGAGCACTTGAACAGTACATGCACTGGTGAACGTTGCAGGACATTTGAGTTAGAGGTCGTTAATCTAAACGTAGAGGTAAATTATAAATAAAATGTTTAGTTTCTTTATGTTTACATCTCTTATCTTTCAAACTCAATATTTTACCTCTCATTTTTATAAAGAGCACAAATTGAAAACTAATTTTCAACTGCAATAAAAATTCGATAAGAAACATACAGCCAAAACAAGTGGTTAAATTTTACGCTCTCTCTGAAATAAAAAGGTATATGGCTCTCTTTGAAATATCCGCAAAAGACGCAGCAGGGCAATACTGCATGTAGCAAGAAAATTGCGGCGTGCGATACCGCATCCTTGCAGTTCGTTGAACTTTATTATCCTTAGACACATGCATATCTTCCCGAACCCCCGGCCGTAACAATAACCCATCGTAAACGTAATCTTGCACAAACACGGCGAAATATTTAAACTTCTCACAACTCCATTCATTAAAATACCCACTCGCGTGGGATCATTCGCAATGATAAGTTTTATTTGTCGCGGATATACATGGATAACTCTTGTCGAAAGATAAAAATTATATTTTTTTTACAAATGAAATTAAATAATGTTCCTTTTTTCACTGCCTTGTTATAATCAACTAAACCAATTCATTTTTTCTGTTTGTAAATTAATAACCTTATTAAATAAAATGACATAACATCTTTATTTCTGCCAAAGACAGTTTTATATACAATAAATTAATAATATAATTCTTATACTATATAATACAACCTAAACTCAAATTTAATTTTTTGAATGTGTACCTTAGATGTTGCTATCACAAAACCAGTTAAGAGTAAGAAAACAAAAATTGATTAAGTACGAAAAATAACGTCAGTTAAGTGCCCTCCATTTTTCGCGAAATTTATTGATAATTGTCAGAAAATTTCATTGTAATAACCTTATTGTTAATAAACTGAACAATTGATTAACACTATAAACATACACGCTTGATAAATTAAATGAAAAAAATTTAAACAATTGCACAATTAATTAATTAAATGGTATATAAATTTTACCAATTTAATTCGTTTAATACTGTACATTCGGATGATATTCACCCGTCCGATAATGAATCACAGATTATCCCGATCACGACGTAAACTGCATAAATTACCATCGGATAATATTTGTTTTTGTCATCATAATTGGTAAATAACCATTAATCCAAAACCCTGCCGCATTACCCATCGCAAGTTTGCGCGGATATAAATTATGTACCCGACCCTCGATATTTCATTAAAGTCCACGGCAAACGGGGCAAATGCGATTTTGACGAGGAAGCCAGATTTTATTTGATTACGGGGAAATGTTTGCGTCCCGTCGCCAGATACATTGATTCGATTACGTGTTTAGAGTTTGACGACATTTAATTTGTTCATGCCGTTCAAAGTCAACAATTTCTGTAGAAAAATATAAGAAGAAACAAGCGGAGACTTCCGTGTTTGTGTTTTGTTTACGCGGTTATCACATTCAATTTAAAAAAAAATGTGTCAGAAAAGCGACCGCGGTTTTTGACATGAGTTACAGCACGCGGTAGAACACGTGTGTGGGTTCTAACCGTTATCGTGTAATGTATTGAAATCGTTGGATTAATTTCCGAGCTGCAGAATCGACGCGGCAAGTGTTTCTAATTGATACGAGGTGAAATGTTACGTGATAATCATAAAATTAAGAAAATCAAATTAGTCGTAATTATTGTATATGTTATACCTGTTCACAATGCTATTATAATTTACTTTATATGATTTTTTTTAGTATACTGATGATGGTCTAACAGGTCGAAACTAGTCTAAAGAAAATAAAAAATGATAATGAGAAGTACAGATTATTTTAATATTTGAAATTTTACTCATTATAAAGAATGGACTCCTACAACTTACATAAAATTAATTGAACTAGATTGTTATTCCTTTTTAATGTTCACGAATGTCTGTATAAATTGAATAAAAGTGGATTTGAAGCACTGTACGAGATTTGATATCACAGGTCTCTGTGGTGTAGTTGGTAGCGCATCCGACCGGGAAACATGGGTTCAAATCCCATCAGAGATGTTCCTTTTCCACTTTATATTTAATTAAAATTAAATTATACCTCAATTTTGTACAATTCATTTACATAATATTAAGTTTATAATTATGAATTGCAAAATTTATATCGACAAGTTGATAATAAAACCAGGTAGCTATGCCTTTTCTTTTGAATAAAAAATGCATGCGATAACAAATATGATTTCCTAACACACGTCATTGACAGAACAATGCATAATTAAATTTATTCGAGAAATATCCACTTTTGTTCTAAGACGCATATTTATTTCTTAGAATTACAAAATAGGTTGCGAGGGACACAAAAACGCAATTTTTACTAAAAGGAATTATATTATTCAAAGATTTTTTTATTTACATTTGCATTCGCAGAGTTGAAAATCTCAGGTAATAGAAAAATGTTTCGTTATTTAATTTGCAGATGTAAATAAAAAATCTCAATTCTCTTTTAGTTAAAATTATGTTCTTATATTCCATCCAACAAAATGAATTTCAAAGTATTACATTTTCTTGAAAATCGCCATAATTCACAACAAGGCAAAGAAATTAATGATCGCCCGTCAAGTGAAAGCAAATCCCCCGAGTTGCACGCGTGCAAGTGAGTGTGTTATTACGAGCGTGGGTTGCCGGTTAATAATCGTTCCCACCGAAAATTCGATTTAATCCGCAGATAAATTTTTGACCCAAATTCAGGACCCGGCCGGTAAATCCGGATTATAATGAACGCCCGAATATTTAGCGGCGCCATAAGTCACCGAGGACCCCGATCTTCTTCTTCTTCCCCGAAAATAAATCTCGGTCGCCGATTACACCGTCAGGATAATAACTTACACGTGTACGAGAGTCCGAGAATCCCTGGCCAATAATTCAGCGTGTCCTGTGCATTCGCGCTAGTGTCTTACAAGACCAGTCTGCCTGCCTACATTGCCCACCCGATACTAATCTTAATCTCTCCGATATCTCGCGAGGCGACTCCTCCGCGGTTTCGATCTTATCTGCGCGGATCGGATTTTTGTGAGACAGGTAGAAGCGGATTGGGAATATAAAAGTGTCTGCAGAAAAAGAAGCAATCATAAAAATAAATTTAAAAGAACAAACACTTTCCACCGTGGAGATCCTACTGTGGTCAAAAATGAATAAACCGGTTCATAAAATTTAAGAATTGTTATTTATTTAATTTAAAAAAAAATCACTTGCACTTGTCCAAAAATTTGCATAATCCATAATTAAATAAAGGCAGCACAAATGATATACGCGAAATGCACCTCTCAAGTGCTCTGTCCTTTGCCTCTTGCTTTCCTATTTCGCAGGTTTCATTGTAGTTTTCCTTGGTCATTGTTTTTCTAAGATCACCCCCGATTCCTCATTCAATGGCGATAAGCACCAGGGCTGAGTCGACACCGCCGCATGCAGTTAGATAGAGACACAGGGGTGTCACGGGAAGGCCTGCAATTCTACCCCTTTTAGACATTGTATTAGAGTACTGAGCGAGACGAGCAGGTGCTTCAAGGCCAGTAATATGTATGCATCTTGGAGTCCTCCCCACTCCGACATTCTGGCCTGTATATTTAGTAGGCTCTGTGAGTAAAATCATGGGATACTTAGAAACCATGGGTCTGAAAAAGAGGTGTGAGGCCTCATATATTAGCTACAATAGACTGTCTGGTCACTGTGGAGGGGCTGAATGTATCCACTTAAATTGACTATACCCACTCACATAGAATATTATTATTTAGTAGGCTCTGGTTTATTTCATCATTCTGTTCTAAATCTTGTGATTTTTTTATTAAAAAACAAAATAATTTTTTTATCAATAGAAAAGAGAATTTGAATATTTATATTTGTTGTGATTTTTTTAATTTAAATATATAATTAGTTCAAAATAAACTGTTTTTTTTTAATCTCCGCGTAATTTATTCACAACAATAAACTAACAGCAACAGTCTTTCAATGGGGACACGTACAAATGCTCGAGCTTCCGTTCGCGCTAAGCCGCGAACACGCAACGCTCGCACGTTTGTGCGTTATTTATTCGGACAAATCCTCAAGGATCGCCGCGGGTCAGGTTCTCCCGGCGTTTTATCGCTCCATTTGTCACAAATTAAGCCCGAGTTCGGCCATCGGGAATCGTTCCCGACTGTCGACCCATTGTTTGCGATTAAATATGGATTTATGTCGGGGAGGGCGATAAAGAGCCCTCCGGTTCCCTCGACGTTTACCTTTCCTCGCATTCCAATTGAATTCCGATAAATTAAAATAGACTGAGTTATGTTCGGTTCTCTTTTTTTTGCGCTGTGTTTGAGTTGTTCATTTTATTACTTCTAGTAATATTTTTTGATTTTTTTATCAGATTTATTTTTATTAAAGAAAAGTATACAATGCTGTTTTATTTATACATAATAAGACAATAGTTTCACAAAAATTATTGTAAAATTTTAATTAAAAATAATGTAAAAAGGTTTATTCCGTTATTTAATTAGAATTTAAAATCTTCGTTTGTTTCACTTATTTATATTTTCTCCGACCCTGAACTTTTCAATTTTTTTGAAACATTGAATAATGGAACTTACATTAAGCCGTTTTTCTCAAGAGCATTATGTGTAATTTCTGGTGGATGCGCCGGACACAGATCCTTCGCTTGAGCGACAGGCTTCACACGATCGTTGTTTTATTGCTTATTGTATGCAATGCACTTAAATGTATTACAAACAATAAATCCACTCCTTATAGTACTGTTTTTATAAATAGGTATTGAATAAAATATTTTTTAAAGTTACAAACGACTCACGCGAACATCACGGTTGAAACAATACATCGTGTTAATGTTTCATTTCATTTTTATATAATATTCTTAGTAAATGGCTATCGGCCATCTTTCAGCCATGTTTCTTTTCACTTAGTAGATTTTAATAAAGTTGAAAGCTCAATTAATTCTAAGAAATATTAAATTGGTAAATAATAACATTGTTTGTCTGCAAGCCATTTTACCATTAATTAACCATTAATATATTACATTGTACCATATATTGAATTAATGTCACAATAAAGATGTTTATATATATATATATATATATATATATATATAACATTGTTTTATTTGAAATCACAAGTAATATTTAGAAATATTAAAATATTTAGTTAAAATAATAATTTAAATATAATTATTTATTTAAAATAATTAATATTATTTAAATATAATTATATTTGTGTTGCATTTTATCGTAAGAGTATTTTGTAGAGAACTTCACCATTTACTGTTATAAATAAAACCGAAAACTTCGAGTATTACCTCCATTATCCCACACAGAAACTACAACTTAAACACGCCCAAAGAAGCAAAGGTAGTAAATAAATACTTTTCCTTGCGCATTCTCGAAATTATAAACTTTACAGTCACAATAACTCGGAATTGTTTCGCCCATAGTTTCCCGGGATCTGTTCGCGGAGTTGTCGGCGCGGGCATGAAGAAGAATAAGTAAAGTTTTTAAGCGCGCGGAGGTAATAAAATATTAAGCAGAAAAGGCAATAATGTGCACGCATAAATAAGCATTCTTATTCCGTATTATTATTGCTGTATATTCGCTAGAGTGGAGTTGTTAAATTTATGGGCGAACGCTTTTGATGACTGTCGTAAAATAGAATCCGTCCGTCATTGTCCCGGTTTTTCCTCGTCGAGTTTTTGATGTGGGGAATGCAGTTTTACGGTGCGGATTTTATGAAATTATTATTATTGCGATTGTAATAATAGGTGTGCATTCATAATTCGGATTGTTTGCGTTGAAGTTTCCTTTCTTTCGTGACTAATTGTTTTATGTATGAATATACAAGAATATTAATTTAAATAAAAATCACTTGGTTTGTTTCACAAAATAATATTACATTAATGTTCGTAACAAGAAGATACTGATTAATAATTTTCAGAAGGGGTAGGTTATCAGAATTATTAGCAATATTTTTACTTAAGAGATTTGGGTAGATTTATGAATACATTTATTAATCTACCCAAATCCCTGCGTATATTAGCCTTAAGTAAAAATATTGGAAGGATTGTGAAGTGGGTTAAATAATTTATCGCATTCATTCAGATATCTCACTTTTTAATTTGAAATCAATACTTTTATTCACTAAAAAAAATTATCACCTTCGTTTAAACATTAAACTTAATTTAGATTAAAAGAACATAAACCTTCAGCCTTTCAGTCGGTAAACCTTTATTTTTATTTTATTTCCTCGGGGGCGACTGAAAAACACACCTGTAATACAACCGGTAAAAATACACCCGACTGTCATTCCCTCGCCGGTGGATCGATAGATTCCGAAGCTAACGTCCTTTCGATCACATAAAATCCCCGAAAAAATCGAGGAATGCCATCACTTTCTCGAAAAGGAGCGGAATCGAGAGCCCGACCTTTAATTAAACGCTAAGTTATGCCGATCCGGATAAACTGTTAACTTATCAGATAACGCCGGTTTTGTGTGCCCTTATACGAATAACTGGTAAAAGGAGATTGAATGTTTTGATTCTCGGAAATAATCCGTGCCTTTGATTAGACTGGATTTTTATTGTTTTATTTTGAAATAATCTAATAATAAAAATAAACTGTTATCAATTATTTATGTAACTAATAAAAAATTAGAAAATTGAGTTAAATGTTAAGAACTACTAAAAATATTTAATTAATGACAAATGTATTGTATTATACTCAATGTAAATTCTACAACAAAAATGATATATATTTTCTGCACAAAATTTTCCAAACAAGTAATGAAAATTACAAAATACTGTTCCTTCGTCGCTCCTGGTCTCCTTACAGCGGCGTTGACATTGAAAATATTGAGCAAGTACAAATATATATATATATATATATACAATAACCCTTTCTACCCATATGGGTGTAGGGTTTAAGTACAAAAAAAAAGTTTTTTAAATTCATTTCCCACAAATTTCATTTCGTTCGGGACTGCTATTGCCTGCTCGATATGGTTAATATTAAGAGTTTATGTTCTTGGCGTGTTAACCAAGATATGTTTGATGGATCTATTGATTGTACTGATGTTTTAAAATTTCCACATAACAGATTATGCGAAGCTGTCGGCTACCTCACGTATGTTAAGGCATGCTAATGAATTTATAAAAGTATCTGGCTTTGACATGTTTATACAGTCTGTAAGTTCTTTGCGCCGTACTCTTAGTGCAAAATAGTTTTTTTTTTCAAAATTGTATTATTTTATTATTGTAACTATTCTTATTTGTATGTATGTTACTGTATGCACGGAATCGAAGAAATTCCAGTTCCCGCGCGAAGAATTTCTATTTCGATCGTCAATTCGTATCTGCGATGATCACACGCAACATTTATAGCTGAATATTCGCCATTAACGCCGCGGCGCACAGCACATAAATCCGAATAAAATGTGTTCATTTATCCGGAGTTATTTACAAGCGTGTTCAACATCTGTTACCGTAAAACGGCGTTAATGAAGCCGCCCCGATTATAAGGCTTTAATCGACGACCTGGGCTTCTTTACAGTTTTACTTAATTAACGTTTATAAATTCGTAATGGCCGCGTTATTAATTATTAGAGGCGTCGTAAGCGCTCCGGAGTCTCTCGAGTGTAATGCACTAATTTGTATGAAAATTGATTTTAGCTTTCTGTGCGTTTACAAGTTGGCTTGAGAAAGTTTACAAGTGAATAAAATTTATAAATTAAATCTTATAATAGATAATAAATACAATTATGTACTATACTCCGTGACTAACAAGAAAAGCCATCGACCTTGATTGGAAGAATTGATGGAGGAAGCAGATCTAGGAGACATCTGGTTTCAGCAGGACGGGGCCACGGCCTATACTGCTCGATTTTCAATGACGAAACTGCGACTCCAACTGGGCGCCTTGTTTCTCTGGGAGGTGATGTGAAGTGGCCCGCATACTGCCCTGATCTGGGCATTTACGACTTCTTCCTGTGGGGCTACCTGAAAGAAAAGGCATCGAACTCGCGCCTTGGAAGAGCTCAAGGATCGAATTCGGAAGGAAATCGTCGAAAATTTCAGAATTCGCCTTCGTCAATGTATCGCTGCTGGGAGGTCATCATCTTTCTGATGTCATCTTCAGGACTTACTGCATAAAACGCCACACCCTGTATAAAAGAAACTGAACTTAGTGGTATAACAAAACGAGTGTTTAGACTAGTATCGAGAACAGCAAAAATTTTAAAAGAAAAATCTAACTATCTGGTTGTCTTAATTGATTAGATGAGGAGGTAGACTATACATGTATATATAAATACTGGTTTCTAATTCCTGAACCAACTCTAAATAAATTAATCGAAACCCAATTGTATTCAAATCCACCGTTCCCCGGACACAAAGCTCCGCTTTCATTAAAAATATTTACCAGGAAGTCGACAAGTCCTCGAAATTACTCACCCGCGAAGCCATCACAACACAACCCACCCACATTTCGAACAAGCTCACTTGATCTCTAAATCCGCCCGCTTAACCTCAATCAAGTCCGTCCCGAGCGGAGCGCACCTGAGTGCTTTATAATAACACAATTTGCAACGCGAAGATGCAATCGTGCGTCCGTTTCTGAAACATCTTTAACTGCCGAGTGTGTGCATGACTTTTTTATGTTATTATTGAGAGAGAAAAATATGCGGAGTGGTGATAAAAGCGGTGCAATTTCGTGGCGGTTGCGCCTTTTTTTATTGGACAACTTTTCTGAGATAATCATGCTTTAAAGCTCAATCGGGCGGGAATTTATGGGTTCCATTCGGGCTTATTAGCAGAACGCGAGTGCTCATTAAGGGGAATAAATGTCTTGAGAGTAAATTGTGATATGTTGTTTATAAGCAATCGATGATAATGATAATTAGTTCATGATTACTTTTTTTTTCGTTCGATTTAAAAAAAAAATGGAAAGTGTATCAAATTATTGATATTTCAATTTTATTTTTCATTTATAAATTTTACTTGTCTGATTAAATGGTTTCATAGGAAAAAAATGAAAGGAAAATGAAAAATGCCAAATAGGTTTTTCTATAAACTTTGATTAAAACACTTGGTTTGTTTCACTGATTTAATCAAAGTCTATTAATTAAAATGTTTCACCACGGGTTAAGTGAGAAATTAAGTCAAAATATAGATTTTTCTATTTCTATTTGTACAATAGAAATGATCAAAATACGATTTTTCGTTTAACTACAAATCAAAAGTTACCTCTCTTTCTCAAATAAGTTTATTTTTATAAAATACAAATAGAGACGGTCGAAATATGATTTTCATGTAACTACAAACCAGAAATTTCCCGTCTTTCACAAATAGGTTTATTTTTATAAAATACAAATAGAGGCTATCAAAATTTGATTTTTCATGTAACTATAAACCAGAAGTTTCCTCTCTTCTAAACGTCCATTAAACACCGAGGATACGCGAGTAAATCAAATCTGCAAAGTGTATTAATTATGCATTCCGGTATTAAGGCCTACACCGAGCCGCAGCCGCTGCAGCGCTGCAAGAAACACACTTATTACCCAGGAATTCCGCAAAAAGCCCCATTCTCTCCGTTCCTCTTTTTTTTGCGCTCTCCTGGTAGCTGCGCGCTCGTGTAATTAACTCCCGGGCCTATTCATTATCCCGACATGACTCTGCCTCTTTAAGTCCCAACAGGATGTATTTACCAGCCGGCGGCGCTTTCTTGCACTTTTAATTTTTCGGCCCGGTATTGATTGATGGTTATTGTCTATTGATCATTTCGTCTGTTTCTGTCATTTTCTTTTTCTATCAAGCCAGGTGTTTCTAATGGAGATAATTGCCAAGGTTATAAAAGGAATTAAATGGAATGATAAGTTGCAAATTGAATATGTTGGTAATGGTGAATTCTTATTTCACAATTATCAATATTTCGTTTCCTCTTCTCATAAACAGGACAAGTATGCATTCCTTAAGTGCGTCCACCAACGATTCTTTGTTGTCTACCTTGTAGACTCGAATCGTTGATGATGCTACATGAAATTAGGCGAAAGATGGCGCTTGCGTCGTCTTTTATTTATTATGATTAATATTTTTTTTATCAAATCTACACCAAAATTAAAATAACATTTTTTTATTATAAACTTGTTATTGCTATTGATTTATTAACTCTAAATTTTATTTAGTTTAAATAACACACAAATGGTTATAATTAATTACATCGCGTGTTTGCGCCGATCATGCATACAATTTTTTTTTTTTCTCGTAAGAACGAGGCCTCGTTTGCAAAACAAGCCAAGATAAAAGTGGCGAAATTTATCACTTCGGACAAATACGGCCATTTGGTAGGTGCGAGCAACAATATGTGGACGGTGTTGATGATGTTGTTAAGCGGTTTTATGTCGAAAAAAAGGCGGTGGAAAAAATGTCGGATTGCAGATAAAACTTGTGTAGGTACAAGTGTTAAAAACAAACCCATCAGACGACGATTATGGCCACGAGGAGCGAAACATCGGTATCTGGATCGACGCATAAAGTGTTGTTTTTAATTGACAGCGGAGCAGACACGAGTGGATTTGTTTAAGTGTATGCACATAAGCATGCATTAAATGGTTATATTAAAAAAAAGAAAAGTTTATAAGTTTTCTATTTGCGAGAATAGAATTAACAGAAACAGTGGGATTCAAGACAAATGTCAAGAGTATGAAAAATGAATCTACTATTCCACCCATAATTATATTCGAAGGCAATACCTTAACATCTCCTCGAGAGATTATCAACAGTTTTGCTCTGAATTTCTTCATACCAGCAAAACTATTTGCAACGTCAATATTGACAATAACTTATGTAATCGCTTTATTAGTCCGGTTTTTTTTTTATTAGGTTCTTTTTCATTGAGTATATATTTCCTCCTATTGGTTCATTGTGTGAATGAAGTTAATAATCAACATTGTAAACATGTTTTATTCGATGATTAATGACTGAATTGAAAGCAGATCGTTAATTCCATCCAACGCGGATACTTTCGTCAATCTTATTAAAGCAAGAAAAATCACAAAACGGGAAAGTGGACAGAAACCGGCTTAAATTTCTCTCCACTTCGATTCCTTCCGGTCGACATAATTCATCCCCGCGATGAAGACAAATGAAGCAGTACAGTGACCTCCGCAGGCCGACAGACCCATCGAATCAACGTTTCCGAACATCCATCACCGGTCCACAGGTGCCCCGCCGGAATTCTCCCACACTCGCATTAATCCAACCCTTCCTTACGAAAAAAAATAAAGCAATTTATACCCGGGCTTACGCCGAAACAGCCGGGATTTAAGCGCTGGGACAATAACGGAATCCCCAAAGCGCGAGCCGGCAATCGCGTCTTAAGATTAAACCCGTAATTTCTGCGGACGATCTGTTTGCGATAAGGATATCAGAAAGGACGATACTCTAAGCCGGGTTGATTTATAAACTCGTGTAAACGGAGCCCGGGGGTTTAATCGCGGGAATTCGATTTGAATTGTAAAAGTTTCCTTATCGTCGGGGGCACCACTCTAAGATTCGGTTAATTATTTCAGGGGTGATGTCTTAACGTTTGCGAATGAGATATTATTCAATTAAAGCTTATTGTGGGTTTCTTTTATAAAAAAATGTGCCGCGTTTAGAAAGGGAGAGGATAATTGGGGATTCCTTTCTATCTCCGCCACACTTTGGGGTGGTGGAAAAACGTCAAATTGATTAAACGCTTGATTTTTCTGTGTAAATTGTATGATAATGTCATACCACAGATTTTATCTAACTATTTAAATTGAACAAATAAAAAAATGTATCCCCCCAAAATATATCCACCCTACACTCACAATTCATGAAATCGCCAAGACTTAAATATTATATATATATATATATATATATATAACATCTTATTATTTCTGCAGACAATTTTATATACAATAAATTAACAATGTAATTCTTATAATATGTTATACGTTGTCCTTAAAAAACGGCTATCGACCATTGGTCTTCCTGCCTTAAATATTATATTTGCATGTAAACTCCATAATCAGTATAATGGATTAATTATGAGACCTCCCTGTATTTGGACATTTTTTTCTTATAAGAAAACGAATAATAATAAAAAAACAGGAAATATTAGTTAAAACATTAATTTCACCAATTAACGGCTTTAACTATACAAAAAATAAATGAATGTAAATCCAAAGAGTTGTTAATTAATACAAAACAGAGCATTTAGTTTCTCGTGTTGCTTTTTTTTTTCTTCCTCTCCCTTTCTCTCTCTTAAAAGGATCTAATTAGGAAAACGTGCTCCAGAACGTTGACCGATGGATTTACACATGAAACATGTGCCTCACAAATATTTAAATTAAACAACATTCTTCGCGTTGAAAATAAAAATAAAAAAAGGTACTGAGAGAATGAAAGGAATCGTGCTACACATAACGATAATTCCGACATGATTCAAATAACGTACGTGAGAGTGTATATTTTATAATTGGATGATATATTTTATTGTGTTGTGTAATAAAAGGAGGTAATTAGATCGCTGATAAGAGCCGGATTCGTTATGTTTAATGAATTGTTTTGTGTTTGAATGCCTGTGTTGGAATAATAGCATTGAATTTATTACTGTAACTGCTGGAATATGCTTTTTACGTACATTTAATTATCTCTGAACAACAAGTATTAAGCAATATAGCTTTGGAGAGCAAGCAAGTTATAGCTTTTCAAACTCTTACAAAATGCATCATTTCTAAAAAGAGCGTGTAACGTACTTACGTAACGTAAGTCAAAAGTCACAGAGCTAAATGTGGAAATAATTATTTTTAAATCATTTTTATTTAATAAATTCAATGGATGTTTGAGAATTGTAGAGAGCTATGAAATTTAGGAATGTAAAGAATCGAGGATAATTCAATAATTTATTGTTATTTCTTGAATAACTATCTCACTTGATGAAACATTTTGAATATTAAAAGGTAAATAAAATAAAATTAAAATCACTTGGTTTGTTTAACAAACAAAAAAAAAACAACATCGAAGGTCTTTCTGTCCATGTAATAATATTTAATTAAGTTTCCACACGAAAAATTTGCAATCCAAGAATTTAATTAAATATTATTAACACGACATTACGCTTAATAGTTTTTCCCGCATTTTTTTTTCTTCCTTTATCTTAATCCTCATTTTAAACTTTCGTCCTTCCGTTGCGCGTATTTTTGTGTAATTCAATAACGCGAGAATTTTTTTGTAGTCCAAAAAATCTCGCGTAATTAAAAAATTACCAAGCCGGGCGCGAATCGCGTTATCTCCCCCACCCGTCATCCCCGGAACGTCTTCTCCTGGAAAAATAAAACGTGGCTTAATGAAGTTGGGACTTTTGAGCAAAATGTTTCTCTTAATTTAAATTGCGACTTTTTTTTCACAAACGGGGAGTCGGTGTAATTGCAAGCGTCGTCCGTGTTTCCAGACGTTCCATTTTTTTTATTTCGTTCTTCATCCTTGTTTTGGTTATTCCCATTATTTTGCCGCGCGCGTCCAATTTATCAGGATCACGCGAAACGAAATGCAAGCAATAAAATTAATTGTTTAAGTATAAAAATGGTAAATTATTTAAATTTGTAGTTTTATCAAAAATGAATAAAAGACAAGTTATGATGAAATGGATTTCTTCTTTAGGCATCATTAATATAAATAAAACAATATTGTAACTTAACAAAAAACGTTGAATGCAATCTGTAAAAGTTAATACAAAGAAATACATAAGCGTGTAGTTTCCTCAACACAAATCGTTGCACAAACTACAATCCATTCAGAGCCCATCCTCCGAGCAGAAATGATGTTGCATTGTCACATCCAACCAACAAGAAGCGCGTAGGTGTCGATGCAGCTCGTGATGAACTATCCCCGAACAGAATAAAGAAATAACGAAAAAAAGCCAGATACCTATCTGCAAACACAGGAATGTATTGAATATCGCGTGAAATTCATTTTTTTTCCTTTCCGTTGCTCGACTTAAGTGCACTCGCTCCAAATACAGCAATCTCTCGCTCCGATCTAAATTAAGCGCTAATAATTACGGCAAACAATATTTCAAGCGTGTATGCTTACCCACACCTGGATTAATTTGTTTGAGCTTGAGGTGGGCGTTTACCCAATCTGATTGATTGATTTGTTTGCGGGTTTGCACAAGTTTAATTAAATTGTCGCTGCTCAGACGTTTTATTTTGCTGGATTTTTTTTGTGTTGTTGTCGTGGGTGAGATAAGGATGTAATTATTTCGAAAGAGTGAGAGAGTTTTTCGTTTTCGTTTCTGTTGATTTAGCGGATTCTGGAGGAAATGTGATTGAAGGTTTTTCGGGGTAGTTTACAATGCGGAAATGGAACGAAACCAATTTTGTCGACGCGTGTTTTCAGCTGGATATGAGGGGGAAGTGTCAGTTTTCTTATTTGAAGTTTTTTTTCTTTCTTCTTTCCTTTAATTCTCTTGACGTGGGTTGTGTTGTGTTGGAAGTCAGTTTTTTTTTGTATAATTGAAAGAAATAATTTAAAATTTAGAAAATTAAAAAAAAAAATAATAAATAAGAATTTGAAAATAATTAATTAGCTAGAGAGATTTATTAACTTACGTTACGTAAGTACTTTAAAACAAATGCACATTAAAACAACTACTTCTCCCTTCGAATATTCATATATATCATGGATAATGAGAACCAAATTAAAGTAGATATTTACTGTTTCGTAGCAATTACAACAATTGTTCATGTAGGATAGGTTACCTATATGAATAAACAAAAACCAATCCCATTGAACACTATCATAGTCTTCTTCCAAAAATTTGCTCTCTTTCAAAAAATTGGAGTGGGTTTTGGTGGTGTCTTATTTTTGTCGAGCGCTGCATTGCATTATTTTCTCAAATAATAAAATTTAGTAATAGCGTTATTTTAAAATTATCAATAATTTATTAATTACGCACATAATTAATGTACAATTAATCCACCAACATTTTCAACGCTAATCACATTTCGCAATGCTAAAGGTATTCATGTCGAATCAATTAATAAATTCTGAAAAGGGTCACATTCCAATTATAGCCGGAGCGCTACGTTCATCGGTGTGTCTAATTAGCGTTCGGATTCGGTATGCCTTTATCAATTAAAATCCGGACCGAAACGCCGTTCTAAAACCAAAGCCGCAAACCAAAAACCCGGTAAGTGATCCGCAAAAGCCGCGCGCTTACCGAGTTTTATTTTTGTAAAAAAAAATGCGCAGTTTGAATCACGCGCTGTTGGTGATTTTTCCGCGCCGAAACGGGGTAATGATCACGGTAATTTATTCCGGAATTTAATTTTATTTTTTTCGCCGTCGGTCCGTGACAAGCCGGTTGATTACTGAAAATTAAAAAAAAATGAACACGTGCAAGCGCTAATTAGCGGTTTTGATTTGGATTGATTGGCGGATCCGTTTCGTTCGGTTTTGAGATTTAATTACCTACGAGCGCGTTGAGAGAAATAAATTGCATTAATTAATAAACATTTTTGTTATATTTAATTAATATTATTTTATTAACCTAAAGATCTTTTGTGTCTTCCCTTACGAAAAATAATTTTAATTCAATTTGTTACCTCACAGTATATACCTATCCTTTTCAAGTACCCTAAAAGGTTTCTAATCTTGAAATATCTTAGTTCGTCAAGAGTGAAGAGGTAGTTCCCCAAGAACCTTTGTCTTACACGAGCATTCTGTTAGGATAACTGTCTCCCTTTCCACAAATTGTGTTATTTTATCCGTACTATCGACCTTGGGTTTTTCTGCCCTTAGAAATTTGTATTTTCTTTGTACTTACTTGTCTTTAATTAATTAACCATTTAATTATTTTCAAATTCTTTAATTTTTAATTCAAATAATTTTGTATATAAATTTCTTAATGATATTCTCACTGATAATTATTTTAGTATTTATCAATTCATTAGCGTCAAATCGTCGCGTATATAAATCTCGCGCGGCGTCTCGTGTAAAACCCGCAATGATTTATTCCGGGCTGCGTAATTGAAATATTATGTACGCTATATAAATAACCATTGGAAACTCGATCTTATGTTTCCTGAACGAGATTTTTTTATAATAATATACACGCTTTACACAGAAACGTGTGTCCATTACATCATTAATCATGTCGAGGCAATGCGCACGATTACACCTAATGAAATCATTCAGCGGTGAGATACATTCATGATTTATCTATGTCTTAATCGTAAATAAGATTACTTCGGATGGACTTAAATAAATAATAAGAATAATAATTCACGTCATATTATATTCATAAAATTAATAATACAAAAATTTGATTAAAACACTTGGTTTATTTAATTGTCGCTCTATTTTAATTTCATTTGTAATGTAATTTGTATATTTTATTTCTTATTACTATTGTTTATTTATGATTTTGTAATTGAGTCTTTTGTTTCCTGCAATAAAATTTATTTATTTATTTCACTGATCATTTATTTTTACTCCGGCTAGTTTCGACTTTAAGTCATTCTCAAGAACAGCTTGAACTATATGTTTAATTAATTTCTCACTTAACCCATGGTAAAACATTTTTGAATTAATTCAGGATGATTTAATTGAAATTAAAACACTTGGTTTGTTTCACTTATTTATATTTTCTCCAACTAGTTTCGACCATTCTTCAGCGATATATATTTAAGCCTTATTAGAATTTATTTAAAAAAAAGTGTCTTATTAAATTCCAAGTTTAAATTAAACCACTGATCATACGTGTCGTTATTGAAAACGGGAAATGTGTTTCAGCGCAACATAAACAAGCCACCGATTCCCAGTTAGATCGTAAACCTAATACCACATATGCACCACCATAACCTCAACTCATTTGCAACCAGGCGCAAGATTACTTTCTGAAATACAAGCAGTTCCAGCGCACTCCGATATTGCTTTCATATTTCACACGTCTATGGGCAGATTTTACGATTAGCTCACCGTGGGACATAACGCGAAACACTCTAAAATAAAACGCTTCCACTTTTCCTCCTTCATTATTATGATTATTATTATTATCATCATTCCTTCCTTCCACCGGAGGAGTAGAGTACGGCGGTGGGTGCAATTTCGCTATTTACGAGAAGGAAGATCGTCCGATTTTTTCGTATAACACAGTAACACATAATAAACGTTTTAAATGTGGGCGATGGCGTTCATTGTTGCTGTGCGCTGTTTATGTCTTTTGCCCGTTCGATTGTAGTTCTCGGATAGTGGCAATCATTTTAGCGGTTATTGTGTTTGTCGAGTTCGCCACAATGGCTTATCGGGTCTTACGATCACTGTGTATAGTTGGGTATTTACTAATATGCCCTGTTTGCGGTTAAATCACACTTTAGCTCTTTGGATTTACCATACATTACAAACTTTAATCTGCAATATTTGAATTATTCATAAAGAGTCTTAAATAGACTTTAATATATACAATTAATAAAATATATAAAAATTGGGGGCAGAAAGACCTCCGATTGATAGCCTACGACAGACTACTAACCCATCGATATGAATTATGGCAGATACATATTAATAATACATAACACTGCACAACAGCATTTTTGATGATTACATGATTCTAGCCTAATTTTCAATGATGATTTCAAATTTGTGATAGTAGTCGTTGTATCAGTTCTATTTTGAAAAAAAAAAGTATTTGAGCCGTTTTACAATAAAGCACAATATATTTAAGGCTAATCCTATTTTAATTAATTGTTAAGTTGAAAAAAAAGACGTGCAGAAGTTAGAATAACAATTTCAAATATTTCTCCTATATTCGAGAATTATTCTTCCAAAAATGGCATTTTTTTAAGTAGTCACGTTATTACTCTGAACATTATTGTCTTCAAATAAATTCATATATTTTTTTTTAATATTTAAAATTATAATTAATTACTTAGTTTAATAATCGCTTTAACCATAATAAATGTTCGATTACCCAATGACAAGGGTGTTTCTAATTTTGATCCCGATATTTATGTCTTCATTCTCGTTTGAAATTCAGCACGCCCAAGCGGCGAGACAAAAGGGCGAAGCCGTCGGAATCGAAGAAATCACGTAGGCAAAATTGACGATTATTATTATTTACAATGGCCTCGTACATCGTATTATTACGGTGATTGTTTTCTCTAACCATAAATTCTGCTTTTTTATCGGCGGATTCCATTCAGAGAACAATAATTAGTTCTGAGGTCAATGTACATTTTGCCTATTTCTCTTTATGACTGTTTTTTTAAAAAGCTATACCGTTTTTAATATACAACGTGACAACCTGAATTTAAAAAACTAAAAATAATATAGTCATGCTCGCGAGTTAAATAAATTATATGTAGAGATGTGCAAAGTCGATCGATGTCACTGCAAAATGTTATAAAAAGACAGTTTGTATCTTACAACGAAATATATTATATATAAATTATTATATTCGGATAAATTTGTGGCTAATCCATTGTAAAGATGTTGAGTCCGTCATGTGAGTGTATTTGTAGAACCATTAATAATAAGAATTAGGGTCCAATTTTAGCGCTCGCGTGAAATTTACGTAACAAGTTGATCCGACCGAAAGCGCGCGATATAAATCATGTGCGGAGGCAAAGTGTCCCCAAGTAATAATCAAGTGATAAAGAAACAGGTCAGCGATAATGGTGAAATACACTTAACGTTCGCTGATATTGAGGATAATTTAGATTAGGTAAAGCTCAAATATGACGTGGCTTGAAATGTATGTAGTGGATGTATTTATACACACACAATGAATAACTCTCAGTGTTTATCTTTTAATCATTATTTTCTTTCTACAAATTTTGATTTGTTGTGTTATTGATAATGCTGTCGCACAGGGCGTTGATATAAATTTTTAATAAATTAAAAATCGAAGAATTCAGTTGAATATAAATTAATAAATTAACGCAAAATGAAATTTAATTAAAAAAGTATAAAATTATTAATCATATAATTTATAAAAAGTTCAAATTTGGTATTTTAGCCTACAATCTAATGATGTCTCATAGCGCGTATGTCCTCCTCGTGCTTGAATCACTTCACGTATTTTGTGAATCTATATAAAATAAGAATACCACGGAGGGCAATGAAAAGAATAGTTTTAAACAGGATTTATCTTTGCAACAAGGAAGAAAGTGTGAAAAAAAAACTTCCCGAAGCAATAAAATCATACACGCATCCCCATTACAACCCAATAGCCACGCATAAATCGCCCCGCGAAACTTTTCCCCCCTTTTTTTGCCCGCGAAACTTCCTCCCTTTCAGCCCCCACTCTTCACTTGATATGAATAGATGCCGCATATAAAACTACGAAACTTTCTCCTTTCTCCGCGGCAGTAAACACGAGCGGCGAGGGGGACACGGCGCGCCATTGAATTTTTCATCAAAAACCCACCCCCGTAGCGCCAGGTTATATTTGTCTTTTAGCGCGCCGTTAGGGCCGAAAACGAAGAAAGAGGGCGAGGGGGGAAATAAGAATTTACGCACGGCGGTTTATTGCGGCCGCAAATTGAAAATAATGTCGTTTGCGCGGTTTACGGAGAGGTGCGTATTAAAAACTTCAAAGTGAATGAAATGTTGCCTGCACCGCGGCGGCGCTTATTGTTTGCGACGTTTCGCTGCGTCGTTTATTTATTTAGATTTAATGCGGTGCAGATTTATTTTTCATACACATAAAGGACCTTCCTTCCATCCCCCTTGCTTTGGAAAAACACGTCTTATCAATTACGCTCCGATAATTCTTTATTATTACGCGAAGTTAAACAGAACGCGCTTTTCCCTCCTGTTATGCTTGATACAATGTGTACTCTCAACTTTTCTCTCCGTTTTTTTTTTGCAGCCTGAAATTTTAAATCAGGGGAGTATTTATTGATGGAATATTTTATGAGTGAATTCAAACAATGTTCCTCGTTTGCACATTTAAAATTAAGCGATCGCTCTGAATTCTTTATGCAGAAATTGCTTGGAACTTTTTTTAAGTACGAGTCGCGAGAATATGGGCGAGTTCTTGTTTCACTTTATGGAAAAAAAATATCCCGTTTAGAAAACTTCGCAATTTGCTTTGGTCAGGAAAATTACACGAACGTAGATTTAGACTCATCGTAAAAACTTAAAAAAAAAACTGTACTTTTATTAATTAAATTATTAAAACACTAACACTTTCTTTTGGAAGGATATTTGTATTTCTCACATTGTCTTTACATAAACTTTACATTTTAAACAATGCTCAATTAGTAATATTGTTCAATAATTGATTTAACTTTTAATTCTTTTCGTGGAAGCATAAAATCCGCGAGCATTTTTTTTAAAGAGAAAATTTATAGTTTTCGTAATAAATCATTAACTCCTCGGAGTATTTTTTATCCGAGCCGCTATTATCTTAAACTTTTCGAGTGGATTAATCCGGTGGAAAATTTTATTTGCCCGCAGTTTTCCTTCCTTCCTATCAAAGCCGTCTTTTTTTATTGATAGTTAATGTAACTGCGCGGAAGGCGAGCGGCGGTTGCAGCCCTCCTAACCCCCCGAAACCCCCGTCCTCCCCGGTGGCGGGAGGGTAAGATAAATGATAATGGAAATTAGCAGTAGACGCTTCTTATAGCGGTACGCCGATCTGCACTTTGCGTCGGATGCACGGATTAAGCGAGGGACGATTTTTTACCGTTAAAACAAGATTTTTCTTGATTAACTTTTCCCCGAAAACTCTCATCTATCACTCAATAATAAACAAGCGGGAGAAAAATAAATCCATTAATTAAAAAATAGAACTACAAAAAAAAAACAACAACTTTGATTCATTTAAAGTTACATACATACACACACAAAAAAAATATATAGAACTCGACTTCGTTTGAGGTTACGTAAATAAATTTATATATTTAACGAAGTCGAGTCGAGTTAAATAAATAGTGAGATAAAATAAAAGTGCATCGAGTTTCGTATTCATGCATTCCGCAAATTGGCTTGTTATTCTTGTTATACTTGAATAATCCATGGGAATGGTGTAATAAGCCATCATTACCGCCTAAAAGAGGAGAGTCGGTAACGTCTCTCGTGGGGTTTCTCCCCGGCTTAATATCGCGCCCCTTATTGGAAGATCCTGCCGGTGATGGTATTCTGAAAGGTCCCCGGTGATCGCGTCTGACCACTCATTTCGGTGCCGTTCCGATCGTTGCCGGCTAAAAGCATGCCATCCTCGGACCTCTCTATGTGTTCACTGAGGAGATTATTCTGTTTGATTTCGTGGGGTTTTTCTTGCGCCGACATTCCTTGCGGAAATATAAAAAAATAAAATGTTGGGGTGAGATTTCCTTTCTCCCTAAATAGCCGCATTAGGGAAGTTACTTAAATCTATTTGAACTATGAAGTTATAGAGGAATAAAAAGCATATAAAGATAATGGAAATATATTTTCTGTTAATAATATCACAAATAAATTCTAAGCATATAAAAGCATGATTTTTTTCAATCGCATTATTACCAGCCCAAGGAATAAATCTGGCCGTCCGTAATGGTGAATGCGCCGGGGAGATTAGCGGGTTACGGTTCTTTATTTAATTTGAATTTCCTTTATTTGTTGTAGAAAACGCGATTTAACCAACTTGGGTCCAATCACAGAGATTCGAAGTATAAAACGTTTAACTTCGAACATCTGTGATTGGACCCAAGTTGGCTAAATCGCGTTTTCGACAACAAATAATTTAATTTGATACTTAATAAATCAATTTATAGTTTGGCTATCGCAGAAAGACCCCAGCTGCCCTAAAACATATATTTTAATAAATTTAAATATTTTAAGGTTTAGTAAAATGAGAATGAAGTTGTTTTCTTACTTCTAACATTACAGGTGTATTTTATGTTTCAATAGTTTTGATTATATTTCATACACTAAGAAAATAACTTCATTCTCATTTTACTAAACCTTAAAATATTTACATTTATAAAAAAATATATTTTTTTTTACTTTACGAAAAAGTGTCAGTGTTTGATGTTTTTTTATATATATACATTTTATTAACTTATGCGTCCATTTCTCTTACTCGTATATTCAGTTATTCCGTAATAGACATTCGTCCCTTTTTTATGTGCTCTCTGGGAAAAAAAGCTGATATTGATAAATCTGTAAATATCCAAGGCGAAAGGAAACGCTGAAATATATGTGACGTGTAAAAAAATAGACGCGGAAACGGAAACAAAAGGGGGGATAAAGCGATGTGTAAAAATGTGACGATAACAAATGACTGGCGAAATTGAATAATTTATAAAAAAACCAACAACAACAAGGGGACGGGAATACGGAAAAAGCTGTCGTGACGGAAGCGTGTGTGTGAATGTTTTTATAAATCTGCAAATACTGCACGTGCGTAGATAATAGTGTTAATTTACGAATGTATATAGGTTTTTAGAAATTGCAACAATATTTACAATTATATTTATAGATATTGTTATGTCCTTCTTATTAATAACTCTTATTGTTCTAATAACAGCAAAAATAAATTACACGCAGCAGACGGTATAATTTAAAATATTATTGAAATAAGAAGCCAGGGAAATTTATGAATACTACCGAATAATACCAAAATATTAAACAAAACGATTTATTTAAAACTGATTAAATATAAAAATTACAAATAACAAAAACTTTTTCACTTTTAAGTAACATCATTATACAACACTTCTAATTAGTAGCTAGGTTTCATTACATCGATCAAGATTGTCCACTAGCAATAGCACTATGACAGAATATAATAATACCAGCCAGCTAGTAGCCACTCTTCCTACTCACTGGATTATACTGAATAAATATGACAAATAATTTCTGTGTGCTTTGGAATTAAACAACTGAAAAATATAATATTGAAGCGGTTAAGTAGAGTTGTTTTATACAGCAAAGGAAATGTTAATTTTAACGTGTACGTTATTTTTATCATCACAGTCTAAACAACTTTTATTCATAGAATGGAAATCAATTAATAACTTACACAGTAAACGTAACATTTCCCATACGAAATAGCTCTGATTATAGATGTACGGATATAATTCTTAATGGCGATTTAATCCCCTCATAAAATCCATGAACGGTCATCAAGAAAAGAAACACACACGCGTGCAAAACAAATCGCGATAGAGTCGCTGCCGGTATCTGCGGACATAAACACTCCGGAGAGAAATAAACATCGTATTCAGCTAATCTGGCATGAACGGCATGTACCAGCACGCCTCGCAGCTAGGTAAAAGCTGCATTCATAATATCTCGTGTAAGCGGTTAATGCTCTGTATAAAATCCAGACGGCATTGTGATAACTTTGTAGACAAGCAAAGGCCCCTTTGAGCGAACGCTGTTCCTTGATAAAGACACTGCAAGACCTACATATAGAAAAGCGTCGAAGACGTGCTATAAATTACGGCCCCGAGCTTTCTCTCGTGCTGTCTCTCTCTCTCTTTCTCCTACATGTAACAATGCCGAATGGGCGCACCGGGTTTTACTCGCTCGCCTTTGCCAAAAGATAAAAGTCGAAATGGGAACGCTAAATAAATAAATTGTTTTTTTTTTCAAACAGAAGGTTTTATTTTATTGCTTGCAATTGTTGGTGGAAATATAACGTGGATTAAACTTCCTGCATCCAAACGGAAGGGGTTTTCAATTGTTAAGTTTCACATTCTCAGATAAATCTTATAAATATAAAAAGGGTTTGTTACATTTAATACTTTCTCAAAAGCGAACCTAAAAAAATTAAATAAAAATGATTTGAAAATAATTAATAAATTATTTCACCATTTAGATCTGCGACATTTTGACAAATTCTACAAAACACAGGATGTTTTATTTTAATTAATCTTCGACAAATATACATCGTACAAAAAATGTTATCCTACACCAATATGTGGTAGAAGGATATAAGATTATATATATATATATATATATATACAAAAAAAATGTTTCCTACAAAAAATCTAACCTTTTTTTTGAACGAAAAATATAAGATGGAGATGATGAAAATGTATCGTTTTAATATTATGAGTAGTTTTCGAGAATTTTGAACTAAATATACCAGAACATTTTTAGAAGCACAGAGTGTAAACGACCGACGTTGTAAAGAAAACGGGAACAAGTTGTAAATATTTTTATTTGCAGTAAACTTTCACCGAACTGAAAATTTCACGCGAAAAAAAGAGTAAAACTTCGCAGAAACTCCGCGAATGCAAATAACTTGATTTAAATTTTTCCGTTGGATTCAAAGTTTTTTTTTTTGATTCATGTAGCGACCGGTGCGCCTCAAGACATATCACATTACCGATTCTTAATTAAAGCCGTTACGCGGCCGATTCTGGCGTGTTAATTAAAGAATCTTAATAATTAAAAAACTTCCGGGACTAACTCGATTTTAATGCGGAAACTTTTTCGGCGCCAAATACGAGCAGGAGAACGCGAGAAAAAAGAATGAATCGCCTGAAATATGAAGGGAAGAGTAGGGCGTTTAACTCGATGTCTGATTAAACCGCACGTTTAAACCCATTACGGTCGCCCTCCCTCACTCCCGAAACCCGCCATTCAAAAACTTTATTAACTTTTTCCCCGCGCAATTTAAACCACACCTGGATCCTCCTGTAAGGATACACCGATTCAATTTCTTTATGATTCAACGTTATTCGCGCGGAACGCCTGAAATTCAGCCCGCTTAATTACTTAATATTTCACAACTTAACCGCTCGCGTCGGGGAAATTATTAATAAAAAAAGGAACCCTCGCGCGGTTTCCACTCCCCGCCCTTCAACGAAAATTATAAAATATTCACGAGTTATAACGTCATCTGGTAACCGTAACCGTAGCCGTAAACGGAACGTACGTATTTGTCGAGGGACCCCCGCGTTTCACTTACTGCACTTTTATTACGGCCCTTGATCCCTTTAAATCTCCCCGTGTTATTCTTGCAGGAAGGGCGCGCGGGAAGACGGGCGCGGCTGCATCAAGCGGACGTCCCTTATATGCACATTCATACATTTTCCTTGTTTGCTTTATCCCGGTAAAGCCCTTCTCCCCTTGGTTTTTAGGTGCAAAGGGAAATTGGGTACGAAATTGAAAGAAAATTTGGCTTTCATAAAAAACATTGACTTTCACTACCCTCCCTTTTTTCACATAAAGTAAGAACATAATTGATATTCATTGTTGGGTAACCGTTTCTTTCTGAGATTATTAAAGCAGCATACACATATTTATAAAGGGATATTGCAGATGAAATAAATTATGGATTTTATGTAAGCACAAGATTTTACACACTTTAATATTTTATGAAATTATATAATACGCGTGTTGTGTTTTTGTAATTGATTAGGTGAGTTACGTGAAGATAAAATTGAATTGATTGACTTTTGGTAATTAAAATAAAAGTGTGAAGATAGGTTATTGGTATTTTCTTCATCAATTGTGTTTCTGTAATGAACGAAAAACAAAAATGGTATAAATCGTAGCCACGTCAAGTACGCTTTTTAAACGGTTAGTTTTTTTTGTGGTTATATATAAGCTTAATAAACATTTTTTAATAAAACGTCCAACCACCATTGATCAAGTGTATGGATAACTAGTGATAGCCATTTCGGTTTCGACCTTCTAGACCCAAATATACAAGGTCGAAAATTAGGCAATAGATGGCGCTTGAGGTATCTTCCATTTATTATGATTTACATATAAGTATTAAACAGAAACTAATAGCGAGTTTCTATCAACAAATTTCTCTAAATTTCGGTGTTTCATTCTACCGTGCTTTAAAAAAAATTTTCAAAATACGTCTTAAGAATTTACAATTGTATAATACCTTAGAAAGCAAATAAAAGCAATACCATCGATAAAGCATACTTCACAAGTATCTATATTCAATGGTAATGTCTTTGACTATGCAGTAAATTTTAAATAATAATTTTCTCCTGTTTTTAAAAGGAGAATTGTGAGTTAAACAGATTTTTTTCCTGCATTAAATGATTATTATAATTTTCTGTATAATTTAGTTTCACTTGCTTCAAATTTTTGTTTTGTGTATACATTTTTGAGTTAATGAGATATGTCAAATTAACCAATATATATTGCTTTTTAGGTTCTATAAATTATAAAAAAAAAACTAATAGGGGCATTTTCACCTTGATTTCTTTTCCGTTTTTTTATATATAATCGTTACAACCCCCTTAATAACAGGTGCTGTCGTTATACTCCCCGAACCCACCCTTCTTTTATGCCCCGTAAACCAACCCGATAATGGGTTTATGTATCTGGGGAGATCATATCTGATCGCGTCTGCTAATAAATTCGGTAAATGCTCTCCGATGGAAACACGCGGCCCGATTCCGTTTCGATGGGAACCAACAGGTTACGGAATCTCGTTCCGTGACCCGAAATGAGAGGGGTCGGTTTCATTCTAATCAGATCCGGGACGTTCGCCGTGCTGTGTTGTTTTGTATCACGTTGCATACCTTACCAGTCAGCGTCGTGTTCGATATAGAAATTCTATTTCGTGTATTTCGCGTTCGCATGAATTATTTATTGGCTCGGTATGTATATTTTCAAGAATTTTCATGATGATGTTGTTTCAATTCTGAATTTATATTAGTCGCATTATAGAAAATTTAAGCAACAAAAAGATAAAATAATGTTTTAATTCAGTGAACATATAATAAGATAGGTTTTGATTTTATGAAAATTATTTTTATTGCCATTCCCTTTATCTGATAAAATAAGAATATATCTGGGATTTTGTATGATTTTTGTTGCTAAATCACACATTTATCCCATTTTTATTTTTCGTTCAAAATTCATCATGTAATTTAATAAATCCTCTCTACTTACAGTGTAAGGTAATGAATTTTAAATAATTTTAAAAATGTATAGAAGTTAGTTTTAAGTAATATACAATCTTGTATAGGAAATGTATTTTTCCATGATTGTATTATTTAAAAATAAATAAATAAATAACCTGAATAAAAATAATCTTGTAATTATGCATTATAATTATTAAAATCAGTTGATTATTTTTGGTGGTAGTTAATCAGATGGATCCAGTGAGGCGTAGAAATAAATTAGATAATAATGGATGGTTTGAGCAAACGTCCGACGCACATTATCACCACCGTATCTTAATAAGATGCTCCGTATAATTTTTTACGTTACTGACAGTATTTATACTGGGCGTTAGATAACTCAATAAAGCAGATTTACTTTTGCCGCCGAACGACGGCCTCGATGAAATATAAATCCTCCGTTCATTTCTTTAAATTTCGTAATAAATAATCCTTTGTTGGAATTAATAATTAGAATTAAATTGGTAATGAAACTAGAAAAGATAGCTATACTAGGACGGACCTAATATTACTGATAAAACAAACTGCCCCTGTCAAATAACATCCAAGGAAAAAAAATCGCAAGTACGAAAATTGTATATTTTAATTTAATCATTAAATTAAGTTTAAAAAATGTGTTTATAATAAATTTCATAAACTATTAATAACGGCAATAATTTTATATGGCACTATTTTAAAATGATGTTGAAAATAATTAGGTGTAAATGCAAATCGAAAACAAAAACGACTTTATCACCTCGAATAATAATTGATGTAATAATTCATGTAATTTACGATTCCCATAAATCATTTATTCACAATAAATTAAACAAACGTGTTGAAGATTATTAAAGCTACAACACCGGCGCGTTACATTTTATTTCGCTTCGTTACCTGCGGGCGAATCGTAACGAATTTATCAAGATCTTCCTTCCACGCTAATTGATAATAAACCTCATTGAATATTTAAATCGTTCATGAATAATCGCCCTTGTTACGTTGCGCGCCGTTTATTTTCGGACGACGGAACGGAAAAGAAAAGCCGGTCAACCTCTCCCCCTCATTTCTTTCCCGCCGCTCTATATCGGGGTGCAATTAATAACCACCCCTTTTTTCTTGTACGCGAAATATTTCGCGCTTGGGTTTTAAAGAAATGGTAGGGGGAGAAATAGAACAGCGAGAAAAGTGAAATATGGCGTGCATTATGTAACGCTGTGCAATTTTTCTTAATAAACCGGAAAAACCTAATTTTTCTCGTACGGAAAATGCGGTTTTAGTGCGGCGGAAAAGTGCATTATGTGGTTGTGCTTATGTTTCAGTGTGTAGAAATTAATTGGCGCATATTTTGAAATGAAAAGAAAATGGATTTTCTCGTGAAAAATATATAACATAGGAAACATTAATATCTTTTATTTGAAAATATTATTAATTGAATCATCATAAAAATAATAAATAATTATTTATTGCCAAACAGGAAAATTAGTAGTTAAGCTGGCTGCATATTGTTTTCACTATGAACTTGAGAAATAATTGTTTTGATTACTTTTGTAGTAATTTGTGATTGGTAATTTACCTTTTTTATACATACGTTTTGTAATGTTTTTAGTGTTACACTTTTCTTGTAAATTTTTAATATGTAATTATAAATGTAAATGGAGATTCCGTTAATACAGTGAAATTTAAATTTCAAATCAACAATAAGTATAAAGAAGAAGATGATGCAATATGAAAATGAAATGAAATTTCATTTTTCATTCTAAGTATATAGAAATTAAATTTATAAATATTTAAGCATAGTATGATTAAAATTACAAAGGTAACGTTCATTTACAAGTTTAATTCAATATTAACAATGTTTTACCAAGTGATTAATGGGAAAAAAAGTGTTCGATATAACGAGAGATATTGTATTATCGGTTCTGTTTCGTTGCAGAGGCTAAAGAAAAATTAAATAATTTTATTGCAAACAATATATGGGGAATATTTCCCAAATAAATGGTATTATTGTATTTTCCCTATTTCTTTCTTTTTATTGTTATTATTATTATTTCTGAGATATATTTTCTTTTAAATGTTTCGTGCGCTGCATTATTTACGGCATTCCGATTCGCAGTTACTCGATTCCAGACGTTCTGGTCAGCGTCCGTGAATTTTATATACCCATATACCGAGAGTCTCGGCGCAGGGAAAATTCGATTTGCACAGTTTCCGCCGTGTTCAATCAGCCTGATCGAACGTGATATCATTAAATAAATGCAGTTTCTATGTGATTTTAAAGGCCCTCTTCCTTCCTTTTCAGAGGCTACATCCGCCCTCTGGATACGGGCCGACTCTAATATAATTGTCTTCCTTCGTTTATTATTCTTTGATGAAACGAAGAGAATTTTGTTTTTATTTTTATCTTATTTTTCTTATCTCTCTCCAAAGAGGGATATATTGATTAGTCTGCTGTAATTAATAATTACAAATGTGGAAATAATTTAATATTTATTTTCAAATATTTTTTTTTTATTTAATAGACTAGAGTTCTTTCCACTTTCCATTTATATTTGTTGTCGAAATGCTAATAGTATAATAAAGCATGAATAAATATTTGGAATATGTATTGAAATTACTTAAAGTGAAGAAATTTTAAAAATAATCCCAAAATAACAATTCATTTGAAATTACATATTCAGAAACTAAAAAATTAACAGATTTTAAAAGCACGCCATTCCCATTAGACGAACCCCACAGCGAAAAAATCCTAACTACATCAATTACACCATACGCTGGCCGAGCATTCACAACCACCTGATAAATATTAACATGGAAATAACATTACCCCCTAAACCCCGTGAAAATACACGTATCGAATTTGCAGTGATAATACCGTTTGCAGATAAATTTAACATTGTTTAATGTGATTACGAGGCCTCGTAGACTGTACAAACACATGTGGGGAATTTCGCGCAGGGCGCTTTCGGAGAGGCCTGAACTCTTCGGGGAGGTTTCCGGTTCGCCGGGAAAACCGGAACTTGTCGGCTGAGGTATTTCCCGCGGATGGGAATCCGGGATTTTCTTATTTCCGCGCGTGGAGTGTTGGGTTAATGCGATTCTGTTTAAACACTATGTAATTTAGTGAACAGCAATATGTACAGTTGTATTAGTAGTCTCTCATGGGAAATCGACCATTGATCTTTCTGCCCAAAATTATCTTATTTATTATAAATTATTATAATAATTTAATCTAAAGAAAAACGTATTATTCTTCAATTGAAACAATTTATAACTGCTCTTTTCGCGTGTCATTAAACTAACACTGTTAGTTTAAGAATGACGCGTTAATCGCGTTGAAACTATAGTCTCTAAATAATTTTTTTAGTTATACAAAGTTAAAAAAGTGTTCTCATTAATCGAATAACGATGTATAACAAAGTAGAAGCCTTAACAATTAGTATCTTAATTAGACATTATAAATTCCAAACGGCTATTAAAAAAACTTAATATAAACTCATTTAATTAACACAACAATATAAATTGCTTAATCCCGAATAAGCTCGCGCGCGGGCTTCTTTCCTAATTCGATTTGTAACTTTTTAAATTCATTAAAATTCACTGCGTTCCGTGCAGTCATTACTTTTTATTAGCGACGTAATTTATTCTGTAATCATTAAAACCTGCCGCGGATTTTCCGTTATTGAATTTGATTAGGGTCATTTTGTAAGAAGCCATTAATAAGGACATAAAAATAATTACTGTTTTCTAATAAAGTCATTTACATATTAATCGCACATAGGAAGATTTGAATTTTGATGTTGAGTTCATTTACAATTGTTAACCGAGATGTTATTAAGTTTCGTTCATCAAGATTACAGGCATTACACTATTGATACTGTTGTAAAAAGCGAAACTTATAAAAAAAAGTTGCAACTTTACTATTGCTAATGAAGCCCAGTGATTGCAATGCTTTGTTAATACTAGATCTAAGGTAATTTTTAAAGTTAAATTTGGTATTGAAGGGTACACTTAAATCCTTGACATTGGATTTATAAATCAAACGAATTGATTATAGTTGTGAAAAACACGGATGTTAAAAAAAACAAATGGATCAAAATTACACGTATTAGCAATTAATGATGGAACACAAAAATAACAGCTGTAGGTGGCATTTAAACAACCAGTTATAAGCAAGGCGAAATTTATTAATCACATCCTAGATATCCTGTTGTGGCGAACGTGCACCGATACACATCTCGATATGTTAATACACGCCACGCATAAATATTTCACAGTTGCCGACGTGAATGCAAATCCTATTGCAAGCTCGCCGGTCAAACGATTCTTTCGGAATTAGCGAAGGAAGTGCCAGCTGGTCTATCCGGGGATGGGGATTAATTCCTCTATTCAACATCACTAATGCCGCCTATAAACGTAATCTCACGAACCGGGGGATGTTCGAGTGTTGCGCAAACAACAGAGGGCACAATGGGAAATGCACCGCCGGGCCACAGAAATGCGTTCGCGAGGATCACCAGTCGGATAATTAGAGACTCGACGTTTTCAAGTGCGCCGTGTTTCCTTTTTTAGCTTTATCTGGAACGTGATACACTTGTTGCAGTTGCGCTTAGTATTAATTCTATTATCACCAAAGCGGGCTGTATTTGCTTGTTTGCTCGTTTTGTTATAGTCTGGAAAGTTCTATATGTGTTTAAATATATTTACGTGGAATTTTACAACTTTACTGTTGCTACAAATAAATCCAACAATCATCATCTAAGGAACTGAATCTTTTTACTATTGTGTAAAAACCTTAGATTTTTTTTGCATCACTCACACATAGGCATCGGTTGTTTAACCATATAACCCCTAGTTTTCTTCACAAAATTCCGAGATTAAAATAAAAATATAAATAAATTTAAAAAGTTATTAAACATTTAAACCATATTGCTAGTTTTGCGCCACCTGTGATAAATATATATGTATTGAAAAGTATAGGGTCATTATTTAGTATCAAGTAGTTAAACATATTTAGTGGACTATTTAAATATTTTCAATTCAAAGTCAAATCGCGAAAACCGCAGGTTTATTAACTCGACTTTATTCCACGTTTGATCTCTCACGCACCGCCAAAATTAAAATTTCCAGACTAGCATGTCGTTTTATGAAGCGAGGGATTGAAAAAAAAAAAACAGCCGGACGATTATTAAATTCTGAACGCCACTCGAAAAATGCAAACATTTCTGGAAATTTCGTGCGCATCCAATGGCGGACGTCCCTGCTGCATTATAAATCAGAGACCGGGAACGTTTTTCGCAGACTGCATAAAACTCACATTTATTACCTTAATATCGCCACTATAACCTCAACGGTAAAACAAACAAACCGCGACATATAAATAAGTACGTGTTATTTATATGTCGCGGTTTGTAAGGATATATTGCCGTTCATTATATCTACACGAAATGTTTTCGCGCAGATAAATCATAACATTTTAATATGGACTGAGCTAGATTGTTTTTAAGAATAATTATGCTTATTAAGGCTGCGATTTTACACCTAATAGACGCCAGAGCGTTTTTACAAAATGTGTGTGTTTATTTTAATTTATTTAAAAAAAATCGATTGTGTAATTTTCAATTAAATGCTGAAAACCTTTTAAATCGCGCTCATATTTTAGATCAATAAAGTATTAATTAAAAAAAAAACTACTCGCTTATAATTTCTCCCATAAAAAATCCTTCAATAAATTTTTTATCAGCGCTATAAAAGCGCTTTTTAATATTTTCCGGTAGCTCTCTTCTCAACGCCAGGTGACGATGTGCGAACGCCCGACGCGCTGGAGGATTTCAACAACGAATTGAGAAAATAGTAATAATAATAATAAAAAGAGAAGAGTTAACAAAACGCGAGGGCTATAAAAGGAATGTTGAATTAAAGAGTAAAAATTCCCTTAAGAGCGCCGCGCGCTCATAAACTTATGTATTATTGATGAATTCTTGTACACTTCGCTTCATTTGCATAATCGTAAATAAGTAAGTAATACACGGGCGCTTAATGATTAATGTTGAATGGGCTAATGCGGCTACTGCGCAATGTGAAAGTGATTTGTTTCGAGTGAGTGTAATTGCATATATGGACTGATTCATAAACGAAACGATTAAATTACATTTTAATCGATTAATTTCACAAAACGTTAAGAAAAATTAAGAGAGAGAAAGAGAATATCCTTATTGACAGAACACTGGCAGTTACAATGTATGGTTTATATTGATAATACATAAATTATTACAAAGTTAAAAGTGGACGAAACAATGATTCTCGGTCGTCTGCCTTGTAGACCCAAATCGTTGACGATGCCACTTGAAATAAGGCAAAAGATGGCGTTTGCGTCGTCTTTAATTTATTATGAAAGTTAAAAGTATTTTATTTAATTGATAAACAATGTATAACAAAGTTGAAGCCTCAGTTATTAATAATTTACATAACTTATGGTTCAGAGATTTAGGAAAAGAAGGCGAATTGCAGACTGTAGTCAATTTTGAAAGAAGTCAAAGTAGAATATATTTTCAGAAGTGGAGAAAATAATGAGCATTGAGGAACTACTAAATCGGAGTAAGGGGAAAGAAATTGTCCTGTCGTTCCTTTTTCATTACCATCTCTACATTGGGGAGGCCCATGTATATGATGTTAGTAGACTTCTCCATCTTTCCCCATGTTTGCTTAAGATAAATGCTGGGAATAGTTTTGCCAAGGCTCTGGGCATGAGCTCTATATGAAATTTGTTCACGCCCTTTAGTTTTTATACTTTGTAGGTAATGTGATAATTTCAACAATATAACAATATAAATAATTATAATACATGTAGGTGAAAATCTGTCTAGGCTATCGATGAGAGTTAAGTCTTTCAGTCCAATAATAAATATTTTTTTTATAGAAAATGAATTTTAATATTTCAAACCTGTGTGTATTGTTATTGCGTCACTCGCTGATGAATATTTCATTACTCTTTACTGTTCCGCGTTTTTTTCATTGCGATTAATTATTTTTACGCTCGCCATAAAAACACGTGATCAACTAAAGTGGTGAATTAGAATGGATTTCGTTTAATTTGCCCTCGCACAATGAAACAAAACAACAGCGGAGAAAAAATCAACAGCGACCGTAAAACTGATGTGATTAGCCTTTTACTCGAATTGTACGTGAAGTCGCAAATACAAGCCGTTAAATCCACTTTCATTGTTGGATCCAGCTTTTACTTCTTCGAGAAAATGGCGCAAAGCACAATGGCCGCGTAATAAAAACTTCACGAATCGAAAACGTCCAGCAGAGCGCGAATTAGGAAATGTGAGGGTCAAATTTATAAATTAATCGGAATTTTATGGATTACGATATTGAAAAATAGGGAATATTTTATAATAAACGAAGGTATTAGTTGAAAAGCTTATATTTTTTTGGCAATAAAACGAGCAATATAAGTGCTCCAAGATTTAACACCAATTTCGAAATAACTGTGACCAAGTGAATGAATATTCTTTTCTATTTTAAAGAAAAATGGTTAATTTTATTTATTATTTATTAATTATTTTCCATATTTTGGAATTACAATTTAATATTAGCAGTGTAACGAATTACACCATTAATAATATAAAATTATAGCAATTTATAATTTGTTTTCTTTATGTAGCCGGCTTTTTGTTCCTTTTTTGATATTTACATTCGATAGAAGGATTACGGGCATGTGCAGCGGCGCAGCCCCTAATTTATGGCATTCAACATGCGATTATGCAAATGAGGCCACAAAAGGGCTCTAATCGCGCATGCATTAAATACCTATTAACAATGCCACATCACCTTTGCTCTCGTTACAAAATATCGGAACCAGATTTGAATCATAATGTCGGCGGTGGGGGTTTTACTTGCGCCACGTGAATTTTTATTATTCTTTATTTGTTGCGGGCGGGCGTTGCTTTAAAAAAAGCCGGCACATTTAACATGATTTACGGCAATGTGTTTCATACATATTTGTACGATATACGGTTTGGTTGGAGTATATGGTGGAATTTATAATTACTCTGATGGAATGCTTTATTATTGTAATAATAAATATGAATAGATTGTCATCTACATATAAATTAAATAAAACTCAATTTTTAATTGTCTTGAAAATGGGCTGATAACCCGAAACTAGTAGAGAATTTAAAGTTATTCAATCTAATCTGTGTTTAATTATTTTATTGATTGATTGTTAATAATTTATTCATATTTATTATTAAATATAATACTTTATATTTTACACATTTTAAAACATTTACATGCCAATCGGAAATACGTTTCGGAATAATATAACGAAAAATCCATTTCCGGTGATTGCAAATGATGTAAACAACACACACGCACGCAAAATTAACAGCCGCTAATTTCAGTTTCAACAATTTTAATTAAAACACCGAACTCTTTGCATGACATGTTCAATTAAAGCCTAGGTGGGCTTTGAAAGGGTTGAAGTTGCGGGGGTTTTGTAATCCAGCATGCAATTACCACCCCCCGCCCGGCGGCGAGCGGGAGGGGGGTTTTGTAGGTGGCGTCAGGATCTTGTTATACTCGTTAGGACTGAAAGTTCTCTGTCTGAAGCATGTTTGCCGTGATTCATTCCCGGATTCGCCCGGATCAGCCATTGTACTCACACCGGAAATTGCACCCCGGACTTCCTCTCCCGTCCTGCGCGCTCTCTATCTCTATCTCTCCGGGATGCGATTCCGATGTCAGATCGGGAAGTCGCCAATTTGTTAGGACACGGATCGATACGCGGCCCTATTGAGATTTGCATATGTCGCCGGTGATATTATTTTAAATTTCGGTTTTATTTAAATTTTCCCTGTTTTTTTTTCCGGCGCGCAGAATTTATTGCTCCAACTTTGTTGTAAATTGAATAAAAAAAGTATGTTTTGAACGACGCTTCTTATCGAAACATTCTCTACTTTACTACAAAAAAAAAACAAATAACTACAAGTAACTTGTATAATTCAACACAGTTACATTCCTGACTCCACTAGATGTTTATTTCGAGCTTTATGATCATTTTCAATTTTAATAAAATAAACGTTCCACTTAGACGATAAAATGAGCATCTCTTCCAGATAACAGAAATTTAGCTCTATTAAACAACATTAATAAATAAATTTCTATAGAAAGTCTGCGAATTTTCAATGTTAATGAACATGTAACCAATTCTAATTAGTAAACTCGCTGTAATTTAAACAAGAAACCAATTTAATTCCAATACTTAAGATAACCCCCTAAACCAAAAAAATAATTACCATTAACACAACGAACATGTAGAAAAGTCAATTACAATTTAGATAAAAGAAACGTTCCACTTACACGATGGAATGATCATCTCTTCCAGATAACAGAAAGTTACCTCTATTAATTTTCGAGCGCACTTAATGATTTTTAAAGCCGGTTATTTGTTGGTTCCTATTTAAGCCGGAATTATTTATATGTTGAGATGAATCTCTAGGAGAGTTTAGTCTTTTTTTTTCGGTTGTATAAATTACAATAATAAATACAGCGCTTGTAATGTGAGAATGTATTAAACTTCATGGGCGTCTTCATTTTTAACTCACTGATTTACATACTTTTATGGGCTTCGGAGCGTAATTATAATAATCCCCAATTATGTTGAAAGTGAAGGTATTTGATTATTGTTATTATTTTGTGGTGGGTAATTTGTTTTTATGTGAAATAAAAGCGAGGTAGCTTGGGTAAGATTATATGTAATTTTCACTATAACAGAATGCCTTAAAAAACACAAGGAATTACTGATATTGATTATTTATTTAAAAAATGGTGAAACCATGATGGTTTGAGTTGAAAATATTTAATGAAATCAAACAACAAATAATTCTTGATCGAATTTTATTGATCATTGCCAGAAATATTTCTTGTTAAATTTCATTGTAAGTACCTTTATGATATTTTCTAAATTGCATTAAAATTATTTCTTTAAATTTCAAATAAAGGCTATCGACCCTAGGTCTTTCTGATACTAATTTTAATATTTTTATAAAATTGATTAATTTGACTTCCCTCATTGTTTGTATTTTTATTTCTCCCCAACGCGAAACGACGCCGTATAAAAATATTATAGATCAATATAAATTAAGTTAAATTGGTGCATTTTATATTTCGTTATTTTAGATGAAATACAATATTTTTTTTATAAAAAAATATTTCTAAAATGAAAATCAAATTATGCTCGCACACAAAACCCCTAAGCATATATTATGACAGCGATGCTTACAACACTCTCGCAATTTGCTGTATCGTTTGCATTCTAATGGGCGAGAGGTGGCATTATTATTCAAATCGTTCCATTACGGGTGAAAAGTATGAGATTGCATTAAGGAGGATATATGATACATACACACACGGATTTACCATACCGAGCAGCAAAGACTTCGGCCTTCTCAATGTGTATTTTATTGCTGATTGGGATTCATACTTCTTCTCTCGAAATGGCTTAATCGAACACCGGGGCATAATTCAACTTTAATGGTAGCACATGGTAGTGGAGATGGTATCGTTTATTTAAATTGTGTTGATGGTATTAGGAATGCCGATTCGAGTAATTTTATATGTGGATAGTCGTTAATTTTGATTAATATATTTTGATATGAGAAATTTATATATTATACTGTTGCAATAGGAGCAGGAGTACTTTATGCGTGATGTTTTAAAGCAATTATTCAAAGGACTTACGATAAAGTGCTATCGGTAGATGAACATAAATAATTACGACATTAATATCATTTTGACTTGATTTATATACACAAGTCATTACGGTGTAATAATACATTCTTAAATAGATAGGAATGTTAGTGGTCATAATATGTAATGCAATTATAAGAACAGACAAGGGCGGGCAGAAAGACCTTTCGTTGATATGAATGATATAGGGGATTATGATGGGAAAATGTTTTTTTGCACGTACGTAATTTATTGAAAAAAAAAATTAATATTTATAATTAATATATTTTGTTTTAATTTAAAATATTACAATAATATTTTACCTCAATATTATTATATTTTTTTTTTTCTTCCAAATTTTAAAATTGTATCGATCAGACCTCTTTTACAATTACCATATTCGTTACGAAAAATCGAATGCAATCGTAAGAAACGAAACGTGTTACAAAGTAATTAACACGTTCTTATAAATAACCAGAAACCCATTATATTCGCATTACGGGCTAAATGAGCAAGATTATGTCTTAATCAGAAATTTCGAAAGGGAAAGAAAAAAGAAACAACTTTAACTTTGTCACACGAAATCAAGCAATAACCACTAAATAAGGGAATAATTATTCAGCATTTTATTACAATTACAACACAATGTGCAACATTAACGCACAATTTATTGTAATTATTATAATTTTATGCTGTGAATGATTCATTAAAAAAATGTTACAAAATGAATGTAACGTTTAAAAAAAATAATAATAACATGATTTGTTTTATTTTATTGCTTTTATATATTGACTGATGTCAGTTGTTGAAATTATTTGTTAGTTAGTTAATGTATTTTTTTTCATTTTATTTATATGTAAAATTATGATTATGTAATTATATAAAATATATAATATAAAAAATCGCCCTTCCCTCGCTAATAAAACACACCCTAAATGAGACCACTCAAACAACCCCGCCGCATAATGAATACATTAAGCAATATGCATACATTAATCAACGCTTTTTTCCTCCAAACAAATTTATCGCAACGGAAGAACGTACCTACATCCAACAACACACACACACACAAAACCCTTAATGCCCTTTTATCATTCAGAATTACACGATGATTTCAATGAATGGGAGAAAGGCTCGTCCGTTCGCTCTTTTTTTTTTAGTATTTATCGAACCCCCCTCGGGATCTTCGGTAACTAGTTGGGGTCGTTTTTGCACCTACCGCCGGCGATTCGCCGTAAATTAATCGGGGCCCCGTGCACGCGAGGGCACGTATTGTCCGGTTATCTGCGACCCTGTTTTGCGGGCCCCGGAGCTAAAAAGTCCTCGGTCGGCGTACTAAAAGCGATTCAATCTGGTCCGTTGATTACTCGAGTGTGTAAAACCGATTGGATTCTTATTAAGGGTTGGAGTTTAGCGGAATCGACTCACGTGTCCACTCTCGAATAATTGGATTGAATAAGGTTTGCGTTAATAAATTCTATTATTTATTTATTCAGTTTGTTCAATCTGTAATGATATTTTAATTTATTTATTTATTTATTAATTTACGGAGGCCATTTCATACAGTAACAGGGACAGATTATAGTCTGGAAAGCTTGGTTCATACAATAAAAGTTTGAGAGAAATTTAATTCCTGCCTTTCTTGGTCGCTTGTCCCGTGAGGAGTCCTCTCTCCGATCGTCCTTGTATTTTCTTTGAATGCTCTTTATTCGGCTAAAATTTTGTTAGGTTTATAATTACTGCACGACCTTCTTATTTTAGCTGTTTGGTTTTTAAAAATTTACTATATTACCATAACACCACTTTGAACGCATTGAAATAATTTGTGTAAAACCTAAACAGTATATTTTTTGTACAATGAAATTAAACAAGGAAAATTTCTGGCAATGATCAATAAAATTCGACCAATCCCTTTTTTTACTTTTATTCTTTAAAGTTAAAAAAAAAATAGCCATTAATAAATCAAATTAATTTTTAAAAAGGTTTTTTTTTTATTTAAGTAAAATACTCATATTTCGAAACTAATCACAAAAACAAAACAAACAAAAAAACATTGATTTCATTAAAAAGCTGACGGTGCGTGCACGTTAGTTTCATTATTAGAGCGTTGGTAACTCATCGCGTCCAATTTATATCAATTTGCGTCAGCGCGATCAAACGAAGCAATAAATTTAGATTTAACGGTGTAGGAGCGGTAATTAAAATATATATCTTCCCGTAGCTTTTCATATATTTTTATGTCTCTTTAATTGTTTCCCATCAATAAGCAGGCAACCCTTTTCCCGCCGATGCACTGCGATGAATCCGTCTTGATACACGATCCACGGTAAAAAGGATAAAATAGACACCGCGATTTGTCCCTCTTTTGTTTAACCCGATTGTTTATACTTAACCCGAAAACTCATTAATTTCGCCAAATGACCAGAGGAATAGGGGGTTATACAATACCGCACACGTCCGACGTTGGATTTTCCGTTGATGTTGAGGAGGATTGATGAGATGGATCGTTTTACCGCGCTCGAATGATGGGGGATGGTTGTTCTTATGAAAAGGGTTTGGGTATGTCTTTATAACGGGCGTTATATTGGGTGGGCGGGGGTTGCGCTAGGTTGGGCTGGGCTGAGTTGGAAGAAGTCTATTTGGATAGTTGATGGACGTGCAGACACTTTCTAGGATTGTGTTTGCTCGCGTGGATGTGATCTTAATTAACGAGCGTGCCCGGGAAGAGGGTAGCCGCCGTTAAATAATCTAAACCCGCACACATGGATCGTGGTGGACTGGCTGGTAATGGATTTTTACCGTAGATTAAACCCTTTCAAGGAAGATGTCCTTATTGAAATTACAATGTAATCGTATTACACAGAATTATTATTTTTTTCTCATAGTCTCTATGGGGATTTCATTAGTTACAAAAGAAAGAAAAAAATTGTGTTGATCAATAAAATTCGATCAATCTATTAAATATGATTTTTGTACGATTCATGTATGAGATTTCGTGGTTTCCACAAATTAATGTTATTATTAAAATTATTTATAATTTAACAGTACTATATATTTTTTCGTCACATGAAACTGACATTAAAATAATTAAAATAGAACTGAAGCGAAAAATTCCCATTTCATCACTATTACTATTATTATTCAAAACTAAATGACATCTGCTTCAGACAAGCGTTCCCATTCGCTTTATTGTTAAAACTTTGTTTTGTCCCCACACAAGCATTGACGCGTCGTTGTCCGGTCGAAATTTAAATTACAAACCGACATGAAAACCAAACGCACAAACAAAAAAAATACAAGAAAACCGGCGCGTATTTTCCACCAGAACCGGAAATGTATTTCCATATCCGTATTAGTGAATCGCGCCGAGCGATAGATGAAGTTATATTGAGTTTACTGGAGTAGAAGCACTTTATTAGGAGGTTCTCTCTGGGCGACGCACACGACACAAACATGATACATTTATATATAGAGAGAGAGTGAGCGAGTTCAAAGGAAAAATGTAATATCCGCCGATGCTGGATTTCAAATAACGCGTTCGGTTCGATTCCCCTTATTCCCAACCGTATTAAATTCCGGCCTTTAGTTTCTACAGCAAACTAGCAACTTTGCTAAATACTTTCCGACCAGAATTTTTCCCCAGGACGATGAAGTCTTTGATTACTCTAGCATGGTCTCTTGAGAGATAGCGTCGCTGTTTAAGGATTAGGGATCGTGTAAATTTAATCATAACATTTTTATGTAGCCGTAAGAACGGTTTTTACTATTCCCATAGTGCTATAATATTTATAAGTTATATTCGTGGTTTGTTTTTATATACAAGGGCGTTCGGAGAGAGAACACCTCACGGGGCAAGCGACCAAGATGAAGAAGCAGGCCTTCATCAAGGCATTACACATGGAACACACTATTCTGATGAGTGATGGCCATCACTAGTTATCCATACGCTAGATGAATGCTGGCTGAACATTTTATTAAATTAAAAAAAAAAAAACAACTTCAAAACGCCATTTTTTTTGGTTGAGGAAAATAATGGAAGACACTCGATGTTAGTTCGGGATTATGTATTCGAAAAAATCGCATTGTTGAATTGCACAAAAAATCTAAGTAAGAACAATATTACAGATAGAAGCAATCGCTTTTATAGTATTGCTTTTATTGTCATTATAAATATTAAATTTCAATTTTAAATATTCAATAAGTCGATAACTATATGAAGTTGTTTAAAATTATCACTCTCTTATATTTGTGATCGCCTCACAGCTGGACTCGCGGCTGTTAACGGCGCTGGTGTCGACTCTTAATCGCCAGTATGATTGCTGCTCCCCAGTGTTAATTATTAATTCATTATTCTTTTATGATCCTCTCATGAATTAATTTTACGTAAATTAAAATTACATAAATTCATTCTCCCGCAATTTATTGAATTTCAAATAATTAAAACCGAAGCTAGCATTGAAAATTTCTACAATTCATATAAATAAATATAATTTAAAAAGGAATTACAATTCAAATCCCATCAGAGATGTTTCATTTACACTTTCTTTTTACATTTTATATTTCTTTTTAATTGTTTCCTTAATGATTTATTAAAAAAAACATAGATTCCAATGCACTAATTTTTGCTGACGATCTTGAGATTATGAAATCAATCCATTCTATCTCTGATTGTTGGGAGTTACAACGTACTCTTAATAAAATTCATAATTGGAGCATGAATAAGCTATTAAGTTTAAATATTATTAAATGAAAAGTCTTTTTTTTAATCGATTATTTCGGATAATCTAATGTTGATGAGATTTTATATAATTACAATTTTTACAACTGAGTTTTTTTTAATTACATTTTTATTATCATCTGGATTTGTCATATAAATCGATTCTCAAAATAATCGATTCCGCCCATCACTGATCTCAATAAATCACCCATCGTTTTCTCCTCTTCCTCTCTCCCTCTTCTTAATAACACAGAAACACATTGCGATAAACTTTCATAATTCCATTTCATCTTCCCCGGTCCGCCATTATTGCCGTTTATTCATTTTTTCATTATTCTTATTTTTTAATGTCAGCCGAAAACGTGACTTTATGTAGGTCTCTCATGCGGCAAGTTCGTGACGTACGAAAAATCGCAAACAAAAATTAATCTACTTTGGTTTACATTCTTCGGAGACTGTAACGATTACCCATTAATCATCCGACGTTGAAAATCGTGTAATTTATCGATACAGCAACGGGAATTTATTAAAAAGAATACACCCGGCGGACGGGCATTGTGCTCTCCTATTCGGTTAATTAATTATATAAAGTAAGCGCGGTGATTTGTATGACATGACAATCGGGAGGATGCTTTTTTTTGTGTTTCATTTTTTTTATTGTTGTAATAAATGTAACAGGCCGCGTGTTACTAATACGGTTATTATGTTGTGGAAATTTTGAATGAACAGCGTTGATTTGCATTTTTTTGATACCGAAATTTATAAAGAATACATTTCACTTTCGCATTCATCATATTTATACAGCAATTTGTTTTCAAGTAAACCATATTAATTTTTTTTCTTTGTTTCAGGTACGTACACCACATCTCATATTTTAATAGAAAAAAAAACATATGATATAAATAGGTAAGACGACTACTATGAATATTTGTAATTATTATTATTTTAATATGTAAAATACATATTTAAAGAGTAGAAATAACAAAGGGTCTAAGTTCCCTTTTTTAATTATCTTTATATTCAAGTTTTACTTTTCTGTTTGTTGTTTTGTTTTCCACATTCCATAAGTAGACACATGGTACTGACTATGATAATTAATTATTTGAATATGAATTTTGTTTCTTGTTAATTTAAATTTATTTAATTACAAAATATGGTAATTATTGGTCGTGACTTAATGGTAGAAGTCTAAGTAAAAAAATATATATAATTTAACTCTTTATTTGAGGGGGGGAGCGGGGAGAATTAAAAAATGCATCCCTTCCATAATCCCATCAATGTTACTTGGAAGAATTATGATAGGTATCTTCAATTTACATGGGCCCTTCACTCATAAATCGTCGATTTAGTACTCATCATGGTTTTCAACTCAAAAATATTACAAAAAAAGTATTTTAAAAGACTCTTACTGGCTGAAAAAAACCTTACAAGTAAATAGAGAAGGTTATTTTAATGTTAATTTTATTACAATACATTAAAATTCTAGTGTGTATAAAATGATTACGAAATAAAGTCATTAACTACTGATGTAATCGATCATAATAATTGTATCATTCCCGTAATAAAACATAAAATCCAAGTCGTGATCCCGATAACGATCCCATCTCATTTAATAACAGCGCAACGCGAGAAATAATAATTAATTTAACAACAATCTCGTTTACTGCCATTTTTTCCCCGTCCCACTTCAATTTACTTTATCAGCAACAATAAATCCCAGGCCGGCGGCCGCGGGGAGTTGGTTAATCGCCGGAATGGCTCGTCCATTGTTCATGAATTTAAAGCAATTATACAATTTAAATTTAAGAGCCCGTACTGAATGGACGATACAAAGGAAATGAATTAGGTGTGTAGTTAAAACTAGATACGAAAGCTCGAAAGGCAATTCATTTATCATTGTCCCCTTCCCCATCCTCCTCCTCCTCCTCTCTAGTTGTCCCCCCGTCGGTTCAGAAGAGTATGTAAAATAGATTACGTGGGTGCAGAGCAATAGAAGGAGGAGATCGAGATCTAATCTGTGTTTTCCTGCGTTCGCCAACAGCGCGAAAAGAAAGTGCTCCTCGGGGCGGGCGGGAACGGAACCAATCGGATAATGAAGTGCAAACGGAACGGTTCCGGGGCGCAAACAAATTAAGGCCCGAGTAATTAAAGTGTCGTAATGATTAATCGGGCTTTGCTTAAGCTAGGACTAGTTGGAACTATTTAAATTGCTGTTGTTGGTAGTAATCCCTGAAGTTGCTATTGTATTAAATTAATTACATTTTTATTCATAAAGTTCAATAACATTCGACTTTTTAAAACTAATATTTGATAAATATTCCGATGGTCGATTAAATACTGTAATTTGCTGTTGAATATTTCATCCAAGTTCAAACAACATGATTAACAGATACAGTAAGAAAAAGCAACAATTAAAAATGACTAGTATAACTGTTAAAAGCATCACCAGCACCATCCTGCTGGATCCACAAATGTTCTTATTGCATATTTGATTTTTTTTTTTCAAGAATGTTCAAAATGTTTTCGCAATAAACTGCTCACGGTTATTTTTCCACGTACAAACAACGACTTAAATAAATTAACATAAAGCTCGCGTTTCAAGAGGACTCTAATTGCAAATTAGCACCTTGTTCGCAGCGTGTCCGGGAGATCGGCTGTAATTTTCGCCGGCGACGAAAATTTTTCATCGCCGCCTGAATTTCCACGGATTACACCGTCGTTATCTCACCGGGCGGAATGATAATGCGTGTTCACCTTACAAATGAGATTTTATCGGGATGTCTCCGAGGCGCGCCGAGCTAATATAAATGCAAAACCGCATTAATAAGATCGGCCCGCGACTCTTTTTTTTGTCTGTTGCGAAAGGAGGAAAAAAAATCGGGGAAATTTATGTGCGTTTACGCGCCTAAGCCGTTGCGTGAAACGCGGAATTTATTCGATACGGGATCTGATAAAGGAAATTGTTCGGATCAACACACGGAATGCGACCCACAAATTTGTAAGCCCTCGGGTTGTTGTTGTTGTTTTTTTTTTTACCCGTTTAGAGAAATTTCGATTTACATATGTATACAGGGAATTGGAGGAATGTTTTAATGGGGTTCGGTAATTGTCGGTCTGGTATTTGAATGTTTTAATTAGTACATTCTATTAGTTTGAATTTAAATAAACTCTATTCCTAAGACATAGAAATACCTGTGTTATTTTTTTAACTGAAAAGTAAAGTAAATCTTAATAATTAATTCTTTATATCGTTTATTTTAAGGGGGGCCTCCTGTAGTTCCTAATGACCAAAAGGAATCGAAATCCTGAGCGTAATTTATTTAAAATTATTCTTGTTGAAAGTAAATATTAGAAAATATTGTTTTCCTTACATTCGTTTTCTAATCCGATAGATTTATCGCTCAGTTATATAAAACTAAGGAATTAATATTTATGGAACATTCCATGTGAACCGGAACAGCAACACGATCAAGATTTTAGAGGTTTTAAAAATATGTTTCAGTATGCAAAATTTGAATAAGTAGAAATATTACTGTAAAAATGAGCAATTATTCGAATTTTGTTTATTTTATAGAGATTTTAAGCCCCTTCATATAAATTATTTTTTATATTAAATAAAAATGTAATTGATAAATAAAATACTAATAACCTTTCTTCACACTTTATTTGTTTTACCAAATGTACGTTTCGGACACAAAGTGACCATAATCAATGGATTTAACACTAAATACCAAACAGAAATATAACAGACGAATTATAATATTAAGGCGGTGCGAGTAAAAATACGGAAAATAATTAAGAATGGGCCAAAGGGATGAGGGTGGCGGTACAAGTCAGGTAAAGAGAAAATTAGAGAAAACACATAAATTAAGGTAATACAATTAAATCTAACAGGGTGTTGTGAAACGGATTTAAATTAAATAAAAATGATTTGAAAATAATTAATGAATTTTAACTTCTATTTAACACATGTGGGAATTAATGTACAGATTAAAATTATTTCATTAAAGGCACGCGCATAACAGAAAAGGTGTAAGCAATAATAATATGTAAAGCGAAGCCAACAAATAAAAAAAATCAATATTGCATTTAGCATGCATGAAATAACAATTTCGATCACCCGCAAAGGTTTACTTGTGCAGAACACGTCGCAGGTCCGCACCATTAAACAATGATCTAGTCCTCCATTAACCCCTCCCGGATTTCATCCCATCACATTATCGCCGAGTTAAACTCGATTATTAAGTCGGAACTATCCAAATATTTGCGCTGTTTGTGCGGGCGAAACCCGACACTGTTGAATCAGCGCGCGCGATCCTCGCTAAAAATGTTTCACCCCCTTGCTGTATTGTTATATCGGACGCGATTGATTTTGCGGGGCGAAAGGGAATACCTGTCAGGAGCACGAGGCCATGAAACGAGGGTTCGGCCCGTTGCGGTCGCTGTACGGGAAATCCGAAACTTGTGCGTTTCGGGAAATTGGTTCGGTTTTGATAACGCTTGTTGTGTTTAGAGCTGGACAATTCATTAATACATGTGTATCATTTAATATCGATAATATATTTAATGCGATTACATATTTTCATTCCTGTTTTCTTTCATACAAAGTATGAAAGACGGCATAACAGACCTACCTGGGAAGGATCTCATTCTGTCATGTCCTTCACTTTTTAACTTACTAAACTACACTGTCTGATCCGGGGTATTAGTTGAGTTCCCATTCGCAGTCTAAGAAAATTGTGTATAAATTATGAAATTGGGTAATTCGATACGACTAACTCCATTACTCTCCACATTACTTCTGGTGGATGCGCCGGGTGTGTTTCACTACAGAGACCTTCGTTTTCTTCGTTTTATTAACATATACATCTTTAACAAGGCATGAAGTAATCTCTGTCCTTGGCTGTGGTTAAACCTATGCCAGGATTATAATATCCTAAAAAATCTCTGTTCTCGTTGGCTAATCTGGAGTCAAAATTGGGAATTTTTGTTGGTAGTTGTACTTCTTAGGACATAGTCTAAGGAATATATATATATATATATATATATATATATATATATATAATATTATAAAAGATCCATAGACTGTTACGATAAAAAAATATTAACGTTTACGTTATTTTTTATCGTCAAAATTTTAACTTTTCCCATGCAGAATAGCCCTGATTATATGTTATTAAACCTATAGTTAAACCACTTTTCCATAATAATGGAAAATAGTATTATATTTATTTGATTACAGTTACATAAAGCTGTACTAACGAGGTTTACATCCCGAAATACGTGTCCATCACAGAATAGCCCGGAAAATCCTTTAAAAATTCGTTCATTTATTAATGCTACAACTAATCAATGCACTCTTGCTGACGATAAATATTTAATGAGGAAAAATAAAGAAGACAAACTAATTGAAGAAAATAATAATTAATGCGCATGTTTACATATTATAATGATAAAGTAAATAAACTTTAATATTAAATCCCTTATTTACATATCAAACGATTTAAAGGAACTGCATATAAATTACACATCAAATTGATTGTTGTACGCTGGTTTTGTGTAAACAACGAGGCTCGGGCCGCGCGCAACCATTAGTTTTAAAATCTGAGAAAAGCCATTAGCATTTAAATTTAGTTTAAGCTCAGCGCCCAAAGGAACTGCCTCAAATGGCCGCTGGTTACAACCACAACGCATACACACACACAATTCCGACTTAATTGCTTGTTGCGGTCCGGCCAGGAAATGCTCCTCTCTTGTCACATCCCCCCCGAATAATCCCGTCGAAGGGAACTGTTTTTGCGTTCACGCGCCGTTGATATTTTCAAATTAAGACAAATGCCCCGAATCGGAACGAACGGACGCGCAGGGGGAAAAATAAAGAGGACTGTCATTAAGATCGTATCGTGTAATGTAAATACGAGAGTGTTTTTCTCTCGTTTTTTTGTTTTGAAATAGTGATATAAAAAATGGCCGGCTCCGAGAGCGGAGCACCCCTTCAAGCAGATTGATTGAGCGATTAGATAAGGGCCTCGGACCGAGATGAGTGGATGACGGGCGAAAATTAAAGCCCGGCGTTAACAAATGTTTAATTTGAATTAGAAAAGCAATTGTAGAAAAAAAAAACTTGGTTGTAATTTATTTGGTATTCCAAACTAAAATGGTGATTAAACATGACAAAAAAAGACTTGAAAATGGACTAATAACCTGAAACTAGTCGAGAATTTAAAGTTATTCAATCTAATCTGTGTTTTATTTGTTTAATTGGTTGATTTTTTAATAATCTATTCAAATTAATTTTACTCAAAATGGAAACATAGTTTCCGTAATATATCTAGTTTAATAAAAAAATAAGTAGGAGAAAGGACAACTATTTTTATTTAAATAATTAAAGTCTCCACAACCAACATAAAGAATATTAAAAATAAAGAAAGTAAAAGATTTCGGTATTTATTCCGGCTTTCCCGTTCACGATGTTTTACAACCAACAGAATTAAAATTGCCGAGATTACCAATAATAACCACCTCACCGTATTCTGATATTTCAAGCTGTACATTATGGATTTTCGGGCGAAAGAAAATTTCACACATCCCATCTTTCACACACATGATATTCTTGAAAGCTGACACTTTTTTTAGCGCCGAGGATTTGAGAATGAATTCGATTAAAATTTATGCTAATTCCCATTTAGTAGCTCCACATTTGGTGCGCGCTTGTGTTGTATCGTCCTCCCGGTTATGCAAATGAGTACACGCGGAGTAAACCCAAGCTCTGGCATCAGCTTCATCCGATTCTTTTCAATTAGCGAATAACTAATTATACCCCGCTATGCAACAGCGGATACTTCGAAGTTTATTAACAACGGCATTCTCAAAATAAAATAAAAAATGAGAAAGAAGGAGGAGGGAAAGATGCACAACCATAGATCAACAAAATCAATTAAGGCTCTCTCCGCTGTGCACCCAGCAACGTATTTTCGCCCAACCTGACAGAAGATGATTTGTTTCGGAGATATTTATTAATTTGAATTTGTAGAAAGAAACAAAACTGAATTAACGACCTAGCGAGTTTTCCGAAATAAAAGGAAAAAGGCGGCTAATAAATGAAAACCCTCTTCGGCGGGCAAGATTGAAACGCGATAAGCCCTCTCTGTCTGTAGTGGGAGTGGAATCTACAGGTGAGGCGCGGTGGAATACCGTGCGGTATTCCGATCGCGATTCACGACTCGTTTCAGTTACCTTGTTACGAACCTGTTCGGTTTGTTTGTGTTGTACGGCGAGGAGGAAAAAATATATAAGAAAAATAGAAGGCGAGGATGGCCATTCAAGGTATCGCGTTACTGAAAGGGTTTTGTCTTCCGTGTTATTAAAACGCGGAATTGCCGGTGTTAACTCGCGGAATTTATCGTGCGGTCCGCCGGCGCGAACAATTGAATTGATGATTCCTCGCTGGGATCGAATTATATGATTGTAATTATAGCGGATACCTTGTGTTGTATATTTCAGATGATGATGACTAGGATGGGTAACGGGTTTCTTTGGTTATTCCTTTGGTAATTTTATGCTTGGAATTATATGACGTATTCTTCAGATTATTATTGCAATATTTTTTATATTTTAATTTTTACATGATTTTTTGCCGAATCTTTATATTTTTCGTATTCATTTTTAGTCAATATATTTCTTGACGTAAAAAATCACTTTTTAAACATAACATTGGGCGCGTTCAGGAAATTTTTAGACATGCGCTTGAGGTTAAGGACGCTCACGAAAATATGGCGGTTTTTTACAGCTGCACGACTTGAAAAGCGATCCAGCGGAAAAAAATATATACTTTACCGCTTGATAAAGCGCTGCAGCGCTTATGTGTGGCGCTTTCGTAAAGCGCTGCAGCGCTACAGTTCCCTGAACGCATCCATTATCATTAACTCTATTAAGAAAATCAATTCATATATACTTATTTTTTTAATATCAATACATTTTTCTCAATTAAGAAAAATTATACAAGGTTACAAATGTTTACGGTAAAAAAACTTTACAATTACAAAATAATGTCAGTTGTTTACTGGTATTGTATTTACAATATCATTGATATAGATTCTATGTACCATATATTATTATTTGATGTTATCGTAATGTTTTTCATTAAGTGATTAATGATAAAAAAATTCGATATAAGAAATAAAAGTATTTTGATAGTAAATAAATTAAATCACTAACCCCTTTTGATTATAAACCATCCCTTAATACATCCCATACAATCGCCCCCTTTCCTATTTATAGTTCCAGATACATACATAGAGAGTAGATTAGATTAATCCAAGATAGAGCTCCCGATGATTTCATATCAAATAATCATGAATAGCAATAGAGATGAGTAACACCGATTGCGCTTTTATGGCCTTAAGGGGTGGTTGGAGCGGAGGGTTCGCTCGGAAATCCGCATGCATGTACAGGAAATTAAAATGCCCCGTTTAGCATATTTTTCTGTTGTCGTCGATCCATATCGGCCCGCTGATATTGCTAATTTATTTGTTAACAACCATCGCGCATGCTGCTTTATTTCCACTCGGATGGACGCCGCTGATGATTTGATAAATATATTCGAAACGCGTGCCGTGTTTGATTTCTGCTTTAAAAAAGCACTACGTATTATTTCCGTGTGTGCTCTCACACAGATGTCCAATTAACACGTCCGCTCGAGAAAAATGCGAGAAAGCGTGTTGTTTCATTCATTAAAAACGCTGCGGAGTAATTAGCGTCCTGCGGAGATTCAAAAGGTGAGATGAAATCGGGAGTTTTCACGTTTAACCCACATTGTTTTCGGGGACTGATTGTCGTGCAGCTCCTTTTTTGGCCCTGCGTCTGATTTTTATCTTCTTTAAAAATTAATTACTTTAGGTTCTCGCTGCGTCGACCAGATGTTTAAAAAATGTTCCATATTTTTTGTATTTTCAAGAAATTTCGAAATATTTGGATATTTATTTAGCTGTACTTGTTTTAGTAAAACAAAACCAAGTGATTTCATTATAACAAACGATAATTATATACCTTTACAATATTTCGCACTCGTTACAAACAAGGCGATTTCCTTAACCACACTTAGCAATTCCATTGCAGTGAAACCGTGTCGTAAACTTTAATCCCGCTTTAAATCATTCTTCGCGTAATTTGAGATCGCTCCAATATTGACCCACTCGAAGGATTAAACTCCAGATTAAACACCACTTAAAGCCGGTAACTAAATCGTGCGTCTATTTACTTTCAATGACGTATCATTATGTAAGGACTTTATCGAAAAGCTGCCCTACTTCTAAGCCAGTAGTTTGTTTCATTTCAATGAATGCACGCATTACGCTTTCACTAATGACAGTCTTGGCGAACAAAAAAAAAAACAAGTAAAAGAAAACCCGAAACTCATACATTAACTACGCCCATCAAAGTCATTTGGTGTGTGCTGTGTGGAATATTGTACGATGTAAATTACGTCTAACTAATATAATGCCCGTCTTGGAGGTAATAATGGAGGCTTTAATATTGTGTTATTTTCCGTAACGTGCTCGTTTTGTGAGATGGGAGGTGCAGTGAGGATTATTCAGGTGGAGTTAGTTTGTAATTTTCAGGTAATAGAAGTTATATTATAGTTTTCATTATTTCCACGATTATTATGTGTCTATTGGGTTGGAAAAGGGATTGATCGAATTTTATTGATCATTGCCAGAAATTTTCCTTGTTTAATTTCATTGTAAATGAATGAATTGCCAAATAATGACACATGTGACGTATTATTTGTTTTTATTCATCAGTGCCTGTAAAATATAAAGCAAAGAAGAAGAAAATCAAAGCATATGGTATTACACATAGTAAATTCTTTTGAATTGTGAAATTTGGTGAACTATATTAAAAAAAACAGACTTTAGTTACGCTTCGGATATTATCCCTCAGTACAGATATGTGTTGTAAGTTCTAGAAGAATCTAAAATTCAATGTAAGGTGTGGGATTAGCAATAGAAAAATCATTGTCGGAATGAATCATAGCCAACTTAGTGTTGTTGATGAGGACCTGAACAGTAAGAAAATATCAGTGGGTTTACCAAATACGAACGGTAAAAACAATACTGATGTAAAACAGAAGATAACGTAAGAGCATTATAAATAAATTATATTATAAGAGTAAATCCGGTGTAAGCTTAACCGTCCTCTTTTATTTCGGGCCCCTGTATAAATTAACAAACAATAAGCTCGTATCTAATTATATAGGTGCGCGCTGCCGTAAACAAAGGCCGAAAATAAATAAATGTTAATGCGTATTACACGTTTACCAAACAAAAATAAAGACATTACAACCCGCTTCCTTCAACAAATTCATTTACAAGTCATAAACCCGAGACCGAGCATTTATCAAACCCTGTAAACACAGGTAAATACAGCCATAAACAACCCCGCAAGACAGATACCCGAGTCGCCACCGCAAACAATTAAGTCTCGGCGGGGTGCGGATAGTGTGCGAGCCTATCTTCATCTCTCCAGCCCCTCGCTGGTCGCTTGCTTACAACACTACAAATTCTCGTCTCGTTCCGAACAACGGATGAAGAATGACGAACGAAAACCAATATCTATTACAATTTACTATCTAATGCACTGCCAGTACGCGGGATTCCGGGGGGTTTAAGGTGCTCGGATTTTTACATGAATTTTTATTGAGGGGATTTTATTGCTGCACGGAATCGCTATTTCTCCTTTGCTCATCGCGATTCTGATTTACTGGAATGGATAAATTATATGGCGGTATTGGTTGTGTTTTTCGCAGGAAAAATGCGAGTGCTAGAAAATACTTATATTTATTAAAAAAAAAAAAAAAATAAGAATGTAAGAACATAAAGATTATGTAGAACCGATTACTGCAGGAACTATAGATAGGCCAGAAACGTCAATAACTGCAATAAATTCAACGCTGATTTTTGCCGCACTGGTCTTAGGAAATTACTTCGTCAGGGCAGTGAACATTTAAATGTTAACGTTTGTTAGTGCTTTTTATGTAAATTGTGTTCAGTTTTTATTTATTATTTGTAATTTACTTTTAGATTAACTAACCATTAGACTAATCTGTACTATATAGTTGTAATTGGACTACCGTAAATAAATAAATAAATTTAAATTAAATATGTTGGTTGGTTTCACTAAACTAATATCATTAATAAAATGATCGTGCGAAAAAAATATATACATTTTGTAATTAATTATTTAAGCATGTTTCACCAAGTGTTAAGTGAGAAATTAATTCAAAAGTTATGTTTCTATGTAAATAACTTTATTTTTGAAAAGGAATGTACAGTTTGTATATATTCTTTTATATACATATTTTTTTTCAAGAATTTACGCTTAATAAACATTCCAATCTAAGTCTTTCAAACACATCAACCTCCTATTTAAAACCTCTATTAACAACGTAGAAAATCCCGCCGGTGGCCGGCCACTTCCCTAAAAGGAATCTCATATTTCATCCCCCTTGCGCATCCCGCAGGAATTCCAACATCCGACTTATAAATTCCTCGGAGGGGTCGGCCGGATTGGAATTTCCCTTAAGGAAGCCGACGAGAGAAGGACGAAAAAATAATACACATAAGAACCATAACGCGAAGCGACGTGTGAAAATTCGTGTAATCCCTGATTTATATGCGTGGATTAATCCCGGGCCCGTGTTTGATAAATTGAGTTCTCACTTTATAATCAACGGTATCGCGTTACGGATGAAATTTAAACCGGCGATATAAATCACGGCCGGCTCATAAACAATTAGGTTTCGATTTTTTTTGTAGTGAAGCCCGGCGTAAATATTAATTACCGCGGATGTTCCGTTAATTGCGGTTCGCATAGAATTATTGAATATTCATAGAGCGTTTCGGCGCGGGGGGAAAACGGGGAGGGTTTTAATATCCCAGCAACAGGTTTCTTTTATCCTTGCGAATTATTCAGGACCACACAAGCGTAGGGTTTAATAACAATTAAGTACATAATAAAATACGTGCTGCTGGAATTTTAAGTTTATTTTAAATATATATACTCACTTATCCTTCTTCACGTTCATTTCAAACCTGTTTTTTTTTGTCATATAATATTAGTCTATAATTTAATGTCAGTTTGGTTCTTACCATTTTTATTATTTTTTTTTTTTCTCGACTATAATATGGTTTTACCTCTATCTTTTATATGTTTCTCAGATGGCAATTTTGCTCTACAAAGCTTCTTTGTGGTGTTTGTCTACAATGTAAAATTGTCTTTTTATATCGAGCGTATAACAAAAATCGACGACGAAGTTGGCGTTGGAAATCTCAAGTCATGTCTGTACTAAGATCACACGCGTGACTTGTCAAGACAGACATGACTCGAGACTTTCAACGCCAACTTCGTCGTCGATTTTTGTTATAAGCTCGATATTTATAATTAATCTTAATTACTTTATGTGTAAAATAATTGCTTTGTACTAATTGATAAAATTTTGATTTCAGGTAAGTTTCTCCACTCGGCAACGTCGAATCATTCCGCGCCATTTAGTCGGGGGCGCGCAGCGCCGGAGCGACCCGACAGTTTTCGCGTAAGTGCTTTCCCCGTTTTAAACTAAACAGTTTCCTTTCAACCGGAACGAATCCATTCCGCAAACAAACTCGAAACTTGAACGCCGAGTTCCAGCTAAACGCCAGTTTTCAATTGCCCGGAATTTACCCGCAGTTCGCCTAATTCGTCGCAAGATCATCTTCCTTCCAGTGCGCTCCCTCTCTCTCCTCCATTACTTAGTCAACCCCCCTCCCCTTTTTGGAGTCCCGAGTAGTTTAAATCCACCCCGCAAAACACCGCCTTTGGGGATTTAAAATATGCATGGAAACTGTCGATTCGTTGTTCGGTTCACGTCTTAGAATGGCTCGTGTTTATTTTTATTTTGTACTGGCTAAGAACTAACAGCTAGCTAACAGTTAGGGAAATTGTTTCAACGTTAATAAATTAATCATAATAAATGGAAAATAACGCAAGCGCCATCTATTGCCTAATTTCATGTGGCATCGTCAACGATTTAGGTCTACTGTTTCGTCCACTAATAGAAGGCGAACTTGTCCTGTTTATGAGGACAGGAAACGAAATTCATTCAATAACATATTTAACCACAAATCCATTGATAATGGTCACTTTGTGTCCGAAATGTATACTTTTGTGCAATAAAATTAAGTGCAGATCTCATACCCATTTTTTTATAATATTCTAGTTATGTAGTTTGGGCTTTTGAATTGTCCCCGCATTTTGACATTAAGGAAATTGAGATATTTTTCTTAACTAGGAAACTAGTCATGTCCACATTAATCTGTAGCTCATTTTGTGTGCTTATTTTTTTTGTATAAAAGTGTACATTTGGTAAAACAAATGAATGTTGTATTAATTTATTAAAATCTACAAGATTTTTTTTGAAATTTCCATCGTAATCCTTTATTTACACCCAGTTCCTCTAACATGACTTGAAACATGGATTTGGCAAGCTCAACTCGACCCCAAGTTCTGCGTAAAACAGATTTGTGTTACACGAAGGCTTTACGTAGTGCATCTCAGTTGGGCTTTGAATAGATATGGCAACACCGCCTTTATTGGGCTGTTTTAAACTCCCTGCCATTGTGCCTTTCCCAAAGCGATGACCTACAAAACCGAAGGCGCTTGAAGTCAATGCCTCAAGCTCTTCTTGAATTACACTTCGGCGTGGTGCGACAGAATAAGCCGAGTTTTGTTCTTGAGATGTGTTGGAGACACTGGACGATAAAGTTTTAAGACTTGGAATTAGTTAAAAGTATATGATGTTGACTTAATGACTTACTCAGTCATTAAGGATACTCATTTCATTATCCATACCTTAATATCCTATCTATCCTTAAAAAAATGATAAAGGTGGCTTGTATCTAAAATTGGTAAACAAGGATTTCCAAAAAGGCTATTTCCAATGCTATTTGCCTATTCAACGGTATGATCAATGTGTTTTATATTCAATTTTATTTTTCTTAAGTTTCTAGACTCAACAAATTATTAATAATTAATAAACGTAAACAATCATTTATATTTATTTAAGATGTAATTGCATTTGAAATCTGTTTCAGATCCTGTTCCCTCCTCGCGATGCAATTATACGTAAATGTTTATTAATGAACGTCGCGAGATTTATGTGAACGCATTGACGTATCAATGTGGAACCATAAATTATTTATCGTGTACGATCTACGGGGAGGCGTCGGATTTAAATGTCTGCGGGGCAGGGCTCGCGTTCAATGCGGACTTCATTTAGTTTTGAATTATTGCGCGGCGATGCGCGCGTTACGATTCCGCCTTTGTTCGCCTCGCATAAAACGTCAAACTTTCCACCCGTGTGCTAATATTGGATAATTGTTACGAGTTGTGTAACTTTGTTTTCGTTCGTAATTCTCGTATCAGATTATATATGGGTGTGTCATGTTGTAATTAGTCGACCGTGGATATATACATTTACAATTTTACATAAAACAATCTTAAATAATTATTATTTCAAGTTTTTTTTTATATAGAAATATTTTATGTTGTCATTAAATGTAAATTTTGATGTAATGAACACATTTTTATTTAGTTCATGTTTGATAATGGCAAGCTGAATTTGCAAAGCTTAGATGGTAATGTAATCTCAACACCACTGCTTATTGAAATAGGTGTTCCTCAGGGATCTATTTTAGGGCCCAATTTATTTAATTTCTTTATAATCGATATTGTAAATTGTAGGCAAAATATACAGCCAAATATTATTTTCGAGTATGCTGGTGATACGACGGTTATCATCAGTGGTCAAAAAACATACATATCTTCCCATCAGCAGAACACAATCACCCGGCAAGAAATAAAAATCAGCTTCAACCACCGATTCATAAATCAACCCTAACCGAAAAGGGGATAATTTACAATGGTTATAAGATTTATACTTGTTTGCCTCATGAGATTAAGGACAGTACGTCCTTATTAATTATCAAACAAAAACAAGTTACTTGCTAATAAAAAGTTTGTATACAATTGGAATTTTTTGTTTGTTAGAAATAAGATTATTTAATTTACACCCCTAGACGGAATTGTGACGTTTTGTTTACATATTGTTAACTAATACTGTATGTACCTTATTTCTCGAATTTTCCAGAACATTCCTGGAAATATAATTGACTTATGACTTACTTAGCACATCAATGTCTGTGATTTTAGAGCAAAGTATTACGAAATAAAATATTACAATCGAAGACATGCACACACCTAAACCCTATCTATTCCTCAGGCGTATACCTCCCTGCAGCAATTGAATACAGATCCGGTGCATGTCTGCGGCGGAATTTATACGGTACACATATAAGGGCGACAAGTAACGCCGATCAAATTGCGGAATGAAATTTTCTATAGGTTTCATGCCGGGTAGTATATAGATAGATGGGGGTGCGGATGAGGGACGTGAGTTTTTTTCTAAATGCGCGAGAAGAGCCGAATTTAGTGGCATCACTATATCACATTTATTTTATAGTTCGTTTCAAGACTGACGCGTTCGCCATGTGTTATACCAAACCCGGGGAATTGGCCCGTCTTGTATCTATCCGTTCGGGCGCCGGCTCTTCATTTATCAAAACGGAATTACCTTTTCAAATTTTCGCCGGGCCGCTGAAATATTGGGAGGAAGTTGGTTCATCAGATATATAAATGTATACACTTACGTACAATATAGTGTGTAACATATTTTTTTTTCTTGCAACATAATTTAAATATTGTATTACAATATAAAATTTCTGAGAAATATATGTTACATTACATTACAATCATAAACCTCTAGTTTAGATTTTACTATAAATTGTACAATGAAAATTTCTGTAATGAGTGAAATAAAACATAGTCTTTTTAATAGACTTACTGGTATATATAAGTGGATAAGAAAAAAATATCTTTCGCAATAGATTAGGAATAAATGGATCAATCAACGTTTTAGATTTGAACAATTCGAAATAAAATAAAATTGTACCTATTGATAATGGATATATAGTACTCGAAATGTATATATAGCGTACAAATAAACAAGTAAAGAAAAAAAAGAAGATAGAGAAGTAACTGACAACAATACATCGGTTCTAGATTTGACTATATTATATCCTTACTAATTAATTATTAGGCAATTATTTTCCCGATGCTATGCAACAGCAAATGTTCTTTATGTAATTCAATGTCTCTTACAATTAATAATAGAAAAGAGTATTTATTCACTTCATCAAAGTTGTTTAAATTAAATAAAAAGTGTTTTAAGGGCGGAAAGACTTGTGGTCGATAGCCCATGACTAACTAATAACACAACTATACATATTGTTTTTATAAATATTGTAATTTTTTGTTATTATATTGCCTGAATAAAGATGTTTGTATTTAAAAATTTACGTAACATAAGTCAAAAAGTCGCAATAGCTAACGGGAAAATAATTAATTATTTTCAAATTATTTTTACTGGCTAACTGTTTACTGGTAAACAGCAAAACCGTATAATTTAAATATAATAATAATAATTTTTATTTAGAATCCTGCTATATGATAACATACAATATTAATTTTAATTATTTATTCACCACATCTCCTTCCCTCTAACATATTCAACCGGTCTTTCTTGAAGGAGGAAATTTCAAAAAACAACACTTTAATACACCACCATAATTACCACTAACTAAATTTATTTCTATTAAAACAATCGGTATTTCTTTTATCAACAATGTGAACTGCGAACGCAGATTCGATCGACTCGATTAAAATCTCCGTACGCAAATTTTCGCAAAAAAAAAACTGGCACGCCGGAAACGTTCGCATTCCTGAGATAAGAAAACAGTCGATTGAAGCGCGCGAGCGAGTAGGTACGATTTATTTTAATAATAAATTGTGTATTAACATCGGTGTAGTGTTGATCGAAATATTTATTTGTTCATAACCAAATTGTGTATTGTTTTCCTTTGCATTTTTACGAACAGTGATAAGTTGTGGTGAATTTAAAATGTGATCGGGTTTATACTGCAGAGTAAATGAATGGTGAGTAAATATTCCTGTTTAATTAAATTGATAATTTTGATACTTATAATGGAAACACGTTGTTTTGTTAAACAAACGCTTTTATTTATTTTTTTTTTTAATTGCGATTCAATTTTGAAGAGGTTATTCACTTGATTAGAGTGAAAACAAATACTTTTATTATATAAAGGGTGAGTTGGGAGAAATCTACCAAACCCCAGGAGTGTATTGCACGCGTGAAACTAATATAAAAAAAAAACGCTAGTGTTGTTATACGATTTTTATTTATTTTCAAGTTACAGCCTAATTAAAAATAAATATTTCATACTTTAACATTTTGGCAAATATATTAATAAATATAATTTATTGTTGAAGCCATTACATGTTTATTATTTATATGAAGGCGAAATTAATAAAACGCTTTTCTCGTATCACGCACTTGATTTTTGATTATGTAACTACACTCAGATGCAAAAAATGGGTCATTTGATATTTTTTCGGGAAAAAAATCCGGGTATATGTTTTATCATTCGTACTACTCTATCATGTAACTTCAGGGAAATCAGAAATCAACTTCGTTAGATTTTTGTGTAGATATTTCGACAAAGGTTGTAAGAAGCTTTTACTGCATTTTTCTAGAATAAATTTATATTGGACATTACTTAAAAACAAAGAAAACGGTTTTTGACATATTACAAAAATATACAATTTAAAGAAAAGATACTTGATATTGTTTCACAAATTTGTTGCCTTTCTTTAAATTACTTTACATGAATATAAGATTAAGTCTTCTCTTGTCGAATTAAAATTCAAGACATCAAAATCGATCCCTCTTTTTTTTTCGTTTTCATCAAATTAAAATCCATCCCCAATGAACCGACCGTCCGTGAATTTTCCAAATTAGCGCTAAAACACGACCATCTAGATCCCGATCACGAAACCCGTATCTTTTACTTTTTTTCGGCCGTGACGGATCACCTTCTAAAAATACCAGAAACAATCGGGCTTTATCGAAAATCGTGCGGCGAATGCAAAGGACCTCGAGTGGAGAAAAATCGGGGTTAATGCAGGATATATCTGATTCGAGGAGGGGTTTATACAGTTTTTTTTTTTATATATTATTCACACACTTGTTACAACTGGAAAATTTTCTCTCGCCCTTTACTACTTGATGTATACATGAACCTGAATAAATGGTGTATATACATTTGTGGTTTATATATAGAAGGGGAGGTGAGATGTAAATGTGGCGTGTCGCACACGATATGTGTGTAAGTACTATAAAAATACACAATTCCAGAAGTTATTGTGTTAATGTCATGTACAATTCTCATATATCATTCAGTTTGCATGCGGTAACTTGGGTTGTTCAGTGTTTGGGAAGTTTTCACGGGGCTCGTTGTAATTAGTACGCTAGGTTAGATGGATTCCAGAGCCTCCTACTTTGATGTTTAATATTTATTCCCTTTATCATTATTATGAAAATTAAGTAGTTTTGATTCTTTATACAGGGTGGAACAAAAGTTTATTTACATTACAAATGATGATTTAAAAGAAACTAGTTATATGAAATAAAAAATGTTTATTAACAATAGAAAAAAGGATTCATTCTCATGGTCACAGTTATTTAAATAAATTAAACAAAACGAAATTAATTATTTTCAAGTTATTTTTATTTAATTTGTTTATTTATTATTAAAGTACACAAATAGCGATTTTACTTTTTAAAAATTATATCATCCATATGTGATACTTGACTATTTTGTTTGTTTGTATTTTTTTTTTTTTAATAAATTAGAAAGTTTAATTTGTATTTAAAATTCTGTTTAACTTCTCGGGAAAATATTGTTTTAACGTTTTGTTTCAGTGTTTATTATGCACACATTTTTTTTTTCTTTTCAATTAAATAATTTCATTACATTCATTATCCCGTATCGTGCGTTAAACTAATTTAGATTTAATACGAAACGCAATTGCACTCGCACACAGAAACAGAACAATAATTGCGACTATTAAAATGTCATGCCTGGGCTTGTTCGGCGGCCGATACTAATTTTCATTAATTCCAAGAACATTCGGACACGACAGCGCAGGGGAAAAAAGGCGGCAGCGTACACACGAAACACATTCCCCAGCATTGGAGAAAATGCATTCATCCCCCCATTTTGTGTGTGCGCGCGGGTGAATAATTCAATATTGGCGTGCTGTAAATTTCCCCGGGAAAATCGCCGATGCGTGCCGGCGAAGCGTTTGTTACGCGCTTTATTTTATTAACAAGGCAATTTTTGGAGGAACTTTGCCGATCAATTTGTTTGTTGTCTAAAGGTTGGATGGGAAAGGCACAGAGTTGCGTTTGTCTAACTTCTAATTCTTCGTTCAAAATATCTGCTTGTTCATCGAATGGCGAAACTCCATGATTTGTGAAACTTTTTTCTATTTATATTTTCCTGTTTTACATAGCAAATCATTCTCGCAAGAAATGTTTTATAAAAATCGCTAACGCAAACTTTAATATTTTTCTCTATATAATTATATTATGAATTTCTGTGAGAATTCTTGAGTGTGTACATACATAAATACATAATACAAAAAAAATAAAACTGTTTTTAAGAAAGAAATAGAGATAAAATAGCATGAACTTATTTAAAAATATTTTTTTTTAAATAATTTTACATCATTCTTAATTATATACCAGGCTCTATTGGAAGTAGATATTTCCAGAAGAAAGCCATGATTAAGTAAAGGTGAGCCGTAATTAGGGAATAATTAGTCATTTAGGGTGATAAAGCGGGACGCGGCGCATTGATAATTCAATAAGCACGAAACGTGATCCGAGCTTAATTGCAACGTCGAAAGCGGGGCTATTTTTAATCACGTCATAACTAAAATAAATATGAAGTGAAGGCTTTCTTCTCGCACGACACGTTAATTATAGCCGGTTAAAATTGGACACGGGGAAAATATGTTTCTTTTTTTTCGCGCGCGGGGAGGAAAAATTACGCTATTCAAATAAATTCCGGCGAGCGAATAAATCAACGAAGGCCTTATCGTTATTTCTCGTGGAAATTTAAAAAAAAAAAATAATAATAAAAAAAAAACATTAAGTGGTATTAATTTCGTGTGTGCTTGACGATTTTTTACGTTTAACAAATTGCCCGAAAACACAATTCATACCTAAAAAATTAATTCAAATTAGCTGATTTCCCGATAAGCGAAAATCGGGCTAATTTATACGTCTGGTTGGATTTTTTTTTATTTCGCGATTTTTATCGGAATAATTATGTTTTAACGTAAATTTAATTACGGCGGCCGGTCCTCCGCGTTTATGGCCCCAAATGCAGCGTACAGTTAATGGAATGGAGATGGATGATAACGATTCTGTTTGAGGTTGCTGGCATGATAACAAGCAGCGAGAGCGGTGTCAATTCAGATAACTATGTCAACCTGTGTGTGTGTGTGTGTGTTCCATGGCAATTTAAATTGTATTCTGGTTTGCGCACACACACAAATATATTCGTGCTAATAAAATACGCGGATGCTAGAAACTGGACGTAAATGCAACAGTTGTTTTGTATATGCACCATGCAGGATTTTCATTCCATGGGATTTAATTAATTTTATGGATTTGTTGTAATGCAATGGAAAACTGTGTGAAATCAAACACTTGTATTGTTATACGGAGTGATCGATGTCTACTGTTCTGAATTGATAAAACTAAATTAGGACTAAGTTAGGATATATATATAGAAAGAGTAGTCACAATTATTTAAATAAATTAAATAAAAATGATTTGAAAATAATTAATAAATTATTTCCACATTTAGAGAATGAATACTCTTTTCTATTTATATCATTCGGAGTTCTGTCCGGGTCCCGGTTTCACACACCGACGCAAATAATGCTTTTGATATTGTTAATTGTTGAGGCTTCTACTTTTTTATACATTGTAATTCAATTTTAATAAATGAAACACTTTGTTACTTTGTTACAAAACAAAGTAAAAAAGTGTTTCATTTATTAAAATTGCTTTTGTTATTGCCCTTCAGTGCATCGAGCAGAACTCAACCTCAACACCTATGGACATATTGTGGATTAAGAAATGGATGAACACTACAATATACAGAATGCCATTTGCTTAACAAAAATCTATAACTGATTTTTTTTATACATAAGTTTTTACTATTTTTAATAGTAATGTATTTGAACAACACTTAAACATAGAGATTTTTTCAGACACGTCTGTATTTTACACTTTTTTTGCAATGTTTTTAGTGTAGAGAAAAAATCATTTTTTATTTCAGAATTTTTTTATTTTACTGTAAATTCGTATTTTTCAGTATTTTCTGATAATCCCACCTTTTTGCGTCTCATAGGTGACGGATTAGAGGGATTCCACTGAGATTGGTTTTAATAAGCTCCCATTCGCATCTAATAATTTAATTGATTCTATATAATAATCCGTTATGGTAATTAATTAAAATAAATACGAAGTTCCAACACTTCGTGAATAAATAATAAATCGGAATGTTGCAATTGCATTTGTAACGCACACACATTTTTTTTAATTAAATATAAATTTTACATCGGCTTCCGTGTTTTATTGAAAAAAAAAACGGATCCCAAAAGTTGATTGGATTAAATTGGAAACGATTGGATTTTTATTAATTATTGACGCAGGCTTAAAAAAATGATTGTACATATTTAATTGGAATGAAAATATGATATCAATTTTATTTTTGGTGTATTTATTTATTTATGAAAGAAAAATGAAATCCAGTGAATTTATTTATAAAATAGCACAAGAAGTACAATTACAATGTAATGAACGCAAGATAGCGCCAGTCGATCTTAAGTTGTAGCGGGAAATGTACCGAGTTTTAGTCTGTGAATAAATAAGTATAGAGAAGCCACTCCTCATTTTTTCTTAAATCCTATTAAGGAGTGGTTTTTATATCCTTTTATCAATGCAAAACTTGAACTATGCTTAACTTAATAATATTTTTATGAACGCAAGTACCATTGCGTTATTTCCCAATTATTTATTCACAACACGAGATCCGTTTTACCACCGCCTTCATCAAGCCATGCACATGGAACATACTGGTCTGATGAGCTTCGAAAAATCGAAATGGTCATCACTTGTTATCCATACCCTAGATGGTTGAACATTTTATTAAATTGTTTTAAGTCCAATTTTACAAACCTCAAGTAAAGTTACTCTTGATTTTTTTTTCATTCGATTGGAAGCTCTGTCTCATTGATAATCAAATGGAGTGAATCAACTTTTATTCCGCCTTATTTGCGGATTGTAAAATTGGGCTTTAGTGTTTTGTAATACAAATTTAGGGTGTGTTTGCTGCGAGTAATTGTAGGCAGGTAATTTTTATCACAGACTTTTTGGGACGTTAGTAATCAATTTTATAAATTTGGCAATCTATTGGAATAGCTTTTATTGTAAACCGCAGTTCAGAACTCTCATTCAATTCTTCAGATTGATTAAGAATAGCAGTAATTTTAAAATTTAAACTGTGCACGTATATTAACAACCCGAGAGAAGGCTGACATTAAAATAATAACAGTTTCGTCATCATTACACTTTTTCAGATTCCGTTTCCTGCTGGAACAACAGTTACAACTCCAATCGGCAGTGGAGTCTTTGTGTCCGCACTAATAAATCGCCTCGTTTCCCGAGCATTTTAATTGCGAACAGCGACTCGCATGGGAGGAGGAAACATAACTAACCCGCGCGTTTTTATTTTGCTTTTGTTACTTGCAAAGCTTGAACAAACAGCCGTGGAATAAAGGTCGCTACTCGCTCAGGTTAGAGAAGGCCGTCCGGCGAGACGTTAGCGATGCAAATGGGGATACCTTAAATGCTTAAATGGCTGATCTATCATTCAAATGGGCCGCCGACTGAAATCTGCCAGTTGCGGCGATTATCAACACCTTATTATACCCTAACGGCTTGCCCCGGTGCTAAATTACGCCCGTTTGGCGCACGAAATGCCAGGAACACGTTTTCTCTGCCGTGTCTGGAGTGGATTTTTCGAGAATAAAAAAAAGGATAAATGTCGGGATGGTGTATGTAGGTGACCGGAGGTACATGGAAATTGCCTCTTGTAAATGTTACGGGGGGCTTTAAATTATAGCGTGTTTATTACGCGGCTTCGCTTAAACTTACATAAATTAAGTAAATAATATACTTTCTTATTTAATAAGTATCCATTAAATTAGTTCAAAATGGAACTTTGAAGATTATTCAAATTTTCAAACTAATTCATTCAAATGTTTATTCATTTTCATACACAATGAAACAAAACAAAAACCATTAAATAAATATATTATAAAGGGCAGAAAATCTTCTTATCGATAGCCCAGATAGACTAATATATGTATTGTAATTAATGTTGAATTTATCTGTATAGTCTGAATAAAGATATATATATATATATATTGTTTGTAAATTAATCATTATTAATTTGTAATATATTTACGTTTAAAATCTTTATAACAGCCACAATTGAAATGAAACGTGTTCATGCATTGGTTAATTTGCGATCATTTCTTAAATAATTTCAGTTTATGTACAGGGAAGGAAAGGAGGCCAGAAAATCGTAATAAAAACTCATAAATAAATGAAATGTTGCGAGTATCACTTTTATATGTAATGTTATAATAGATATGGCAGTACTATGAGGGTTAATTTTCAAATTATTTATTTTTCCTCCCGGCGCTTCCACCATAAGTGATGCGTTTATTAATTTCATTTTAATTTCAAATATGTTTTATTTATTTATTTATTTACTTAAACGGTATAAAACCTTTTTACATATTTATTAATTAATTCATGATATAACAATTAATTATTATTTGTATAAATAATAATTAATTGTTTAATAACTAAAGTATCCACACTACGCGCACAAATAACATTTAATTTAAGTAAAAATAAATTATTGATATATATATCGTCCTAAACGCCTATATATATTGCTTACGCCTTAATTCAGTTAATACTCAGAAAATAAGTCAAATATATCGAGACCAGTGTTTGCAGTGATGTTATTATAAAATATAAACTTTGAATTAATAACAAAAATAACTAATTTAATAAATTGTACGTTATCGTACTTCCCAATAAAATTACTTCTAATTAAAATTAGTATAGATAAAGAAAGTAAAGAGAAACACATTCTCCCTCAAGTCTTCTATGTATTATTTCTTTTATATTTTAATTAAATTAACGCGCGTCTTAATTAATTTTTAATTAAGATTAAGTCGCGCGAAAGGGGTGTCAGCAGAATGGCTTTTCAGGATTTGTGTTATCATTCACCGAGGGCGTGTAACTGAGCCGGTTACTCCGTAGAATGACCCTTCACTCTCAAGGGCCATTAACTCTGCCCCAATGAAAATAATACGGGACGGCGTTTTATTTTTTTCGGCGTAAAAGTAAATAAAGGCCGGTAAAAAGAAAATAAGTTCGTGCTGTTTTTTCGTTAGACGCAATCAACATAATTTAATGATTTTCTTTTTCTTGCTCCTTGATGCTGCGGATAAATAAACGCTTTTTTTTAGATGAAAGAACATTGAGTGCAGATACTCTGAATCAACTTAATTTTATAAAAAATACTTTTTATACTTTCCCCGGAAAGGGACAAATCCAAGGGACAAATAAATTCTATTCTATTTATTTTATTTCCAAATGAACATATTTTTTGAATTAGCATTATTTATAAATATTAAAAAAATTCCATTAGTTATCATAATTTAATAGAATTTTTGTTGAAGTAATCTATAGAGAATTAAACCAGCTGTAACTAATATATATTCATATATTGAAAATCAATTTGATTAAATATGTATCTAATTTAGTAAAATCTAATTACCCATAGCTAAAACAAAACGAAACTAGCGACAAAAAAGTCACACATCATCTCCATAAAATAAGTTTTATCGTGATTAAAGGTAATTGATTTAATAATTACACACAGGTACCATAAACGGAAAATGAATTTACATATTCAAAACACAAACCCCCTTATAAATACACCGAAAGCCGGTTTTCGTTGATATAAAATGCACACTTTCTTCGTCCCGATAATAATTTATATGTTATGATACCGGCCAAGTAAATAAATTACTTTATATATGTACGTACGTACGTACATACGCGCCTCCCGCTGTTTTATATAATAATTTACACACACACGAAATGCTAAAACAAAATATAAAAATTAAATGAAAAATTCGACGAGCAATTCCAATTCCCATCGAATCACATATGCATTTTTGTTTTTAATTTTTTTAATAAGGAATTTTTCGAAACGATTATTATATAGATAATTTCAACAATATAACAATAAAAAATATTACAATACATGTAGGATTAGTCTGTCTGGGCTATCGACTCTTTCTGTCCTGTTGTGAATTTATGATGAAGATAAACAAAAATCTATGCTAGCTAGCTGAACTGTGCTGATGATTTACGCAAATGGATTGATGAATGATAATTGTAGGATTTTATCGAATATATTTTTTGATAATAATAGGAATTAATATAGTGCTAATTTATTAATAATGAATATATATATATATATATATATATATTATTAGTAAATGTATTTTGTGTTTTAAGTAAACCTATTTCTCAGAAACATTGCTAAACACCGGAAAAATAACACAGAATGTCCCTATTAATTTTTTTTCTGCTACTAGCAGCTCTCTGGAATCCGCTAAAAACTCACGGAGTTGCACTTAAATTAGTCATTAAAATGATTTACGGGAGGCGGTTAGTGCATATGATTTACGGCCGTGAATGCGGAATTTTCAACGGGAGGTTGGTCGCTGTTTTCTGTTAAAAATCAACACGGTGCGGTGTTAAATGAGCGGGCTGCTTTGTAATTTTAATGTATATTTCAGTTTTATTGCGGCGCTTTGCATAGTGTCGGCGTGCCCGCGCCCCCACGAGCGGGGAGGCTCGGGGGGAAATTACATTTACATGCAGCATGACATTTTTATAACGGGCACCCACCATCGCGCACTTGAGTGGAAAATAATGTAAATGCATCGAGTCGATAACATTTCTTATTGATTTCATTGCTTGCATATTAATATTTAATTTCGTTTTATAAAAAAAAATAAAATAAAATAAAGTGTTTTTAACTGTTTTGTGTTATAGGAGTTTTATTCTGATTCAACTATTCATATGAAAGTTTTATAGATATGTAGAAAATTTATTTCTTGTTACATATAACACTTAAATCAAATCAATTTGCACACTTACTAACTGTGGAAACGATACAACAATATAATAGCATTGACAAACACATTTATTTTTTTAACTAAACTACCAATGTTTAAATATTAATACCATTAATTAATTATTACAATCAGGCAGATGATTAATCAAACAATTGTAGCATTGTATCAATATATTTTGTGATACTTAAAAAAACTGTTTGTTTATTTACAAATAGTGTATCATCAAGTAAAGAAATTGTTTTATTTGGGATAATTTCTATGGATTTTTTCTTCTTCTTTATTACCGTAAATATAATTTTAATAAATGAGAAAGTAATTCAAGAAACATATAGATTCAGACAGGGCAAGGAAGACCGTCGGCCGATAGCCGATAGACAGACTAACACTAAATAATAATAATTACTTATAAGTATTTTAAATTGTATCAAAAATTGTCTGAATAAAGATGTTATATAAATATATATAAAAATATATAAAGGTGCGAATCAATTGGTGCGATTATACACTCATCGCCCTCGGGATCAATTTGCCTCATTCGAAATTCACGAAGGGAGCGGTAATTTATACACGTGCATTCCAACGGCTGCGGAACGCCACCCTTAAAGACATTTTCATTCTTTCTCCTTCTATTATTTTATTTTTATTCCCACCCGCGCGCTTTCAAATATAAACGGCATCTCAATTAATTGAATTTAAATCAGGGCGGAGAGGCAGCAATAATACGGCCCGGGATTGCTTTCTGTTTATGTTCCGATTTAACGTTTTTGTGTGCTCTTCATAAATCCCACCCCTCCCCCGGGACGGGGTGGGGTTGTTTACCGAAAGCCGGAGATATTCGGTATTTACAGTTTGCCGAAACGGTCTTAATTTCGTTCTGTTTAATAAATGAAATTATCGCCGGATCCGCGATTCTCGGCCGGAATCGAAATTTTATTATAGACTTTTTGTGATTGCTGGGAAAATCGAGTTTTTTTCTTCTTAATTTTCCCAACAAGTGATTAGAACATTTTGATTAAATAATAGATGAAAATGTTTAATAGTCAGGACAAATATCCAGACACTCGACAAACTCGTCCCCAACAAACTCTCTCCTCTGTAATAACTTTACACCCGCCCTCTCCATTCTTATTCTGATTTCAATTAAACTTTCCAGGCATAGTTTACACCTAATGCACCCCGACGCAGACTTTTCCTCACTTCAATCCCAATTAAAGTGTTTTTGAAAACGTTTATAAATGAAGCTTATATTAGTTCGGCCTTTGTATATATATTTTTTTTATTATTTTCAAAAATGCGATAATGACGCATCATACTGATACTTGTAGATTTATCTATATCTAACGGACTTGAATATCTGGTCTCTCACTCGTTCGATATTTTTGACAATTTCTCTACCCAAATATCAACGTTGCATTTCTTGCTTTTGCTTTCATGATTTCTGATGAGGAACAATTCTTTATTTCATCAAGATATTAGTACTATTCAATGATAAATGTCAGATTTACGAAAAAAACAATTATATATATAAAGCTAAAGAAGAAATATATATATTTTTTAAAATTTAATTTACTTGACATTTTTAATCTATTATTTTTATAATAGAAATTGCAATCTCGGGTATAAATTTTCGAGCGATTATAAAAATAATTTTTCAATATTTATAATTTGAAATTCAATCCAAATCAAAGGTGATTTTCGTTTGATTGGAACTAAGTTTAGGAAGTTTAAATAAACGAACAGTAGCGAAAACTACACCAAATTGGAAGTTCGTTCGTTCGTTACACCGTAAAGGAAAATTCCGTGGAGGAATTTGCTCATCTCATTTACTCCACAGGCTCCTGCTGAGAAAGAGTTCAATTTTCTAAAGTTGAATATTGACCAACTTTCTGAACTGTAAACGTGTAGGAAATATTTTAAATGAGCTTACAATTTTTTTTTAATTCCCCACATAAATAAATTAATTATAATTAAATTGCCTTGCTAATTTAATGTATCTTAATTACATTTTCTTGTCCGTCGAGATAGATTCCCCAGTTTTTATCAACAACAAGGAAGGAAAAAAAGAGCGACAATAAATTTAATACCTTATAAATCCAGGTCGTAAAAGGCGCAACCGGGCGACCACCTGTACGCAATGGGATTTTTATCCACCGAATCATCACACATCTCCATATATTTTATTGGTGCTATTAATTTGAAAGTTCGAGTCTTAAACTCGGAGCGAAATGAAATAAAAAAAATAAACTGAAATGAGGAAGAGTTTAATGCCGGCGGCGCCCTCTTTCCGCGCGGCGTATTTATAACTTTATTGAGAATATTGGGTACGTTTATTGGATTTACTCCAATATCAGTCCCGGTAACTTTGAAAGAAACTCGAGAAAGAAATCATATGGAAATTCTAATTGGATATTCCACTTTTTTTTTCCTTTCGTTTTGCGTAAGAAGTTAAAAGCCCCCTCTTTTGAAGTCGATTTGATCCTTGTTAAAAGTTTTACGCCGGCGATATTGTAATGCTTTTTGTATTGTTGCTGCCTCGGCAACCCTCACAAGTATCTTTCTTTTTTTCGTTATGATCCGTCTTTAGGACTCCGAGAAATTAAATTTGATGAATTAATATGAATAAGTTTAAACGTTATTTAAGAAATAATAATTTTTAATTATTCTGAATAAATTCCTCATTTAACCCGTGATGAAACATTTTTAATTAATAATGATAGAAAATTAAAACACTTTGATAAATAAATTAAATAAAAAAATAAATGATTTGAAAATAATTAATAAATTATTTCCATATTTAGCTCTGTGATATTTTGACTTATATTACGTAAGTACTTTAAACAAATGCACACTAAAACAACTACTTCCCGGGAAAATACCCCGCCCAAAAATTGAATTACATAATGTACACCTGCTGTTGCATATCAAAAAAAAAATGTCACAGAGTTAAATGTGGAAATAAATTATTAATTATTTTCAAATCTTTTGTATTAATTATTTTTTTCTTTAGCAAATAATAGCCACCTCATATTTTTTTTCTTGATGAGTTATTGCATCTTCTGGGTGTGGGGGTGGTTGGTTATTAACTTTACGATATTCGCCGGGGCAAAAGTGTTTCGTCTGCGCCATTCGGCCGGGAAAGTCAGAGTCTGTATGACATAAAAGTGCATGTTTTGCTCGCGGCAATAAAGGCCCCGCGTCGGAAATCGTAAAAACGACGATACCGAAGCTAATGAAACGTTATGCAATAACGTGCGATGGTGTTTTGCCCCATCTCTCTCTTTCTCTGTGTCTGTTTGCGTATGTGTGTTTGATGGTAATAACGAGGGGAGGAAAGATTTCATCGTCGCTTTTATGCAGGAATAATTTATAAATCGCTGATACGGCGATGATCGTAACTCGCTTTATGCAATCTTCCGCAGCAGATGATGTTTGTATTTTGTAATAAATATAACAATTTCAATGTTTGAGTTTATAAACTGTTGCAGTGTAATTTAATAACATTTTTCTTTTTCTTTAAACGGAGAATGATTTATGGAATTTTAAAATAAAGGATAGATGTTTGTCCGCGATTTTCCCTGTGTTGTTTGAGAGATCAATTTATCAAGATCATCTCGAAACCATGCTCAACTTAATATGAATTTTGGTGCAACCCACCATCTGTGTCTTGGTTAGGATATGGATAGTTCTGACAATATATGATTTTCTGATTCAAATTTCCTTCAATGCCGTCATCTTATAAAGGATAAAATGTCATAAATTAAATAAAACGTTCAATGTCCGGCGGGGTATTTAATTTAAACAACGTTGATTCTAAAGCATGCAGTAGTATTTGACATATGACGATTAATACTAAAAGCGCATCATCAAATCATATCCTAAATATAATTTCCGTTAAACATAGAATTCGACTCCTCGCAGAACATTTTGTTTTCAATATAAAAAATAATTTTAAAAGATAATAAGAAATCCTACCATCGTTCCAAAATTCTTTTTACGACTATATGTCCTCATTTTTTTCAACAACCCTAGTTTAAAATTAATGTTCATCCACGAATAATATAATATATTTTTTAATTAAATCACACTATACTTATTCCGCAAACTCACTATAGCAATTCACAAAATTTGTCTTAGTTACATGATTTTAAGTGATATTTATTAAATATTTTAATCATAATTAATTTTTACACATATATCATTAATATTAACATGTTTTTTTTTTCTTTTTGTTTCAGGTGAGTAATGTTATAAAATACCAACATGACAATAACATGGAAGCAGCATTTAAGAATTGCGATCGGAGCTTATTTAGGTACAGTCGGTAAAGGTATGTTTGGGGATAAAAACATTTTAATAATTTTGAAAATAAAATTGTATCATAGAAGCAGCATAAAATTATACAAATTCCTTTATTATTTTGAAATGTTATTGAGACAATACTTGTATAATGATTCCACTAATAAATTCCTGTTCATACATAAAAATAAATCAAAAAAGTTTACTTCCGATTAACTCATATTTACATAAAGACCATTGAATTTAGTGGATACTCAGTAATATACGATAAGGAAACGAAAAACCATCGCAATACACTTTAAAACCTTTATGGGCCCCACTTAAATATCACTGAGCATAAAATATCGTATCAGATTTACATAACAGTCAAATTTGAGTGGAGTAAGTGGCGTCGTTTACGTCGCAGACTCCCGGCGCCCCCTTTCTCCTCATAAGCCGTATCCGCGTCCCTATTCCGCGTATTCCACCCCGACGATAAACGTAAAAAAAAATAATAATAAACGAGTCTCGCGTCCGCCTGTGTTTGAAGTAGTCCGGCCATAAATTTTCAACGGGGCCGCGGAAACGCGAGCGCATTGGGTCAATCCGATGACCTGGATGCAAATACATCTGTTCCGAATGAATGGGTTCCGAATGAAAATTGTCAAACTGGAGAAATACAGTTGTTTGTGTTGATTGCACGCCGGGGTCTATTGTTTATTTATTGGAAATAATGGGAAATTACAGGGGGATGTATGAATGATGCAGATGGATGTATTCTACGTATACTTAGTGCACGCTTCACAAATTGTTTTACAAATTCTAGATTGCTGTGAAATAAATTGAAGATGATTGGTATTATAAAGTAAGGTTAATGCTTACATTATTCATTATTTATTAAATGAAATTAAGTATATTTATATTCTTGAAGTCATACGCTGTTTCTATTGAAATTATAAACAAAATTAAAAAAACAAGGCAATTAAAGTTCCACGTAAATTTCAACTTCGTGGCAATTACCTTTAATTAAAACCGAAAACATTTCGGACGTAACACGATTAATGGGTGGGAATTTTAAGTGAACGCAATTGTCGCGTAATTAAATCAAAGTCTGCAAACTTTCGTCCCAGTCCCCACCTCGATCCTTTCCGAATGGAATTTGTTTTCTCGAAAAATGGGTGTTTAATAAATAAGAGCCCGGGTAATTTCGTTAGGCTTATTAACATGCAAAGCGATCGGGGAAATTGCCGGGCCCGCCATGAAATTTTAAATTTAATCCCGGATCCTCCTCACATCCAAGGCCATTATTTTATTTACATAAAGATTGGTTAAGGTTACGACCTCTGTGTTTAAACTACAATTTGCATCTATATGCAGGTGTTTTAATTTGTTTATTTAAATTATTGTTGTGATTATCTCGTTTAAAGCCAAATACAATTTAAATATGAATAGATTGTTAAAAAATCAACCAATAAAACACTGATTAGATTGAATAACTGTAAATTCTCGACTAGTTTCGGGTTATTAGCCCATTTTTAAGAGAATTTAAAGTTATTCAATCTAATCTGTGTTTCTTATTCGTTAATTTTTAATAATCTATTCATATTTATTTCATACAATGTTTAAATATAGTGTTTTATTAGAAATTAAAATGTTGCCTCTGATATAAGTACAGGATTAGTATGTTTTAATTAGTTCTTCTTTTATAAAAAAATGCTTTCCTGTATTTAGCAACATTTTAATTCCACACTACAATTTGCAGTTGGTGAATAAAACACCAATGCGGATCTAAAATAAAAACTAAAGACCCTTTCCCAAACGGGAAACTGCGTCATTCTGGACAAAAATTGTGGTCCGCTAAAAGGAAACGCAAGGAGGGAATGATGCGTACAAAAGGGGTTCCTCATCCCCCATTTCTTTCTCTCTCTTTTTCTCACTCCCCCTTTCTGCATGATTATATTTTCTTTTTTTTTATTTCAAAGGGGGGCGGATTTACGCGATGTCGATGGACTCTGGAAAAACATGCAAATGGTTTCCACAAATACTCGAAGCGCGCCGTGTATTTAATAACACCCACAAGAAACGCTCCTACGATCGATTCGCGCTTTCCCACGAGCCGGCTTTTTCAGAGATGAGGTTTTGATACGGTGTGAACGCTCGCTTTATTGTATTGTTGGTTTATCAGAAAACAATTGAAGGGGATTTGAAATCAATTTCCATGCGTGTCGTTCCCGAAATTAATGGAAACATAAAAGACGATTAACTAATATTATTTAAACAACATCCTGACGTGTTAAAAAACACAGCAATTATCCCAATTTTTCAAAGGGTTCAATAACAATTGAAACAATTGGCCAATTTTTGCCAAAAAAAATTGGTAATTAAAACACTGAATTTAAACTTGGTTTAAAGTTTTTAGAAATAAAAACAAACAGTGACACAATAACCAAGTGTTATATTTATATTTTTTAAACCAAGTTTAAATTCAGCGTTTTAAAAAATATTTCACCAAGTGTTGGATGAGTATACAATTAAAAATTTGGTAATTAAGTTAAAATATCAAGCAATTGAATATTAATTCGATTACTTGGGTAACATTTTTAATCAAATTAGTATTTGATTGCTTATCATAATTAATTAAAAATGTTACCCAATGTAATCGAATTAATATTCAACTGCTTGACATTTTAACTTAATTACTTGTTTTGTTCCATATTATTATATTCAGTTTCCTGATACGTGTTTTCTTTTACTTTGTTAAAATACGAAAATGGGTCAAAAATCTCAAAATCGTCAAATGACTTCATATTATACTAAAATGTAGCTAAAGAATGGGGGAATATCCTGTGAGAAGATAAGCTTTATCAAACATTTAGTTTTCGATCAGTAGGTTCTCAAAGTTAACCTACGAGAAATGGGCGAAAACTTAGCTTAACTTTCCGATTTTTTTTTTGACGGTCACAAACGTCTAAAGAAGATGGCCATAGGTAAAAATAATGCTACATTCTTTAAGAATCTCATGCCGAAAATTCCATTCTTCTATTTTTTCTGTAAATTGTGTAATATTGGTCTAACTGTAGACGCGTCCGAAACGGCCAATCAACGGGTCTCGCTTAAATTGTTCCAATAGGCTCCGTGTTAATTTCACGGGTCGATTCAGTTAGCCAGAAGCATTAAAACTGTTAATTTTGGGGGAAACTGAATAGTCCACGTTCTTTCTAGCACCATCAAGGGTCTCCATGATTTTTTTCAGATTTTTTTGAGAGGAAAAAAATTTCATCGAAATTTGAAAAAATCATAAGGGGTATGTATGGAAAAAATGCGAAAATTCGTCGAAAATTCAAAAATCGCCGAATGGCTTCAAATTATACCAAAATGTACCTAAAGAATGGGGGAATATCCTCTGAGAATATGAGCCTCATCTACAATTTAGTTTTCGATCAGTACGCTCCCAAAATTGACCTTCGCTAAGAGGGCGAAAATTTAGCTCAATTTTGTGATTTTTTTCTGACGTCCACGAAAGTCCAAAGAAGATGATCCTATGTAGAAATATAGCTACGTTCTTTGAAAATCCAATGCAGAAAACCCCATTCTTCTATCTTTTCTGTAAATTGTGTAATATTGGTCTAACCGGAGAAGCGTTTGAAATGGCCAATCGACGGGTCTCGCTTAAACCGTTTCCATAAGGCCCCGTGTTAATTTCACGGGTCGATTCAGTTAGCCAGAAGCATTAAAACTGTTAATTTTGGGGGAAACTGAATAGTCCACGTTATTTCTAGTACCATCAAGAGTCTCCATGATTTTTTTCAGATTTTTTTGAGAGGAAAAAAATTTCATCGAAATTTGAAAAAATCATAAGGGGTATGTATGGAAAAAATGCGAAAATTCGTCGAAAATCCCAAAACCGTCAAATGACTTCATATTATACCAAAATGTAGCTAAGGAATGGGGGAATATTCTCTGAAAATATGAGCGTCATCTACAATTTAGTTTTCGATCAGTACGCTCCCAAAATTGACCTTCATAAAGTGGACGAAAATTTATCTAAACTTTGTGATTTTTTTCTGACATTCACGAAAGTCCAGAGAAGATGATCCTAAGTAGAAATATAGCTACATTCTTTGGGAATCTAATGCCGAAAACCCCATTCTTCTATCTATTCTGTAAAACTTGTAATTTTGATCTAACCGAAGCGTCTAAAATGGCTAATCGACGGCTCTCGTTTAAACCTTTCCCATAAGGCCCCGTGTTAATTTCACAGGTCGATTCAATTAACCAGAAAATCAATTAAAGCTGTTAATTTTTAGGGAAACTAAATAGTCCACGTTCTTTCTAGCACCATCAAGGGTTTCCATGATTTTTTTCAGATTTTTTTGAGAGGAAAAAAAATTCATCGAAATTTGAAAAAATCATAAGGGGTATGTATGGAAAAAATGCGAAAATTCGTCGAAAATCCCAAAATCGTCAAATGACTTCATATTATACCAAAATGTAGCTAAAGAATGGGGGAATATTCTTTGAGAATATGAGCCTCATCTACAATTTAGTTTTCGATCAGTACGCTCCCAAAATTGACCTTCGTAAAGTGGACGAAAATTTATCTCAACTTTGTGATTTTTTTCTGACATTCACGAAAGTCCAGAGAAGATGATCCTAAGTAGAAATATAGCTACATTCATTGGGAATCCAATGCCGAAAACCCCATTCTTCTATCTATTCTGTAAATCTTGTTATTTTGATCTAACCGGAGAAGCGTTTGAAATGGCCAATCGACGGGTCTCGCTTAAACCGTTTCCATAAGGCCCCGTGTTAATTTCACGGGTCGATTCAGTTAGCCAGAAGCATTAAAACTGTTAATTTTGGGGGAAACTGAATAGTCCATGTTATTTCTAGTACCATCAAGGGTCTCCATGATTTTTTTCAGATTTTTTTGAGAGGAAAAAAATTTCATCGAAATTTGAAAAAATCATAAGGGGTATGTATGGAAAAAATGCGAAAATTCGTCGAAAATCCCAAAACCGTCAAATGACTTCATATTATACCAAAATGTAGCTAAAGAATGGGGGAATATTCTCTGAGAATATGAGCCTCATCTACAATTTAGTTTTTGATCAGTACGCTCCCAAAATTGACCTTCGTAAAGTGGATGAAAATTTATCTCAACTTTGTGATTTTTTTCTGACATTCACGAAAGTCCAGAGAAGATGATCCTAAGTAGAAATATAGCTACATTCTTTGGGAATCCAATGCAGAAAACCCCATTCTTCTATCTATTCTGTAAAACTTGTAATTTTGATCTAACCGGAGAAGCGTCTAAAATGGCTAATCGACGGCTCTCGTTTAAACCGTTCCCATAAGACCCCGTGTTAATTTCACGGGTCGATTCAATTAACCAGAAAATCGATTAAAGCTGTTAATTTTTAGGGAAACTAAATAGTCCACGTTCTTTCTAGCACCATCAAGGGTCTCTATGATTTTTTTCAGATTTTTTTGAGAGGAAAAATATTTCATCGAAATTTGAAAAAATCATAAGGGGTATGTATGGAAAAAATGCGAAAATTCGTCGAAAATCCCAAAATCGTCAAATGACTTCATATTATACCAAAATGTAGCTAAAGAATGGGGGAATATTCTTTGAGAATATGAGCCTCATCTACAATTTAGTTTTCGATCAGTACGCTCCCAAAATTGACCTTCGTAAAGTGGACGAAAATTTATCTCAACTTTGTGATTTTTTTCTGACATTCACGAAAGTCCAGAGAAGATGATCCTAAGTAGAAATATAGCTACATTCATTGGGAATCCAATGCCGAAAACCCCATTCTTCTATCTATTCTGTAAATCTTGTTATTTTGATCTAACCGGAGAAGCGTTTGAAATGGCCAATCGACGGGTCTCGCTTAAACCGTTTCCATAAGGCCCCGTGTTAATTTCACGGGTCGATTCAGTTAGCCAGAAGCATTAAAACTGTTAATTTTGGGGGAAACTGAATAGTCCATGTTATTTCTAGTACCATCAAGGGTCTCCATGATTTTTTTCAGATTTTTTTGAGAGGAAAAAAATTTCATCGAAATTTGAAAAAATCATAAGGGGTATGTATGGAAAAAATGCGAAAATTCGTCGAAAATCCCAAAACCGTCAAATGACTTCATATTATACCAAAATGTAGCTAAAGAATGGGGGAATATTCTCTGAGAATATGAGCCTCATCTACAATTTAGTTTTTGATCAGTACGCTCCCAAAATTGACCTTCGTAAAGTGGATGAAAATTTATCTCAACTTTGTGATTTTTTTCTGACATTCACGAAAGTCCAGAGAAGATGATCCTAAGTAGAAATATAGCTACATTCTTTGGGAATCCAATGCCGAAAACCCCATTCTTCTATCTATTCTGTAAAAGTTGTAATTTTGATCTAACCGGAGAAGCGTCTAAAATGGCTAATCGACGGCTCTCGTTTAAACCGTTCCCATAAGGCCCCGTGTTAATTTCACGGGTCGATTCAATTAACCAGAAAATCGATTAAAGCTGTTAATTTTTAGGGAAACTAAATAGTCCACGTTCTTTCTAGCACCATCAAGGGTCTCTATGATTTTTTTCAGATTTTTTTGAGAGGAAAAAAATTTCATCGAAATTTGAAAAAATCATAAGGGGTATGAATGGAAAAAATGCGAAAATTCAACGAAAATTCAAAAATCGCCGAATGGCTTCATATTATACCAAAATGTAGCTAAAGAATGGGGGAATATTCTCTGAGAATATGAGCCCCATCAACAATTTAGTTTTCGATCAATACGCTCGCAAAATTTATTGTATTGTAGAATTTTTTAATGTACAACATTGAGGTTTAATTTAAATTTAATTATATATAAAGTGGAAATTTTCTACAATTCATAGATATAAATATAATTTAAAAGGAATAACTATTTAATTTAATTATTGTTTTGTTTAATTTTTATTAAATGTTTTTTTTTATTTTTAATTTATCACTAACAGATACCCGATATAATTAGATTTTTTTCACTAATCCCTATACCTTATGTAAACAGTTGGAATTAGTTTTAAATTATTCAATTATTGAAAATGAGTACATGGTACTCGAAATGTACATTTAACAGTGAAAATAAATAAGCGAAGAGAGGAAATCAAATCGAGTTTTATTAATGATTAATTTACAGTTTTTGTAAACTATAAATTAATTTCGCGCCTGACAATTTCCGATATTTTTAGTCTACGATTTTTTAATAATAGAAAAAAGGATTTATTCACTTGGTCACAGTTGTTTAAATAAATTAAACTACGATTTTTTTGTATTGTTTTTTGTGACGCAACACAAAAGTTATCATAATTTAAAAATGAATTAATTCCATCCTACTTTAATCGTCCCTGCATCCAATTCATGGTAAAACATTGTGTAATTAAATGTTGGAATCAGTTGGAGGGAAACGTTTCAGTTTCGCGACACACGTGCGAGCACCGTAATAATATTACAACTAGCGTACAATAATCGTTAACCGAAAATAGTTGTCGTAGACTGAAATTATCTGGGCATTATGTCAGGCTCGAAGTGACTCGTGCGCGAAATGTGTCATAATAAATTTTATGCTCCCTCGTCATTTACATGCAATTTATACAAGTCGGACATAAAACGCTCGCTTGTACATAACTTTACTTTGATGTTCATATAATAAATTAGTACTGTAATATAGTGATCTATGATTTTCTTTAATACTGAAATTGAGATTTTAAATTTTGTTTTGAATATCCTTTCAATTCACATAATAAATTATGCTATAAATTAGTAATCCATACATTTTCTTATTATTGGTACAACTGTGAATAAATATTCTTTTCTATTTAAATTGTCATGAAAAAAAAAAAAAAACACTCAGAATAAATTGTATATATACCAGACCCGACGAATTGTATGACACTTCTCATAAATCAATAATATATTTAAAAATTTGATAATATTCCGTAAAAACAAGAGAAATGGAATTAATATTATTTTCACTCTAGCTTTATCATTAAAAAAATCAAAACTTCCACATCCCAGTAAAATGAAAAAATAACCCCGAACCCATTAACGCCGCCCCCAAACATTGCTCAACAAGCTAATTACAACTCACACGGAATGACATAATTAATTTTTGTTAGCGGCGTCGGCGAAGACACGGACTCTTCATTTCGGGCGCTTCGTAAATTAATTACCTCGACGCGCTTTCTAGCTAATGGTGGAGAAAACCCATGGAAATTACAGCATTTACGGCGCGTTATTTGCTTTACGGTCGAATCGCCGCCTCGCAGCGGGATTTTTCCACCTGTTCGTCCTTTTGTGACGGTTCTGTTCTGAGGTGAGGTGAAGTTGACTGGCAGACAGGCAGGACCTATGACCTAGAGGCGAAGACGGCTGCGGCGATGGGATGGTGAAGTTCAGTCATCACGGTGAATGAATAATTTTGTTTTTATACGATAACATAGTTTTACTTTAATAGATTGAATGTTTCGAGGAGTAACATTACAGCAGGCAAAAACCAAAGCAAAAAACAAAAAAAATAATGGAGGAAGATAACTTACAAGATGGAGCCAGGAAGTATAAACTGAAATCAAAAAATTCCTTACACCTTCGGTTAGAAAGGATTATAGATTATATATATATGTACAGGGTGTCCCACGAGGTAGTGGACAGTCGATATCTCGAAAACGGTTAGTAGTACGAAAATGAAATTTGGTGGCTTTAAATGGTTGGAAATGATACCCCCTTTTTTATATATATTTTTTATATATAGATTATATATGTTTAAGAAAAACAATCACTTCAAGATTGTTTTTCTTACACTAATCTTTGTAAGAAAAATAATCACTCCAACAAACAATTTCTTGTCTTCCCTACAAACTTAAAACACCAGCGTTGAATAAAATATGGCATAAAACAAAACTGCCATTCCGCCTTTTGCGCTGATATGCATCGCTGAACGTTCTTCATCATCATCATCGTCATCACAAACAAACGTGCACTCACGATTTCGATTTTATTCGGCCTGGACGAAAAAAAAAAAAAGTCGTGTTCCGCGCTGTGTTCTGGTGCATGACAATGAAGGAGGCACTCGGAATTTATCCGCTCGCGTGTACGTTTTAATGTCGACAGGACGGACATAATACAAAATAATGCGATTAATCTGCGGAGCTACATCGCCAATAAATAGCCTCGAAACTATCGCCCTTATCTCGATCATGGTGGACTGATCTGTCCGTGATTGCACCGCGATATAAATACACCTCGTGCAGCGAGATAAAGATAAAATTTGCATATTATAAGGTGGTGTATTTCATGTTTATGTTCCACAAAAAATAAAAAAGGGCATATAATAACAAAAAAAAAATCAATTTCAAGCGTAATCCTGTTTTTTTTGTACTTTAAAATTGCTTTTGTTTAAGTTAATATCTCATTCACCCCCCTGGAATTATGTTAACAGGTATAATACATGTGTCTGTGGGGTGGCCAAATAGCACGCGATAAATTGCTACTTGCTGCGAGCGATATTCCCACACTTACGGCTCTATTTATCACCACAATGCGCCAAAGGGTTATGAAAGGCCCTTTCACCCACCAAAACCAGAACGCTCGTCGATAATGAACTGCGCTGCCTCTGGTTCGCGTCTATTATAGTTTCTGTTATAATAAATTTACTTCCCCCCACGCTGTGCCGTTACATAATACTAAATTTCACTCAAGTTTGCACATGATTATGTTTAGCGTGTGTTCGCTGAAGCCGCATGTTTGAAAAAAATATATATGGTGGTTTAGTTTGGAGGGCAAATGAGGAAGATTGGGTCTACGAAGTGTCATGGGGATATTTAACTTATCATACATCTTGCTAGTATTGTGAATATTTTTCAATTATTTATTAAAATACAATTATTGATTACTTGAACAATCTCCACAAGCAAATGGCAGAAGATATCACGTTGTACGACAATGTTAACTAATTACTGAAAGTTACTTTGTGTTGTAAAGTAATTATCGCTTTGGTTTTAAAATCCCCTTTATAATATTTTCAAATAACACTAAACCAGAATGGTTTGGGTAAAGAGAAATGAAATAGAAATAATGAAAGTTGATTGGTTCTACAAACAAAATGCTATCTTTCGACAAGGGAGTTAAAACACTCCTAATGAATATTATTTGTATACATATGTTATGTTTTTATAGCAAGTTGATGAATTCTGAGTAAATAAAATAGATATCGTGAAGTATCAACTTCCTCAAACAAACTATTAAAAGAATCATGACACATCCATTAAGATAAACCGAAATGCAACCGCGGATAATCGCCTGTTCCGGATTTCGATAGCGGCGTTGCTAAATATAATCCCCGTGGATAATTAACACGCGGACTTATCGGGGTGGGCATCTGGCAGGCGCACACACTTTATCCCCATTTCGCCTTTTGCCTTTCGCCTTCGACGAACCCTCTAAATAAATCCACTCGAGATTGCGACGGAGGCACTCAGGTGAATCAGAGCCTCTTTTGCCGGCACATAAATATTCCGATATCCTCCGCTGGTGTGCCGGACACTGACTGACGGTGGTAATTAAAGCATGTTCATGCTAATAGGTCGCATTGATACATTATTAACGGCCACCGGGTCCGGGCCCGGGCAACGTTCCAGCCGTAATTAACTCGCGTTTGTTACTCCCGTTTTGCTCCTCCCGGCGAAGATTATTAACTGGTTGGGAGTCGGCCAATTCATTCGGATTTCTGAATGTTTTTAAAACTATTCACCGTGATAAAAAATTACATAGGAATTTCTGAGAAACTCCTAATAAACTAAAATTAAAGCAATGCTTTTTGAAGTGCTCTAAAAATTAATATTACTTTTGAAGAACATAATTGATACTAAAAATTATAAAACCCCGACAAAATCCTGTAATTAACGACCAGCTTATATATAAAAATAAGTTACTGCTAGTTAGTTGTCAAAATGCCCTAAAAAGTACAAATTCAATTCGTTATATCCTAAATTCGACGAGTAATTTTTTATAGTGCTTGTAACTCTGTTATTATTAAAAATAGTAAAGTATAATAAACAACATTTTATACTGACTAAACATTAAAGCAAAATTGATTACTAACTATAGATATAGCATTTACATTAATAATTAAATATCATTATCGTAGTACATGTATCATTTGTAGTAATACTAATTGAGACTAGTCACTCCATTCCACATTGTGTTAACAGTTTATGAGATAAGGTATTCCGGTAATTGAAAACTCAGTTTTAGATATTTTAGATATACATATTGTCGAAGACATCCAGGTTACGAATATATAAAAAAAATAACAAAAGCGGATATGCTCGACGATTTGTAATCTCTTCCTCTCAGTCTTTCAGGAGGGGAGTAAATTCTTACAAATTGGATTTAAAGGCGCCGGTGGCACCTGGAAAATCGGGTGAATCGCGTTGTCATAGCACGCCCAGTTGCTTTCCTTTTTGGATGTAAAACGATGGAGTTATATTTCACCCCGAGAGTGACGTTCAACTGAACTTTTCCAGGAATCCACCCCCGTAAAGCTCACGCTTTTTATTCACCGGAAAATCTCGTGGCGGATGCCCACACACACACACGGAAAAAAATTTAAGCACTCCACGTTCAGGATTCATACGTGGAAAAATGATTTGTGTGAAACTAAAAGTTTCTTTCCAATGAATAAATCAACGGAATGAAGTGTATATATTTTAAACGTAAATAAAAATTACACAGACATTCATATTTATTGAAGTTATTCAAATTAAAATCAAGAATAGATAAACGTTATCCTTTTTAAATAAAAATGATTTGAAAATAATTAATAAATTATTTCCACATTTCGCCCTGTGACTCTTGACTTACGTTATCCAGAGGCTGAGAGTAAAAACGCTTTAAATGCGGTAAAATTAAATAGAAAAAAGAAACAGACTTAGTTAAAACTATAAAGCGAGATGGATTGTTTCAATAAACCCATATTTTAACACTCTAGGTAGATAGAATGAAGATGTGTGAAGGAGTAAAATAGGTGTAAAATGTGAAGTATACCAAGTGTCCGTTAAAAGTTTAAATAAATAATAAAATAAACCAAAAAAAAGGAGAAGAAAAATATACAAATCGAAGTTGTTTTGGATCACCGTGTATATGTTAGTCTCAAAATACAAATCAAGCAGACACACTCCATATCTTGTTAAGAATAATTATTTGTCATCGTGTCCGCAAGTTAGCACTCTCGCACACACACACACACACACACAACAATAACTCAAATATTTACACCGCATTCCTGTTTACCACCCAACCAACCGTACGGAATGAGTTCTGCAAGCGCGTGGGAATCGCAATTATTTAAACAGCGCTCGGAGGTGGTTTTCTGCCGTCTTCGAAATAAATTACGCGCGGCGTACGCAATAAATAAGCAAAGAGACAAAAGCATCCCCTGTAATAACGGATAATAACCACCTTCGCGCTTCGGCCTGACCTCAGCGCGGCCAACCGGAGCCGGTGCCGTACATATTTTATAAACGCACGTCTGAAACCGAAGCACTGGCGGGGATGTTGTCCACGCGACAATAGGGAGAACCCCCCGGTAGTCGCATCGCTTTCCAATTAAGCCCAATTTACGAAAATTAGGGTTGTATTTTAACGAGGTAATTATCCCCTGGGGTTTTTGAAAGATGCTAATTAGTGTCCTTTCTGTAAATATCGCGGAGGGTGAAAGTCGTGGGAATTTGCATAAACGGGGCACACGGTTGTTAAAGCGGGTATGAAGATGTTTTATCAAATTTCCCTTGGCTGCGCCTCAGTGTCTGAGATGGTTATCGTTTATTGGCGGTTTTGATATTCCGCCTCATTCCGCGAACATGGGAGTGCTGCGGAATGGAGATTAAGTGTTCATAAATTTGTTCAAATTACTAATATTCCTAAAACGTTGAGAGACAAAATTTCAGATATTAAGTAAACACCAGCTACTTCCCAAAAATATATGACGAAATTCATTATTATTTAAATTAATTTAAATCCTTCAGGATAATAACAATTAATATAAAAAAAATCCTACATGAATAAGTTTAAATTGTATCGATATGAAAATCATCAAGGATACGAAAATTTCAATCATTCCACTTTATTTCTTTGGCATCAATCATTGCACACGAACGCCGGGCAAATTAATTCCGCCACTTGTTTAAATATCCAGTTGATTAATTACAAATCGGACGGATGCAAGTTGCATTATCAGCTTTCGAGCTGGATGTATTGTAACTGAAACACACATCAACGTGATGTTAACGTCCCCAAAGGCGCACGCAGTCGAACGATACGCCGTGTATGTTTATGTACAACAATAATCCACATGTATACGGTGCGGGATAATCGTGTAATGTTGTGTAATATTATTCATAGCGCCTCCAGCCGCGGACAGAAAACTGGCTGGCTCTTCTCTACGCTCGATTTCAGCGTGTAATGCACACTTTTCAGAAAGGAAATCATCTGCTTTACTCCATTTCGTAATTCCTTAGTATTATGCATGAAAGGATTATGGTTGAAATAAATATAATGGGGCAAATTTTATAGCGTCAAGGTTAAATAAACTATGTTGATAACTACTTGGGTTGCCTAGGAATTTATATGTAACGGAAAACTGAATAAGAGAAGTGGTTAGTGAACAATCGTGTTAACATTTCAGTACTAAGAGATAAAATTAATGTACTACTAAAAGCTCCTATGTTTCAATGCTAATTTATAACCATTGCTACATAATTTGCATTACATATGCTCTACTAACAAGATACCTAAATCACTTTCAATTATAAATTTAAATAGTTATAGATTGGCATTGTGATTTTTAACTGTCTATGTCATTGTTGGTTATGTTCGTAATTTAATTTAACTGTCATTAATGTGGTGAAGTGATGCAATGAATTCATGAAGTTCTATAGTTGGGAATTTACGTTTGGGATTTATATTTTAATTACGTGGGATACATAGGCAATTAATCAGGTTTAGGTTTGTGGGACTTGAGGCGAATTTGTGGACCAAAAATAATGGATAAATGTAGTGGACTAATATATTGTAAAGTAGATTTTTCTAGTATAAAATATTTAAATTATCATATAAATACAATTACTTCCTCAGTTTAAGTAGTTTACATCCAGTAATGAAATTATGCCATTCCGACTAAACCAATATTAGAATATCAACCGTCTGTAACCGTTACGTTAATTTGATCATTATTTTCACGAGCCAAACAACTGTAACTGTCGATAAAGACAAGACTCGTTCCCGCATCGAACGCAATTAATTAAAACGTCACTCAAGCGGACAATCGTGTGAAGTTGTAATAAAGCTCTGGAAGCCATTTTCGAGCGATTAAACTAATGGTGTCGGCCTCATCACCAATGCAAATAATTCACCGATTCTTTCCCGAACTCATTAATAATCATGACGCACATTATACACGGTGGTGACATCAAAAGGTGTTTGCTACATACGATTTTCTCTATTTCCTCTTCTTTTTTTTTTTTCGAGCTGGTTTTGTTGCACATCCATCACTCGAGTTTCGACGCGTTTGTTGCGGTACGATGCTAGTTACGGAGGTGTTTATTAAGATTTATTGAAATCGCGCTGTCGATTGGTTCGATTGTGTCAATCATGAAACGGAATGTCGTGTGATGATGATTTGTAAAGAGAGGATTTCAATTGTAGCTTATTTGAATGTTGTGTGTGGATATCTTCATTATCCGTTAGATTTTGAATCAAGCTGAAACAAATTTTTTGCTAAAAAAGGATCTACGAGGGAAAAAATCAAATTATTTTTTAATCATAATAAATGAAAGACAACGCCAGCGCCATCTTTGGACTAATTTCATGTAGCATCAAGTAATTAATTCTAGAGTCCGATTCTATTTTATCAATGATTATTTTCACTTTAATGCACAGCTATCTCTTTCTACTAAACCGCCACCGCTTTTGATGTTTTTGTATATTTTAAAATAAATTTCGTTAATTCTTAATTAAAATACATTTAAATGAAATTAAATTCAAATCCTTTCTTTCGCTAAATGTTTACATTCCCTTAACATAAAACGACTTTAATTATCGCCATCACAATCCGGCGATTACTCAAATCAAAAACATCCCTCACTGTCTTTGTTTATCCCATTATATTCCTCTACTTCTCCCTTTTACAAAATATTCAGAACAATAGCGAAGAAAAGATTTATCGCCCCGCGTTTCATTTGCCTCCTCCGCTTTCCTCCGCCGCTTAGCCGTCGTGCGGTTAATACAGCAAACGGGAGACTTACAATAACAGGAACACAAAGAGTCGCCTGAAAAGTGGCTCCTCGAGACTCTGAAAGGGACACGGAGCGTTTAATGCCGGGGCCTCGCCGAGTTCCGTTTTCCTTTTTTTTCCTCTGCTCGCTTCGAAGCTGCAAAAAAAGAAAACAACAAACAAACGACACGTTTACATCAAGTCGGATGTTTGCAGGCGCTCTTGTTCTCTTGCAGTTTATGTAGGTACTTGAGTCGGTTCATTATTCACTGGGGTGGATTGAATTATATGAATGAATAATTAATTTCAACTAAATTGTGTATCGTAGGTGTATTATAACTTCTGCTGGATTATACAATGAATTGAAATTAAGTGAAAATAAAGGAAAGTTAATTCATTGCAGCTGAGCTTTTTATGATTTATGCTGCAAATTATTTATACTTGTTCTTTTTTTCTTTTTCAATTTCATTGAATTGTAATTGATAACGAATATTAATTCAAAATTCTCGTTCAATTTCTCTTATATATAGAATGAGAATTTTGAATTAATTTAATCTAGTAGTAATTAATGTTATTATTAATAACTAACGTAGCTTTTCCGCAGTGATTCTTTCTATATGCAATCGTGCCCTTCCGATTATTATTTAAATTCAGGTATATTTTCCAGTAACTAGCAAATAACTGTACTTTAAAACATAATTTATACGTGCAAATACTTTTATAAAGTATATAACGATCAACAAGTGGGTTTTTACGGCAGATTGCGTCTGCTGAAAGCAACTAATGTGTGAAATAAAACAGAAAGAAATTTACTAAGTACATAAGTCATAAGTTTTTATTTTGTTATTATATGAGAAAACAATATTGTAAGTTTTATTTCCGTTAACAAGGAATTATAATTTTTTGTATCAATCAGTGATATGTCAATTAACACGATGCACAAGAAAACATCTCCTCCACAAGAGTTCGTTTCGTTCCTTCGGCATAAAGTTGTTACAGAGCTTTTCATCGAATTAGCGCGCCGGAGCGTGCACGCCACACTTCGTCTTTCGCCTTATCTATTCCCGAAGTAAAATTACATGTTATTAGATAGAGACGAAGCTCATTACAAAACAAATTCTCCTACGCCAGTAATAATCAGGTGGAGTGCACCAGTTCGGTTCGGTTCGGTTTGTACATTACCAGCAGACAGGCTCGCGCTACTTACCCAACTCTCTCCTCTTCCTCTCTCTTGTCTCTTCACCAAACTCGTATCGTCTTGAAAGCTTTATTGCCCCTGAGTGCCCCGACAATTCAATTATTCGTAATGGAAGTGATTTCGTGTTTAGGGCAGGGCGCGCGTTTCTTTTGTTATAAACTGGGACTTAAATAAGTTCGGGACATCGAGATGCGTATGTTATATAGGCGGGGATTTTACTTTGCGAAATTGTTCCCACAAGGTTGTGTCGTTTGTATTTGTGGATTACACCTACGGCGAGTCGAGTCGAGTCTAGACGGCTTTTACGTGAAATCTGTTTGATAATGATGTAAATTATGTACTCGTAAATGCCAGTGCATTAAGTGTGAACGGATGATATTATATTTGTGTGTATATGTGTATGTTAAGTAAATTAAAAAAAAATCAGTATTAACCACGAGTGAATAAATTTGTACTAATTATTTAGAAAATGAAACATGCATCCATATAAAATTTTCAAAAAAATTACAGCGTATATTAGCCTTAAGCAAAAAATCATGTTATCAGGATTATTGCTACATTTTTTGCTTAAGGCTACCCCCTTTTTACAAATTTTTTTCATAACCAATATAAATACAAACATCCTCCCGTCACCACACATTAATTCATTGGAGAGAAAAAGTAAGTCGATGGAGACAGGGAATGGCGAAGATGTATCAAAAGGCCGGAATAATTACATTCACATTTAAGACTATTAATTTCAACAACAAAACGGTTTAACCAGCACTAATTTTTAACCACCTCAACTAATTAAAATATGCACGCGAGGAGGAGAGCAGATCCGAAACGCTATGCGCTCCGTCATAATTAATTCACCTGGGACGTTTAATTAAATTTTAAATTGGACGCGCACTCGATCTAGTTCCAGTTCCTTAATAGCAACATTTTCGATTGATTGGCTCCTTCTGCATTACGCGATTGCTCCTTATGCTCGACTGTCACAATTAACGCTCGCGGGGAAAGTAGTCGCTTAATTGCGATCGGAATCCGGGAAGATATCGCGTATTGAGTGACTGAGCGCTTCGAGCTTCATTAAATTACTCTATATCATGAAAAAGGGAATTTAATAATAATAAATGGATTTAAATAAAATGAAACAAAGATGATCCACACATTTTCAGTTATTTATTTTACAATGAAATTAAACAAGGAATATTTCTGGCAATGATCAATAAAATTGGGATTGATCGAATTTTATTGATCATTGTCAGAAATTTTCCTTGTTTAATTTCATTGTAAAATTAATGGATTTATTTGTTAAACAAATGTCTTCCTTTTAGTGGACTGAACAATAGTTCTATTCAAAATGGAATAGTTGCATTAAGTCTCCGCTTATTAGCAAATCACCTAGATTACAATCCTGCTTATTCTTCTTTAACTTAAGCCCAAAATATTTTAATTCCTATTAACACATCCCTGCGTATCCCCCGAGATAATCCAATAAAACGACACGCAACTGCAGAGTAAGAGCGTATATGATTGAGTGAGTAGTTTCCAATTTCAATATTGAGCCTGCTAATCCAGTATAAACTTTTCAGTGCGGGGCGACGTCCCTCAGGCATAGTTCCTGCGCGCCGAATACATTTCCCCGGGCCCCATAAAGATCCCCCCGATAAATTGCATTATCTCCTCCTCTTCCTCCACCTCGGCGGAGGTCGGACTTCCCTACATTCAAGGGCGCCAGCCGAATGTGAAACGCACTTGTAAATTCCGCACAATGCCGCTCGAAAGTGTAAAACGGTTACCGTTACAAATTTAACGCAATAAAGAAAAACGAACTACATATTATAGCTGTAAGAAAAAGAATCCCCTTGCATGGGGGAAAGTGGAAAATGTTTTATTGGGGGAAGTTACGTGTGAATTGAATCAAACTTAATAAATTGTTTATGTTAATAATATGAGACGAGTTCTCTTAAAGCTGTTATTTTTTTATGGATTAGTAGGCTATTAGCAACATAATAATGTAAAAAGAACGAATGTTAAGTGCGTGCAACTTTGTGATTTTCAACTTTGAAACATAACCTGTTTTGGCTCAAAATCCGTAGCTGGAGAAAAAATTCATAAAAAAATTAAGAGAGGAGTTCTCTCAAAACTGTTATTTTTTTATGGATTAGTAGATTATTAGCAAAAAGAACAAATTTTAAGCGCGCACAACTTTGCGATTTTCAACCAGTTTATTTGATTTTTTGTTTCTCTCATAAAACCAAAAATTATTGAAAAATGTTAGTGTTTCAAAATAAATGACTTACCCTGTATATAAAACAGATTCAGTAGATCGAATAAATAAACATTGTTATTATCCTCGAATGGATGTGTGCCTCGATTTATAAATTTAATAAGCCCACCCTGAATCCCAAAAAAATGCAACCCATTTATTAAAAAAAAGCGCGCCCGAATCCAACCCGATATATCATCCACCCGAATACCTCAATATTTTATTAGGGTTTCCGTTGATGATGACAGTCAACAACTAACCACACGTGATTTCCCGTTTGATTTATGCACAACGGTTCACCGCCCAGAAAAAAAAGGGACAGCAAACATAAAAAAGAAACCACAACAAGATTCTGTTTTTTTTTTATTTATAGGTTGATCTCTCAATATCCTTTCGATAAATGGGTGGTCTATCGTGCGACAGAGAAATCGCTTCCCTCATTATCTTACAAATTCCTGCTCCTCTTGATTACACTCAAGTGGATCACATTTTTACCTCTTCGACTATAATGGTGTGGTAAATCCTGGCGCTAATAGTTTTCAAGTAATTATGTTCGAACTGGTATCTTTAATGGACATGAAGAGTTGGTTTCCTATTTTCTTTTTCTCTCTCTTTTTTTTTATTATCTCGGATAATTAATGAAGTTTCTTCCGACGTTAAGTGTGCATCGGGAGATTGCGTAGAAATGACAATTTCTTTTACGTAAATAGGTGTAATTTGTTTGGTTTGTACAACTTCTTCAGGATGGATGGATATATATTTCTATATATGATAGAAAGATGTTCAATATATTTGACATTTATAGTTTCAAAAGTAAATAATAATAATAATAAAAAGCATAATATATGACGTTTAATTCATAAGGTAATAACAATTATTCGTTATACATCCTTCAGCGATATAGGACAATTACAATGATGTCATATAGTTAACACTGACTGCTATACATACAATCAAAGTGGCAGACGGAAAAATTCAAAGTCTGCTCCGTCCCACGCCGGGAATCAGATAAACAAAACACTCTCTCGCACAATCGCAACTCTCTCCTCCTCGAGATAAGTCTAAAGTATGAATGCATTGTGCCTTTCGCGAGAAGATGGAGCGAGATGGGCGCAACACTTCCTACAAAGATATCATTTAATATTCCGTGTGTCAGAGTGGAATACAGCGTGTCAAAACACTCCTACACGAAGTTTGTAGTGTTATATGAAATATGTTGTCGCAACAGAAGCGCCACTCATTCATATTCATTTTGCATGCATAAAATATACCGTCAATATTGGCACCCTTTATGTAATTATATAGATAGGAGTCTGTGTGCATAGATGGAAATTATACAGATAGGATATGTATGAGTGTGTGTATGTAGATGGGAATCGAAGTTGGTGAGCGAGGGTGCCGCTGGAAATCAAGTGTATTCATTTCTGAATGGGAGGGTGGAGATTTTTTTATAAGGGAAAATTTAATCAATAGATACTTTGAATTGGATGCTATTTTTAGAGGGTTTTTCTGTGGTAAGATATTATTTTTATAAAATATATTAACTTTTGCTTTATTTAATAGCAAATAAAAGAATGCAATCAAAAAAATATTTGATATAAGGCTATCTATATACACGCGCTTCGGGATTTCATCCATCATCAGTACAGTTGTGCCTTACATAATTGCAAAGCCAGTTGAGCCATTTTCTAATATTAACAGGACACCCTGTATATATTAGAAATTTCAATTTGAAATTCCAAGTACCGATTTTTTTTCTTTTTCTTTCTTTCGGCGATTACTTTCTATTAGACACGAGAACGCCGCATTAAAATTAAACACATAATAAACACATTTATCGCTTGAAACGAAAATTACCTTTAATAACCGTACAATTTCAAGCCCCGCTTAAGCGAATTCGTTATGTAATTATCACACCTGAAAATAACAAGTTTTCCCGGCTCTCTCCTGTGCGACGCGGCGCGCGCGAATTGAAAAAATGCAAATAAAAAATAAACGCGCGCAACAAGCACAAACAACGTCTTTATGCCTGAAACATTCAAGAACCCGTCGTCGCATTATCCTTTTCGAGATAATGCGGAATAACACGGGTACTTAAAAGATAACCGGCGCGCATTTCTCGGGTTATTTATTGCCCGTTTTGCGGCGCGATATCGGCTTTCATGGGGGCACCGTAAACCTCGCAGCACCTAGTGATTTTTTTGATTGTGGTCAGCGGAGGGAAGGATATGACCACCGTGGGTTTCTTGAAGAAGAGACAGAGATGGATTAGAGGATTTATGCTGTCGATTTGTTTGAAGTCACCTGTTTCTCTATTATTTACGATAAATAGCGTTGAAAATATAATATTATTATTAATATTCAGCGAAAAATATCATAAAATGCTATCACGAGGCCAGGCAGGGGCGTTTATTTAAACAACCCTTGTTAATCACTCTGATATCCGATCAACACAGAAAGTAAAAACATGGGGTGTTTTTCCTCTTGTTGTCTGATTCTGCACACACAAAAAATGATGAATTTAGAAGGAATTACTTATTTACAATATTTAATTAAATAATAAAGAGCACCATAAATTCGGAAAATAGTCCAAAATTCTCCATATTGCTAGCAAAGGAAGAAAATTAAATATTCTCGAAAACCTGGGAATTCATAAAAATCACTCAACGGGCCTCTTGTTGAATGAGCAAGTTGAATTCTCCAAATCACCACTACTAAGGCTGAAAGATGAACAAAGCTCCACCCCTATGCAATACAACTATGTATATATATAATGTAGAATCTCTGTAAATATTATTATTAACATTTTTGACCTGAAGAAACAACAGCATAACAAAATCATTGTAATGAAATTAAATACAAAAATTGTTGAATTTATTAACAATAGATTTGAAAGACGCTGTCAAAATAATATATCTGCCACAGCCTGTCAGCATCCTTATTGCAAAATCCTATATAACTAATTTTCGGTACTTAACTTTTTAACAAGAGCGCATTAATAACCGATAAGGGAGTATCGTTAAACACTCATTCATCCGGATAATTGCGCTTATCCCCACCGAAATCCGGCACAAACTGTCGTTATTATTTATTCCGGGCTCACCTGCGTTTAATAATAAATTAGGCCTCGTTACGCGAGACGTGGCCATGTTTTATTCGACGTTACAAAACGCGGTTTAATTGTTATTTCTAGTGCGTATGGCGAACATTAAAATGCCATTACTGCCTACTGTGTACACGTCTGATAAGGGGTTCGTGATTCGGATCGAGTGTGCCGGGGGTATTGTTGTTGTTTGAACGAGTTTTTTTTTAGTGTTTGTGTTTATCGATTGTTTGTAATTATATGAATTTTTAATTGATGTACAATGGGAGGGTGTAATTAGGATTGACTGATAATTGAATGGTAACGAGGATTTATTTGAGGTACGAATTTTTGAAAATTAATTTGGGATGCAGATATAAAATACACTTATCAGTATTTAATTTTAAAAAAATATGTATACATATATATATATATATATATATATATATATAAATAACATGTGTAGTAAATTAAATGTAGTTTGAATTAAAAATTATAAATAATGTTTTTTTTATTTGCTATATATATATATGTTTGTTTGATTAAGCAAATATATATATATATATATAATCGATCTCCCCTTTTACCAATTGGTGTCGGGGTTTAAGCAAATATTATAAAGTCTAAAAGCAAATTACTTTCAGCAAGCAGATTACGAGCGATTTGTATAAAAGTCACATATTTCTAACGAGGACTCCTCCGCCCACGATGGATAACATCCGAGATGCCTCCTTAAAATGTTTACACGCCGAATTCGGCCGGGGCTTAACAAGTGCTCGAAGCCGCCGCCTGTCTAGGATACAAATGCCCCGGGCCCCCCTCGTACCTAAAGGATTACCCTTCTCCGAGGCACGTCCTGCACATAAGTCAAGACGACGCCTTGACTGATGCCCTTTATACATCAAAGGGATGCAACTGTCGGCCCTTTCTTATACTCCATGCGGGCGCTTTTCGACACTATGCATCGACGATATGTTAAAAGGAAGGGACCGGCTTTCCCTCTTGTAACCATTATTATTTGTCAAATAGAGGGATTTGTTGTTGTTATTTTTTATCGATTTCATTCTGTGGATTAACTGAATGGATTTTATTTCAAAAAGAAAGGTGCGAAAATCTGAAAATTCTTCAAGAAATCCATCAACTCTGCAACTTGCAGAAAGAACATTTCGCCGAGCGCAATCAACCTTTGGGACGTTCCCTTTCTTTGTCGGCGTAATTATTTATTCAGATTTATTTTTTGTGCGCCTCGTTGTCGGCGAAGGAGAAATATTATATCAAGCGTAAAATGACTCCTGCAATTTCCACGGAAGGCCAAAAGGAATTCACAGTGGCGAAATCATAAAGACCAACGCCAATTATTACAAATTGGAAGACCGACTCGCCTTTATTGCGCGGGGCGGTTTATTGTCTCGTTAAAAATTTTATTTTGCACTTCCTCCTTTTCTTTCATTCCTTTTTCGTTTTGCTTTTCTAAGCGCCAATAAAATTATTGGATGCTCACATGAAATTATTATAGAAATATTTTATAGTTGTACGTTTCATATTTCTTCATTTTATTAACAGAATATTAAAATATATATGTGATTAAGAAAATCAACAAACTTTCATGAATTTATTTTAGAATAAAGTGTTTTTACATAATTACATTTAAGTCCCATTAAAATAATATTTATTAAACGATTTATTTTTATCCCCCGTCCAAATTGAATATTACACACCCAGGTGTTGGGCCCCGATTGAATTAATAAAAACCCCCGAAACCCGCACCCTTATCACGTAATCCGAAAACGTTCATTATACATGCACGCCGCGCTTTAATGCATCCCATAACGTTTTGATAAACCCCGAAAAAGCTCCTTATCCCGCCCATCTGCACGTTATCTCTTTTCACCGCAAAAGATCGATTCCCGCGCCCAGATATGCATGGAAAGTGTGCAGCGTGCATGCGGTTTTTAATAAGCTCCCCACTTGTCCCACCCGGGGTGGATATTATTAATTAGGGAGACTGTTCACCCTCTGCCGGGAGCTGGGCGTTTGAACCGTTTGAAATGCCACATTGCCACATGCAGAACACGGCGATTCCCCCCTTGCGATTTGCTGCCCTTTACACGAAAAAATATTGCACCCTGCGAAAGTGCCGTCTGGGGGGAGGCTTTATTAACGCGTAAAGTTTTTGCTTTGATTTTTATGGAAATTTATATATTGCGATTAGTTAAATCTTCTGGGTTTTAATTTATGCTTTTATAACGCGCGGTTTTAACGATGATATAAAAATAAATTTATGGCGGTGAAATAAAATTAATTTATGTTTTTATAATGGAGGCTTTGAAACATAAATATACTTGCTTGAGTTAAATTATAAATTCACCGTTAATACTATATTCATGATTTATTAAAATTAATTTCAAGTAAGTTCCTTGTACCGTAATAATTAATTCATAATATTACTTATAAAACACATAACTCAAAACAAATAGTGAATTCATAATATTTATTATATTTTTATAAACATTAAATTTATTTTATGCCTACATAAAAAATAAAACTATTGCGTGTAAAACAAACCAAGTGAAACTTACTCAACTATTTTTAATATTACTAAAATGTTTTACCAAGTGATTAATTGAAAATAAATCAATTTTATATTAAATATTTTCTACCAAGTGATAAATGAGAGTAAGTATCCAATATAATAAAAATTCATGGAAAATTGAAAAATATGAAAATTAATTTAAATAAAAATGAGTAAATTAGAGTATAATACATTCAAAATCAATAAACGTTTTAAAAGTCATAAAAACGTTTTTTTACATGAGAATAATTAATTTTTCAACTAAAATCATAAGCATCCACATTAAATAAAATTTAATAATCACACGAAACTCCATAAAAACATAATTTACGGTCCAATTAATCGCTTCGAAAATAAAATAATAACAATAAAAAAATACCTCTGCCGCGTTTAAAATGATTTGTAAAGGTCCGTGTTTCCAATATGCAAATGGCGCTTTCTCGAATTACAAAAGAACACATAAACAATGATTTGTTGCCCGTTTAATAGACACGGGCCGTTTTGTTTCTCTTTAGTTATTTTTTGTGTGCGTTAGTCCTCATTAAAATAATATTCGGGTTTCACAGGGGAAAAAAAGTAATAATGATTCGTGCTTAAAAAAAAGGAGGATGATTTATCGGTGGGGCTAGGTGGAAACCATCACCCACCGATGATCGTAAATCTGTTGCCGGTCAATTAAAATTCGATTAGAAATAATTATCCGGTGTTTGGTTTTCTGTCGGTTTTAGTTTGAATCAAATTTGGGAATGTTTTTTCTAAAGGAATTTAAATTTTTTGATTATTTTTTCTTCTGTTTTCGATATTCAGATGTAATAATGTGTTATAATTCTAAATATTTAAGGAATATATTTTAAACAAGAAGAGAATATCGACGCGAGTATTTTAATAAGGAAAGAATTTAATTTAAACTTATTACAGGATCCCTTCCGGCGAAACATCCGCGATTATAATTTCCAGATAAATCTCGAAGCAGGCATAAATTTAGGATGTAGTGTGCGTATATACAGCTCGGGGCAGGATAATCGGATTTGGATCTCACGTGAGCCGTACAGACACACACACATAGACACACGCAGAGGCCGTAACAGATTATAGACCATTAAACATAATTTATAAACGTCTCATTATCATCAGGCCCATACCCTTCGGGTCACAACCTCACGGCCGTTTAATTGACGTCCACCGAGCGAGTAAAATGTGATCGGTGTCCCGAATACGCAGCGCCGTTTGTATTTTAATTGAATGCGCGTTTTATGGATTAAGATTATATGGATGGATAAAACGGCCATTCTGAGCACCTAGTCAACTATGCAGGCGTCTTTCCTGCCATATAAAGCACGGATTAATAGCCGAGCGTGAATTTACTACTTTCCCTCCATTCATGAAATTCTGAAAGCGTGTGTGCGTTTTTTTTTTTTTAGTCTCTGTGGCTCGGCTCGTACTTCATAAATCCATACGCATTTTCCGGTAGGACGAAGGCGAAAACTAGGGGGGTGGTCGCAGTCAAATGGGATTAACAGTCGCGTGTAATCGTGCACTAGTTTGTTAAGGGTGGACACTCTTCTACACTTTAATTTATTTCGGGATGGAGACAGAATGAACGCACCGAGCCTGAACGTTATTCGAATGAGTCAACTGTGTCTAATTGTAAAATATACGCTTATACGGTACGAGTCATTTAATTCGAAATCTATTTAGGATCGGAAATGTAAATGTTTGGCTTTACGTATCTAAAAAAAATCCAAACACGTGGAATGTTTGATCTAGAAGCAATTGCACACCTAGTCTATTGAGTTAAGCTAGCAGTGCTTTGAAATTAATCGAGAATTTAGTTATTCAATCTAATCTGTGTTAAAAAAATGATCACAACTGCAATGTTGTGATATTTTGCATATCTGAGTTGTTTAATTCGTGCCTTGAATTTCTTTGTCTATTTTTTTATGATACATTTATAATTACAAACATAATATTCGGGAATAATTTCCAAACTATTTTCTTTTGCAATTATTTTCAACCTTTATTAATTTTCTCAGAGTTTACAAAAAAAACCTGGAGGATATTCTCTGGGTATTTCACTCATCCAGAAAATATTGAAATAAAGCCGGGCCGGAACGTCGGAAGAGGGCTTAATTGGATTGTTCCCGAGTGACGGGGACAGTTTAAAGTCAACACGGGATCTTTTCATCGGGGGATTTACAACAAAGTACGCTAATTAGGGCGGTTTTTAAGTGGACAGATTACCGGATGAGTGATCGCCCGCTCGGGACGGTCGGAACGAGATGTTTGGGAGGTATTGTACGCGTCGGAATCCAGATAGGCAATTAAGGAACAATCGAAGCGCCTAGGAATAATACGGCGAGAACGAAAAAAAAAAAATCCCGGCCCCGGATTCTTCCTCATTAGATGCCGTATTCATGTGAGGAGGATTAATATTGCCTCATTTTAATTATAATGCTGGGACGCGGATAATGACGGCAGTGTGTTGCTAAGAATGAAATAGGGTTTGGTATTTCAGCGCTGGTTTTAGTTTTGAATAAAATTGCGTCATTTTATTCAGAGATTTATAAATCCTCAACAAACTTTATAAATAGTAATAATAATAACTCTGTTCGGAGTCTTTTGCAACTCCGATGCAGCCCTTTTGTGATATTAGATTTAGCTTTATCTGTTGGTAAAATTTTCATTTTAAAAAGAATGGATAAACAATACACATGTTTTTGTTTAAGTCATTCTTTTAAAAAAAGTCATTAAGGATTATTTAATCTAAAAAGAAAATTTTATGAGTACAAGATTACATTTAATACATTAGTATTATAAAGTTATATTGATTTTTTATGTACAATTTAAACAACAATTTGTATCCTAATCTGAAGATATCCATCCAACCGAAACCCTTTTATGTTATTTACCGTTTCGCCCGTGTTTCATTTTAAGATACCGTATCCGGACCGCTTTCCCCGGTGTCGTCGGATCCCAAACAACGGTGACATTAATCTCCATCAGGTGCGGGCTTTCAACTTAAATCGCCCGGCAGTCATCCGCAGGCAAATATCTGATCAATAAATCAATCGGCTAATTGATTTACAGCATGAAGAAGAAAAAAAATTCAACCGAGTTTTTTTTTCCGGCGCAACGAATTCTTACGGGTGTCCCCCAATTTGTCCCACGGAGGAGAGATGATGAAACGGCACGCTAAATTCGTGTGAGGAAATTTGACAAATCGCTGGATGTCATGTCCGCGAGGCAAAAAAATGCGGAATCGAGAGTCGTGCTGGATATGTATGTGCGAACATAAGTTTTCTGATGTAATGGCGATGGGAATGATTGGGGATGACACTGGGATGTACGGGTGATCATCATTAAGGAAATGACGTTTTTTTTATGGTTTTAAATCATTTTCAGAATAATTGAATTAATAAAAAAAAAATACTTCCGGTCGATATCCGTTTCTCTTAAGAATATATATTTGTTTTAAATTGTCCCATGTATTGTATATTAAATTAAATATGTATGTATTCTTTGGGAATAAAGATGTTGTATATTGAATTATCTACTAGAAATTAAAAATGAATTATTCTATTTGAATATTCAATTAATTCCCATTAATTATATTATTCAAAGTAGCCAGTAATATGAATTAATTTAAAATCATTTTTAAAACAAGGATTTAATGTGAAAACAATGGTATATATCATAATTAAACATATTTTGTTTAATGCATACAATTAAATCCTGTCACATTGAATTACACTACCAAAAGATAATTAATTAAGATAACAGATTACGTTTCGGGTGTAATCTATCGACGGATGTTAACCGGCGTGATAAATTTACCGCGGCGATAAAGCAGAGGTAATTAATCAAATCTCAATTTCAAGGGTATCAAAGCTCGCGTCTGAATTGCATAATTCAGAACGGGAGCATAATTTATGTACATCGGCTCATCGCGGCGTCCTCAATTAGACTTTCAAGAACTAATTGTGCAGAAGTTCGAGCCAATTCCGGAATTAATTGAAAATCCGCACGCGCGCGCGTGTTTTGTTTCGTGCTGTTCAGCGTCGTGGAAAGTTTGCAATTAGTCGAAGCAGATGAAATATAAATATTAATATTTATTGCGGAACATAAATTCGCCAATTTAATTTATTATAAATCAATGAGTACGATTAAGTGGTAAGGTATGTTTAGGGAATGACATTTATAGAGAAGTTCTTTATGCCAAACGGAATCAAAGGCTTTTTTGATGTCGAGGAAAAGGATTTTTTTGTTTTCGAGGTGGGAGGTTTGGCAGTTTGACATTAGGATTGAAAGTGGGAGAGTTGTGGATCATTTTTCAAGGAAACCAAATTGATAAGATGGGATATGTTGCAAAACAAGGGTCAGGAGTTTGTTTGTTGTTGCTTCAACAACAATTTCCCCAATGAACGAATTACGAAACAGAGGATCACATCAATCCGCATTAATTACATAGCGCGACCGATAATTGGCAAATAGCCATGCAATTGGAATTTCCGCGTGAACCCACCCGTCCCAAACTCGGGGTCATAATGATATTTATTAGATTTTGCGGGGTGGGCGCACACCCCTGTTATAAAATTCGGATTTTGGGCAAGGGTGGCGGTGGCACGTGGCCGGCATGCACCGCGCGCCGTCTGTCATAACAAATCTAAATTAAAACACCGCCGCCGTCTTTCCAAGTCGACTTAATGGAGATATCAAAGCGTGAACGACTATCTGAAGCCATAATGGAAATGAGTATCGTCCGAAAATTGGATTACCGCGAACGAATAATCAAATTAGATAATAATAGAATTAATCAAGAAAAAATGACTGACATTGATCAATAAAATTTGATCATTCATTTCTATATATTATTATCATATAACCCTTTCGAGTGTCGGGAATCCCTTTTATCCAACTGCAAAAAATATTTACACTATACATTTTGACAAACATCCTTAGATAATTCATTATTTTCATTAATCAAAACTTACAGTGTAAGTATTTTTTGCAATTGGGAAAAAAGGAATGATGAATGATCAAATGTTATTGATCATTGCCAGTATTTTTTTCCTTCTTTAATTTTATTGTATTATGTGGTTAAAACAAATGCTTCATATTATTAATAGATGCACTATTAAACTCCAATATTTTATTGAAATTGCAACCAGGATTATTTAATAAGTGAGACTTGACATTAACTTAACCCATCGCAATTTAGACTAAACAAACCTAAGGTAAATTACAAAAGGTATTGTTGGAATTTGATGAATAGGTTTCGGGATGTATTTATCTATATTTCTCCCGAAAATCATTAACTTGCGGGTTCTGTGCTTGTCTGCAAAAATTCATAAAGATGGGCAATTTTTTCACTTATTTTTTCAAAAGAAGAATTTATAATTCTACCATTTTGAATATGTGTAAATACAAGAAATTCAAATTGTGAGAGCAGCTTCTCTCCCGGCATTAATAAATTTAAAAACAACCCCGTCCGCCCAACTCATTTGCACACCCGCACGATGCATCACTGCGCGCAAAAGCCGGGACGACGCGACATGTGAAGTCATTAATGTAATCCAGTCCTGCAACCCCAGTTTTAATCTCTTTAATTTCTTCAAATTCGGCCCTCTCTCCCGGCGTGAAAATTCCCTTATTTACAGAGCGCATTAGGGGCGTCGCGAAATGAGCAATATAAAATCCGAACCACCCCTTCGCAACAGCCCCAGTCCCCTATATTGTAATTCGCCGCTGCACTACTGTGCCACCGCCGGGCACAGAGAGGAAAAAAAAAGAGAACGGGGCAGGAAGAGGCGGTGAACCACCCTCACAACTATCCTAGCGACATTGATGTATGTAGCTAATATCAACTCCGATGACACTCTTAATCGATATATGTCTCCGGCATACACAGGGTTTTATGGGTATCTCTACCCTCTACGGCTCATATTTCTTATAAAGTAAGGATTTATGGTAATGTTGGGCGATTAAAAGGAAGATTATTCCTGATGTTAAGGGAAATGTTCGACTTCAACAAGGAGTAAATATACATTGGAAATACTATACACACTTTCTAAGGGAATAACCAACGGTAGATAGATAAGATAAGTTTATACTGATACGAAATACATAACACAAAATATTTAATCCTCTTTAAATCATTTAATACAATTGGGAAGAGCTAACTGTAAATTATAAATACATTTCTTATCGAGTTAATTTTATATTCCACATATATTTTCATATTTCCACAATAGATCTGCAAAGGTTGCGGTGGTACAGACCAAGAGGCCACCAAAACTTTATCTTTAATTTCATATTTAGTGGTTTGCTTCTAATATATTGTTTCACTCACAAAACTAATGCATGGTTTCTTTAATACTTGTGAAATTATTAAATTAGTCTTCAGCCTGATGATGCCAATCATCCTACAATAAAAAATTGTGTTTGTTTAAAATTATTATAATGTTCTTAAAAAAAATACATTCTTATTGAAATTATTATTTAATGTATTTACATTTAAAATGTAGAAGTGATTTGAAATTTATATACCTTACACGATAATATTCTTTTAAAAAATGACACGATTAATTTTTTTATGAATATTAAATAAACACCACTGTTATAATATATTCAAACACTGAAAATTAAAACGTAAACTTTATTCGGCCGCTCGCGATAGCAGCACAAAAGCTCCCTCGGCGAGGAAATTTCGGCCGGCATTAAACGCAGCAATTATTCTACATAAATATCAAACAATGAGCGATCGTCAAAGTTTCTCCCGTCGCGTTTGTAGAAAACGCCGCCTCGCATTGTGCTACTTTTATTGTGGAAATTAATTTCCTCGTTCTTGAATTTATACGTATTTGTTGTTTGTAAAACTGGCCCCATTCCGTCGCTGCCAGGCGCGCGAGACGTCCGCTCCAGTTTCCCGTCCCCTCGTCCTGGGAAATTCGCCCGCAGCGAAAAATTGAAAAGCGCGAGAAAAAAAAACTGCGAGGGTTTTAAATGCGTGCTGTACGCAATTTTTGTAAACTAAAGAAGAACTAAGGTTTGGAATGAATTCTATTTGATTTTTTTAAATGATCACAAAAAAATATATACGTAAAACTGGGAAAAAATAAATTTATGTATTTAGTTGCGAACTTCTCCTTACGGAACAATTTATTAATTACAAATTAAAGTTGTTTCGTGTGAAGCTCGAAATGAATTAAAAACAAGATGCAAACCCTGTTAATTATTCCAACCGAAAAAGCCAACGAAAATACCAAACCCTCTAAATTATTAAGACACTGAACGTTTTCCACACGAGCAATGCTCCAATAATTTAAACCGAATTGAATATTTCAGGACACGCAAAGCCCGGAAACCCAATTACGCAACAACGCACTCCCTCCCCATCCCTTCACGGTACAAATGGCCTCAGATATGAAACCAAAAACCGCATTAGGGCCGTAAAAAATGACCGGGACGAGTAATAATTGTCTATTAGGAGGCGAGGATGTGAATAGTTTCAGTCACGGACCGCACACTATTAGGACATATAATGGCGCACTCGGGCCGTTGAAAGAATCTGTGCTCTCCGCTTGATTGCAGGAAATGTCTCCTGCAATTATCCTCTGAGTGCTTCGGTCTACCGCCGGTACCTCGTGCGACGAGCAGAAGGCGCCCCCCACAAGAAAATTTAATAATTCCGGGCGTCTTCGAGGAACACGGAATACCTTTATGCTATGTTATACCTCTCGGTTAATATAATTATTTCCTGCGTGCTCTTATTGAAATCTTATACGCTTGAATTTAACGTCTTTATATAATATTAAAGTAATATATAATTATATTCAACCATCATTAATTTAAACGATAAGAAAAAACTCTCTATTATTCGTCTTTTTAAAGGAAGTATATTAAAAAGAAATATACTTACAAATAATATAGAAATAACAACATTTTCCCCCATTTTAAATGAATTCGTTTCTCATCATAACTTTATTATTTTCTCTTATCGCAATGGCGTGTCGATTAATTAAGAATTGAGTGTGAATAGTGTACGAGCCGGCACGCTGTTTCAATTAATCCAATTACTTTCATTATTTATCCGCAACCTATTTCCACTTCAAACGTATCGCCGATTCAATTAAGACCTGTAAAAATACACAATTATTAATTACACACAACCTATATGCGGTTTATTAATTAGTTTCTAATTAAGTGACGCATTTGCTTATCAGTAGAAATACATAATGATTACTATATTAAGACAATCATTTTTAATAGCATTTAGAAATGAGAATTGTATAAGTTGAAGAAAAACCTTATGTTCTCGTTGACGTTTCTGGACTGTCCTGCACACTATCCACAACACGTTGGATGTGTTATTCCCTGTGGACCGTGCATGGTCTTCCGGTGTCTTACTGTACCATGTTGTAGAAAATTTGCAACCAGGCAGTTTGTCGTTGATGCTGAACCCCGAAAACTTTTAATGGCCGTTATTCGTGGAAATTTGATGTATTTTTGATAACGGAAAATATCTTTTAAAAATTGTTATTTAACGAATATAATTAAAAATTGTATGTGCCAGATCATAATATTAAATTTTAATGAAAGTGTGAAGAGAGATTATATTTGACAACGTATAATTATATTAACTAAATCAAATTACTTTTTTTTCCCTTCGCCTATTTTGTCTCCGCGTACTAAACTTTTAATAATGCATATAAAATTATTAATTTTCCCGGGCGGCATTAAGCGAAATGACTGTCGCAAAAAGCCAGGCTTTAAAGCTAACACCGTGTCGAGTTATAAAATTAGAAACGATGATGAAGGGAAATTTCAACTCACGACTCCGACGAGTTTTCCGTTAGTGAGGAATACGGCCGGGCGCAGAAGTGGACATGACTTACCTGAAAAAAAAAAAAAGAACAACTACGAAAGAATGAAGTAAAGGAGGAAAAAATCAAACACACGGGTTTTAATCGCAACACGAAATCTCTTTCACAATAAATTATTTGAGATGTACGTTTAAACACTTAATAACTCTTCGTGTTTGTTACACGCGATAAGAGATTAAATTGTGGTGGTGGGAAAGGCTTATATATTATGGATTAATTATAAACGAATGACAATAGCTACACGTAGTTTTTTTTCTATTCAAATATTACGACCTTTAACCAATTGAATTGTTTTTAATCTTCTTTATGTTGGTTGTTGGTTGTGAAGACTCTAATTATTTAAATAAAAATAGTTGTGCTTTCTCCGATTTTTAATCATCGATAGATATTTCAAAAGCGATAACATTAATTGATAATAAAAGAAACGCATGTAATGAAGAATGATAGAATAGAACAATTCTCACAAAGCTGTTCATTATTATTATACTTTTGTTTTGATAATGGCACGTTAAAGTTGTTGAAACATTAAAACAATCCGAGTTATACAAAGTAAAAAAGTGTTTCATTTATTAAAATTGATTTACAATGTATAATAAAGTAGAAGCCTCAACAATTAACAAATTATAAAATGTGGTCAAAATGTGTGATAATATTTGGGTATTGTGGTTCGTCAATTAATTTTGGATAAATAATTTAAATAATGCTGTATATAAATAACATTTTGAATTATGTAATTATGTAACTTTTTTTTATTTATTTAACCTATCTGAAAGTTATCACAACTTTTCTAGCCACTTTATCTAAGGACAATCCTTACAGCAGCTATTTAAGAAGAGCTGCTGTAAGGATTCTAATATTTTCACCACGAAAGCATATTCTGACCTTTTGTACAAGAAAGTAAAATTTTGCGCCACTCAAATTTACGACGTGAAACTTTATTGTTTACAGCCAAACAATTGCAATAATAAAACCCCTTTATCGTCTCAGATTTATTATAATACGCACGATTCAAATCCACATAAAACTTTCCCTACCCTCAACTGCACCTGTTGTCCGCACACTTTCTTTCCCCGAGCCGCAAACTTCCCACTTTCAATAAACTCCCTCGCCCAGCAAATTGTATTAAGCAACACAACATTCCCCGCCTGTTCAGTTCACTCGAGTCAATTACGATCAATCCTAAATCGGGCGATGAAAATATACAATGTACAAAAAAAAACCGGGAGAACGAGAGGAAAATGAGTCATCACGTCCCTAAACATCGATTTATCAAAATAACTTTACATATTGATACTCCTCTCAGGAAAAAGGGCCTATTGTACGCTGTAGTACACCCTCCGCTACATGCAGCTAACGCTATTAAGCATATGTGCCTTTTCCCTGCGCCGCCCTCTCGCATGCATTAACAACATATAATACGCTACATTATATTGTATTATTTAATTCTTATGCTCTGCGTGCGACGCACGCGTGATTCACGCTGCGAAAGGAATTGCCTCAAACGTTCGCTGGATCATCAAAGGGATTTATGGAGGAATCTTTTCTGGAATGGAGTTTCGTCAGGTTCGCGAGTAAATCTGGCGAAGACTTGTTTAACTTATCTTGAAAAATACGTCTAGACGTACAATGTGGGAGGGACTTTACTACGCGCCGCCAAGATTGTTTTAAGGAGGATATTCCATTAAGGAAATTGTGTGTAAGGATGGTTAAAAAAATTGCGTTCATGGATTTATGAATTCAAAATATATAATATGCGAGGAGATTCTTTTTAGTTCATAAAATATGAACGCATTTTTTTTAAAAACCATCCATAAATGATGAGAAACCCTTTAGATTAAACCTAGAATCAGAATTCATTTACGGAAAAACTGTGTGTTTCAAAAAATCATGAATTCTATAAATAACAAAGCCCCACACGATCTCACTAGTTTGTTATTCAACGGGTTGCAACAATTAACGCTTTTATTGTGTCTTCATCAGCTTCAACTGGCCTTCCAGAACGTGGTGCATTCCGAATAAAAATTGCTACCGAAACGAAATGTTGCAAATTTAAATAGATTTTTTTTTAAATGTATTAAGTTAAAAAAAAAACAAACGAAAAAGGATAAGTTCGCCTTCCTTTAGTGGACGAAACAACGATTTTCTGTTGTTCACCTTGTAGACTCGATGCCGCATGAAATTAGGCGAAAGATGGCGCTTGCGTCGTCTTTCATCAATTATAATTACAACCGGCTTCAACTTTAACACGAACCCTAACAAACAACAATCAGTTGAAAAATGTACTCCCGGGCTGAAACACGTAAACGTGTATTCCTCTCCATACCATACGTGGAAGTGTATTTATGCATAACACCCCAAGCCCGTAAATTCCGCTTCTGAGATTTCAAGATCTTGAAGGAAGTCATCCTTTAGGTTGATGAATGCGTTAGAAGCGTGGATTTTATGTACCCGGAGCCTTCGGTAAATTATACGGAAAACGAGTGGAACGACGGAGGTGGAAAGGGGAGGAGGAGGATTACATATTTCATTCACGCCAATTACTTTATTGTTTTGAAAAGCCATTCGTTTGTTTTAGCAGCTGTAAACGACTTTCGACTATTAGCTCCTTCCGCGGACGGTGGGGGAAAATTGGAAATTTTCGGAGTTTCGCTTTAAAGTGTTTAATATGTTTTCGCGCTTGATTTGTTGTTGCGGCGAAAAAGTTAACGCGTTTTCCGGTGATTAATGGATCCATTAGGCGGTTTTACATTGATCACACTTTTGGAATGTTAATTTATTGATGTTTTTTTATTAAATTAAAATTTTGAAATTTAATAATGAGAACAAAGTTATGTTTATTAATTTGTTTAAACAATTAGGTAAAAATTAAACACGTGGTTTGTTTCACTATTATTGTGTTTAATTTTTACCTAACTGTCTAATCATTTAAGCGGAATATTACGTTGCCTTAAAATAAAGGAGTCTGAATTATTGAAATACTTGAAAACAATTTTTCTAATAAATAAAAGTTACCCTGCGATATACACGAACGTCATAATATTTATGAACTCGGTGGCATTCATAAAAAAAAATGCTGAAACTTAAACTTAAAAACTTCTCCACCTATTACCCTGACGGGGCAAACTAATAAAAAGACAGTCCTCGAAATAATTCCCACATAAATCCCAGCGCTCTAAATCACCCACCTATCCAGACGAAATTATTTATCCCCCGACTTTCGCGACCGACAAAACTAACATAAATATCGAGAGAGAGAGAGAGAGAGAAAAAAGGCAATAAACCAAGAAACACACCCCCTTTCGCCCGGCCGAACTTTTCCTTAAATATTCAAATGTGCCGATGTCAAAGGGTGCAAAAGTTGGCTCGTAAACATGCAGATGCCGGACAGCGTTGCGTGACCGTCCCTTTTTCCCCGAACCATCCCTTCTTCCTCTTCTTTTTTTTTTCGTTTCGCCGCCCCTTCGCTGTCGCCGGTCAGATAAAATATTAAGAGACTCCCGCTCGCTGACCGAGCACTTCGACATTTAGTGTTATGAGTTCATAAAAATTGATTTTATTATCGGTGTTAGTTTGCTGCTGAATGTAGCGATTTATATGTATTTCACTTTGGTTTTCTGCTGTAAACAGCTACTGATTTAATTTTATTGGCGTGTTTTTATTTTTTGAATCCCATTAAAAATGAATTTTATTTATGAACCAATATAATTGACATTAAACAGAGATTTTAGTGAATTAGGATTCTGAATATTTACGGAATTCCTAATGCCTTAAATGAATTGTTTACAATTGTTTCAACATGACAATTAAAACTAAATTTATCGTCAAACCACACACCTATTTTTTTAAAAAGAATTTACCCGTTCAATGCTACTATTGCCGATTGTGTAATTAGATGTGATATAGTTTTTTTTTTTTTTTTTTGATGAATGTCATAAATTTACTTTTATCAGGATTGATATTAAACCTTTTAATATAACACCAGTTCGAAATGATGTCTAGTTGGCTTTGTAAATGTATACAATCATTTTCTTCTATAAGATATTGTAGCAGTAGTAAAAATCAACATATCATCCAGAAATTCAATTACCGTGTTGGTTGTCAACAGCGGGGGACCGTATCGAGCCCAAGACACCTAACCTCGTTGAAAATATCAAATGACTGCGCGAGCGTGACGAAGCCTTTTCCACCCACACACAATAATCCTTTATCCACGTGCCCAATCCCGCCGACACTTTGACAAATGCCATTCAATCAATGCGCCGTGACCCGTCACTCCACATTGTGTCTTGCAGATGCATTACTTAACCGCTAGCACAAAACTCTCACGTATTTTATTACAAGACTAACCCGAAAACACACACCCGAGACAGTCGCGGCAAGCGCAAGTGTTCCGAAGCGTTTTCCATTTGCTCTGCGGCGAGGGTGGAAATTGGTCGGTTTTATTGCCGAAAGCTCAAAGCTCGCAATAAATCCGGTCGCGCATAATTAAAACGCGCTCGATCTTTCGTGAGGGAAAAAAAGATGGTTTATATCGTCCCAAATGGATCAGTGACACAAAAGGATCGGTCCGGGGTGACGTTACCAGGGGAAAAGTGTGTGTGCGTTGCCGGTATGAGCGATCGCCTGGGGATGTCCCAGGGTGCCGATTTTACTGATTAACTAAGCGGGATCCTGGAATTACACTCTGGATGATAACATGTGTTCGTGCGTGCGAGCACGGAAAGCGGCAGTAAAATTAAGCGTTCGCTTAAAATGGCTCTTCATTAAATGGATATTGATTTGCGATTACTTTAATTCATATAATTAATTCATTAATTGAAACAATAACTTATATTACAATAGCATTTATATATAGATTGATTCATTGAGAAATCCAATCATGGCACTCTTTAAAATTCAATCGTGTATTAATCACATAATCACAAATTGTTCTTGAAATATAATAATATAAAATCAAGGTATACACGATGAATTCATTAAAAAAAATCGTATTTATTAATCATAATAAATGAAAGACAACGCAAGCGCCATCTTTGGCCTAATTTCATGTGGATTTGTCAACGATTTGGGTCTACAAGACAGACGACCGAGAATCATTGATTCGTCCACTAAAGGAAGGGGAAAATGTACTCCTTAGAATGTCGCCGAAGGTCGAATTTAGTGACTACGCTGTATAAAATACTCAATTCCCAAATTGATTGCCCTGAATTGTTGGAGCAACTAAATATATTAGTGCCCTGTAGTGTAAGATCCAAGCATCTATTTCAGCTTCCAATACCCAAAACTAACGTAATAGTTAAATCGCCGATTTCTATGTGCTCCACATATAATCAGTTTATGAATGAACATCGGGATGTTGATATTTTTAATGTTAAATCTGTGAAGGCATTCTTCAACTTGTAAGTTGAGTATCTTTCTTAGTTTACTTTTTTTTGCCATGTAATACGAATTTACTCTCTTGTTTTTGTTTTCTTGTCAATATTTATGTATTGTTGATTATTGTGTTCATTATGGTTTTTTTTTTTAATTTTAATCTGTGATAGGATCTTGTGCGTTGGTTGATTAAATAAATAAATAATTTTTTATTTAATTTACTACTTAATAATAATTTTCACCTAAACTGGGATGAAAAAAAGAGGTTTTTTGGTAGAATAACTAATCCTCAATTAGTACTCGAGCTGTACTCCGTGCAATCGTCCTCCTCAGCAATTCTCGAGTTCGTTATGCAAACGAGGCCCTTCCTTTTTCGGAACACTCTCGCCGTGTCTTATTGGCCCGCGTGCCGGTTTAACTTATCGTTAATTATTAAAGTTGCGTTCGCATTTAATTAATGACGACTGTCAAGGTCTAAATCGGGCGTGTCATCAATTAGCCCGTTTCGGGCAACTATTTTGCATTCATTTCGCGTACCTTTCTCTCCGCGCGCACACACACACACACACTCAGCACGTACACACAAATACCATGTCATCTTCATTATTCCGTACACAAAGCGGCACTTATTTGGGCATGGCCCTCGTGTCCTGCTAATGGAATACCTTGATGGGAGATTTATATTATCGACGGTTTAAGGATTAATTGTAAATATGTAGAGTGCTATTAAAATGTAGTTTTTTTTTGTAGGTGCTGCTAAGAAATGAGAATTTTAATTAACTGCTGGAATGTAACTTGAATGCCGGATGTTATTAAATATATCCGCATCTGTGGAATAACTAGCTAATCATCTTTATTCATGTAACATTTATACATAATTTCTCTTTTGGCTCTAGCGCCATTATAGTTACGCCACTGGATATTTTGATTTCGGGGAATACATAATTGTTTAAATAGAGAAAATATTTAGAGGTTTGTGGCAAACTTAAGGGAAAGAATCTCAAGGAGTTCTTTGATGTTAGTTTTCTGTTAAAGGAGAGTATTAGGAGGAAAGTTATTAGCGTGTCGAATTTTTGTTAGTACTCTTAGGACTGACTGTTCTGCAACTTCTAAGTTACTCTATGGAGTATTTATCATTAATATTATGGAAATATTTTTTAAATAATAATTACATAAATAATCTAGCAAGCAGCTGTGATTAATTATAACAATCGATCCATTTTCATCGGGATCTTTATTTATTCTCTTATAAATATTACAACCCCGACACCAATTGGTAAAAGGGGACATCGATTATATATATATATATATATATATATATATATATATATTACAGAATAAATAATTAATCTAAATGAATTAAATTAAAACAAACAAAAAAAAAACATAAGAGAATAAGTCAATAATATATGCAGCAGTCTGATTATTTTAACTCGATTATTTCCATCTCATTAATTTATTTATGTAGGCTCGTTTCTTTTTTTATTTTCTCTTTCTTCTAATTTAATTTATTCCGTGATCAAAGTCATAATTTCTCCCCCCGACTCGTTTCAATTTTCCTTCTCGCTGGCGGGATCGCGCGGGGCACGCCCCCGACTTAAAATGCACCCCCGTCGGCTCAATAATAAATCGGCCTGACCACGCGATAATTATAACATTAAGTATTCATGGGGATGATCGTAGACCACAAAGAAATTTTTATACGTAATTTCCTTGAAATAATAATCGCCGCCCCCTGCCTACACACTCTAATGTCGAACTGTATTATCTTATGGATGGCCCGCTGGCACGCGATGCCCGTGCGTTGGAGGGTGTTGGAGATGGTTATTCCACGAGTGGAATTATTTAATAGTTTTCATAGTCGTTATAGGAATACATACAGGGTGGGCAACGAATGACGGTCATTAAAAGTTTTCGGGGTTCCTGACCGAGGAAAAATATGAAAAAAATTCTACATTGCATGGTTGAATGGAATATTTTTTTCACTTTATTTCACTTCCAATTGCGACTTTACCAAATTTTCAGGCTTTTATAAACTTGAAATGTTGCTTCATGTGCCACACATATAACACAGTGAGTTATTGCGATATTCAAAATATGACAGTTCGCATTTTTAATGAAAATGCAAGTGGGCATAAGTCTCCTACCTATGTGGTAAATACGGCAATATCTTCCCCACAGATTTAGTTAAATAAATAATTAGTATAAACCGTACTTACCATTTCTTCTCTTGTAAAAATCGCTGAAATATGTAAGTATGACTCAATTTAACTAGTTTTAATTATTCACATAGTAATACAACAAGATCGAGATCGAGAAAAATATTGTACCTGGTACAGCGGGGAAGTCCTTGCGCCGAATTATTCAATTGCCATTTATTTTATAAATATATATAGATCAATAGATGTCGTTGTTATGACATTTTTAAAAAAAAAATATTGGAGGAAATTCCTGTGTGCGGTGCACACCCGCACCCAGCGGGTCTCTTGATTGATTACCTGCGCCTTTATTGTAGCACTTCGTGAATATTATGTAATGTACGGTTGCTCCAGTTTAATGTTCCTGATGGAAATATAGAGTGTTGTAATAATTGAATGATACGACACCTTGTGATGTGCGCGATGAATGGAAATTGAACCGAATTAATTGCATTTCCAGGTGATGCAGAAACGGCGAAAGCTCTAAGAGCTTCCGACCGCAACGTGCACACTCCGCGGATAAATCAACTCACAAAATTAGAACACGTGTCGCTAATATAGCCCCAACCGAATCAAACCGTGCAGATAGCATTAATTACCTCAAGTAATGCAATAACACATAATTTTCATCTCATTAGTTATACCTAATTTTAAACGAACTGTATAGTAAGTACAAGGATTTAGATATTGTTGTTCAAAATAATGAAAACACTTTATAATTATATTTGTGTTAATTTACGTAAGTAAATAAAATAAAATTTTCCACTCTCATAATTATAGTTTCGAGAAAAGGCAATTAACCGTCTTCACTAAAACAAAAAAATACAAATAAAACGAACGAATTGTTCGTCGGTCCGTTGTTTGATTCAGATGCAATTGGTGTCCAATTTGCGTGGGCCTGATTATAATAATCGTAGAAACGTGGGCCTCATGCGCCTGGATATATCAGGTAATAGCACCACTAACCATCTTTTGTAGTTAACAAATTACATTTGAATAAGGATCCATGCATTGTTGGACGGGCTCGTGGGCGTTTCGGTCGCTAATGATTCGCTGGCTGCGCCTTCTGCGGCATGACCATATCCAGCAACTGCCGCCGTGTTTACCGCATTATACAACCGATATGCAAGCGGCCGATTATTAATTTCACACGGTTCCCTTTATACATCCACCATCAACCCGAAATTTGTGGTCGTGTCGTTTTATGCAACATAAATCATCTTTAAAGTGGGGAATAACAGTTACGCCATAAAAGTGTACGACGATTTCAAAATACTATAACTAAATAAAATTTTACTACAGACTTGTTCCTTCAATATATTAAAATATTTTTTAAATAAACTTTTTTTTAGTAAAATGTTCAGCATATGGATAACTAGTGATGGCATTTTCGGTTTTTCGAACGTCATCAGATTAGTGTGTTCCATATGCTATACCTTGATGAAGGCGGCTGAAAGGATTTTGTATTTATTGTGGTGACATTAGTAATTGCATTTAAGAATTATTTAATGTAAACAATACATATTTGAGAATAGTCACAACTTCAAGTTCAAACATTTATGCAAACACACCTCAGGCGTCTAAATTTTGTAATCTCAAACAAAGCGCGCGCACTTAAAACAACAGTCCGGCCGAATGATTATTTAAACATTTATGCATGATTACGGGCAATTCGGTCGAAACTAGCATAAGTGGCTAAGTTTTTAACGAGCGCTTTCATTGCGGAAAGTAAAGGTTCTCCCCGCAAACTCCCGAGCCGAGTGTACGTTCACCGAGGATAATAATCTCGGCGTTTTAATAAGTATTATTTATTGTTATTATCGTCGAAGCTCGTGGCAGGGTTTCGCAATTGAATCGGAGTGCATGCGGGACGGGCCCTCTGCAATTAGTCTATCCCAAATTACACAGCCGTTTGCGTTTTGTCGACGTCACGAATTCACTCGAAAAAAGGATTGTCACAGGTGGAAATTTAATGAAATAATTAAATTAAAATGTTATTCCCTTTAAATTACATTTATATCTATAAATTGTAGAGATTTTCGAATCATTAGCTGTATTCATTATATATATATGCCCAAAAACCTATGGTTGATAACCAATTGGCAGGAAACGTAATTCACATTAAATTGTACATTATTTTTTTTTGATAATTGATTCTTACATTTATACAATTCATAACTAATTAAGATAATAAATTGTTTTAATAGTAATTACCGCGAGCATGACAAAAACACTAAATGTTCTAACTTTCCCGCTTAATTAACCCCAAACTATGTAATTAACATAATTATCCCGGAAGTCTATTAAATTACAATACATCACGATCATGGGTGCTGTCTGAAACCCATCTGCGGTTGGTAATAGTTCCCCAGGGAGGAAAACTAAGGAAGTACGGCGATAATTAAACAGTTTATATATCGGATGTTTCCCTTTAAATCCGAATGATTTCCTCGGCAATAAATACAATTGACCGAAAAATAAAATACGTTTCGCAATAATTTTATTGGCTGCTTTCGAACACTATTAATTAATTTCCTCGTTGCGTAATTTTCTAATAGCCCCGGTAACTAATATTATTAAATGTTTACGGCATCGCGAATTAATTACTCGGGGCTCGATGTTATCGGGTTTGTTATGAAACTTGGGCGGAATGTTTTATTGGCCGGCAAGGCGTGTAATTATGTTAAGTGCTCGATTAGGAAGTGATGGCCTGTTAATAGATAGATGCGAGGCGTTTGATATAAAAAAAATGTGTTTTCTCGAAATGATGGGTGTAATAATTAATCGCTGTAGATGAGAATCGTTAAGTGTAGCGGGAAATTAATAGATGGGTGTCGATTCGTTCCTTTTTTTAGTGGTGTTAGTTATTTGATCTTGGGTGGATGCGCCGGGAGCACGCCGTAGAGTCAAACTATGTAATTATTAGCTTCTTCTATTGCTCCAACAAAATACACATACATTGTAAATGAGAAACATTTCACAATTTCCACAAAAATTGATCCACAAAAAGCAACATTTTTGACACATTTATAAAAGGAATAAAAATGTTTTATTAAGATAAAATATATTATTTTACATTTTTGAATATCCTTTTTTCATAAAATCATTAATTGTTGAGATACCTGAGTATCTCAAGCTATATGACGCCTTGTATAATTATTTTAATATAATAGAGCCCGGCGCATTCACCAAAAGTCCATTACAATATAAATTATCTAATATAAAGTGATTTGGAAAAACTTTGAATTTTACAACGCATAATTGAATCTAATTCAGTTTAATTGAGTTTTAAATACATATTATTCTATATCGTGGAAGTAGTTAAACGTAAATGCGAAACAAATTTCAAAATAACTCCAAAAAACCACAACACGCAATTTACAATTCCTCGCATGCCCAACTCATATTCCCTAGGAACTTCCCCATATTAACTCGCATCCTCGCAATGCCGAAATTAATGATTTAAATACCAACGTACCCCCTTCCGGCCCCCTCTCCCTCTCTCTTTCTCCATAAATAAATACCCACCATCTCCGCATTCGGATCGCCGTGCGTAACAGAATGTCTCGCTAATTCGTTATCGGGGGATCGTAATCCCAAATGAAAAGCGCAGAAGTGCCTATTTCCATTTTGAATAACTTTCACGTCGATGGCGCGACAGTCGAGGATTGAATTTGCGACGGTTTGTTATGCATTGTATGCAGATGCAATTATGAAGTAATATTTATAGAACGCGCGCGCGGTCGCGCCGTGAATTGCTTCAGATGTCTTTATTGTCTTCAGACTAATAACCTTTCTTATGATTTATGGTTTATATTAAGAGCAATTTGTTGCGGATTTATTTTAGTTGATGAAATTGTTTATGTAATCGTAACTGGCGTTGTGTTTAATTCAGCTGTGTGTAGTGAATATTTTATGAAACAATATTTCAACTTTCTATTATTACTAATACCATACTATTTAATTTTAGCGGATGATTTAAACTTATTAAACAAGGTGTTTTTAAATTATATTTTATTTTTTAACTATTCATTGAATTTAATTATTACAAAAACTTATCGTCGTGGGTTTCAATCACCCAGAAATAAATTCATCTACCCCAAGCTCGTTACACACGCCTCGCCCTTTTTTTATTCCAAGGGACGCGATTCCCTATCCTGTCCTCTTTCTTCGTTGTAATCCGGCTCTTAAGGAATTAACTTGACCGAAAAATTCCATCCATTTATCAAAAGCTCGCGGAGGAAAGGAGGGAACAACTTTTAACTAACAGAATGTTGCCGGTTGGTCCGCTTCGATTTGTCACGAGTAAAGTGAGCCAAACGTAATTGATAAAAATATAGCTTGGTGTTTTATTTATAACGAGGGATACGAGTTGAATGGTAAAATAGTATTATTTTCCTTTCTGCGTATATTATGTTAAAATTAAGCCTTTCTGTCAATATGATTTTTTTTTTATTATTCTTGAATAGGAATAACTGATCCTTTAAGAAGGACGTGTCAATACAAAAAGGATTTTATTTTTAAAAAAAGAGTGTAATATACTTCAGTTATCTCTAAAAGCTGGTTTCCAAGCAATTGCACTCAATTTACAAAACCCGCACACCTTTTTGCCACGAACAAAACGGGCGTTTATAGGTTAGTTTACATCTAAATTATAATCTATCGGTTGAAAATTACCCGAGTCGTGTCCGAATCGGGGCGCAGAACTAATTCCGGGGGATTACTCCGGCTGCGAGAACGTCTCAATAATCTCGGCCTCCTAATCCGGATTTTATTCGTAATACGAGAACCCGCCCCGTAAAAATGGAATAGGAATAGGAAATGGAATGAAATGCGGGGAGTGTAAATTATAACTCGTCCTCGCTGTCGGTCTGGTCTGGTCTGGGTTGGAGCGGTATTGTTATCTTTATGGCGCATCAACCGCAAATGAGCAATTACTTAGCAGGAATGGGACGTGTGCGGCGCAATCAGCTATAGCTATAGCGGGGCGACGATGGTGTGAGTTGCATCAACGCGGGGGAATCGTTCGGTAGTTTTGTTGAGGCGAAAAAGAAAACTAATGAGACTAATCGATTTTCATATTACTTCTTATGCATCAATTTGAAGAGAAATTGTAGAATTCGATTGCATTGACATTTCATTCAAAGGTAATAAAAACAATAATATATTCATTATTTCTTTTGAGTTATGTGAACACGATTTTATTTCCTTTCTTCACTAAATTATTTTCCACTGTTATGATGTACATTTCGAACACCATATTGAAAGTGACCACACACTGCACAGATTATTATGGCAAAACTACAGGATTTGGAGTAAGAATCTTTTAAGCCCCATACTCACCAGATCTAGTCCAAACTAACTATCACTTCTTCTGCAATTTAGACAACTTTTGAATAACTCGGGAAAACCATCTCAGCAGGAATTTGATAGGACCGGAAATCCAGTACATATTACCTGAACCGCGAATAAATTTGTAAAAATTGAATTAGAAGAAACTATGAGTAATATATATATATAGAGATCTTGGACCGTCTTATTGATAAGCGCTTAGCTTAAATATATATTTCTCGCCGATAACGCAGATGTCGCAGATAATACAATTATTATTTAAAATAATATTTATATGATGGCTGAAAGACCGATGGTCGATAGCCATTTAGTAAGAATATTATGTAAAATGTATTGTATTTGTATTATACTTAACGTAAATTCTACAATAAAGATAATAATTATATGATGATGAATAAATAATAAATAGATTTTATCACAACACAATGTTCATTTCTACATTACATAACGCTTTCTATTTTAATCCTATTTCACTTTATTTATTCAGTGTATTCACTGACTTTTCTAACCACAAATGCGACAACGCATTAACTAACATTAAAAAAAATCCACTTTAATATCACGCGTAATAAATATAAAAGCTGAAATCCATAAATATCAATAAATAACGACCCTTGCCAGGCGATACGGCGCTGTAATAAATATTTTATTAATTGCTATTATATTGATGTTTAGTTTTATTAAATGTAAACACATTTTTTTTTATTATGTCTCTATTCGTAGATTGTTGATTTGTTTGAGGTATTTAAAAAATAATTTCATGAATTTGTTTATTATAAATATGTTATTGTATTCATTAATGGTATGTATAAAATAATTTGTGATAATAAAAACAAATTAAAATTAAAAAAATCAAATCATTTATAAATAAAACACTTTTTAAACTTTGTTCAACCACTGTATTTTTCACTTAATTACGTGACTATAGTTTCGACTATCTAGTTGTCATTCTCAAACTAAAAGCACTTTTAGTTTTATTTACAATCTACGATCTAGGTGAATTGATGAAGAAGAGGAAAATGGGGATTAATAACAAGCAAGAATACAAAAAATTATCTATAAATTGAATCAAAAACAATTGGTGAAATGGGTACCGATCCACCCCACAAAAACCGGATCATGAAAGCTTCAGAAAAGAAGTAGCCAGACTGCTTTACAATTGTTTTTGATTCAATTTATATAATACTTCTTTATTCTTGCTTGTTATTAATCCCCATTTTCTTGAGATCTACTTCAACAATTCACCTAGATCTGGACCTTCCTTGTCGTTTTTTTCCCCTACTCAATTATACATATATATATATATATATATATATATATATATATATATATATGTGTGTGTAATTATTGTTATAATCTGAAAATGTCTGTAATAATTACATATTGATTCAACACTCAATTATCCGAGAAATTATTGAATAACCGAAGCGCGTTGCGCTGCCGTTCTTTTATAATTAACGAAATTTAAAGTTGAATTAACAACCGTATTGTTTACATATTTACTTACAAATTGTACAGCGCGCCGCTGCACGCTAATTTGCACACACATTATTAAAATTAGGGGCATAAATTATTATCACCGGATGCTCGCCAAATGCATGTTTACAATAAACACGCGTTTTAACATCAAACAAACGGAATTTTGTTTGTAATAATATTAAAATATTCTGCCCGGGACGCAAGAGTTCCGAATGCATTGTGTGTATTATAGCCGATATTTGAAGCGCGTCTGCAGGAATATATGAATAAAATATAAACGGCCGGCGGATTAAAGTGTACGCTAATTTTGCTAATTTTCATTAAAATTCATTTAATTATTTACATAAATTCAATGCGGACGCATTTTAGTAATTGCGCTAATAAATAATTATGGCACGGTGTTGAATCGGTGGTAGCGAAACGGACCGGAGGGCCGCGGCAGCAATCGCCCGTGTAATTCATACTGTTTTCATGTTAATCGTATATTATTTTTTTGTTAATTTCATTTTCATTATTGCTATGATTAATTACGTCGGATTACAATTTGTGTTTCATTAATTTAATTGAATTAAAATGTATCCATTTCATTAATTTACATTTCAATAACACGTAAATATATTTCTTATTTTTCAAAACTAACAAATTTATGTACATTAAATTTAATTCTATGGAATTATGATGTAATTTATAAACAATAATAATAATAGGGCTGACTAGCATAGATATTTCTTCATCAAAAATTCACGACAGGGCAGAAAGACCTCTGTTCGAAAGCCCAGACAGACTAACACCTACATCTATTGTAATTATTTATATTGTTGAAAGTGTCTATATAGTTAAAATATAGCAACAAAAGGTATAAAACACAGATTAAACCAATTATGACAATGACATAAAAAGAACAACAGGAACAACTAATAATGGAAAGGAAAATAATGTGAATGATACTTGGACATATATATGTATATATATATAATAAGGTTGAATAATAAACTATGAGTGCTGAGAACGCCCGACGATATCAAATTAATATTATAACTTTATCATTTATATCATACAAATAACTTCCAAATCAATTAAGTGTTATCAAAACAGCTTGAATATTTTAAAGTATGATGTTCATACGAAATACTTGGATTTAAATGAAATAAATGTGTCTTATTAATTTAATTCAGTTCCATTCTTAAAAACTAATAAATAACATTCTGTAAAGCATTCGAAATAGCAAATAACTCGTTCAAGTAGTAAAAGCCTACACACCGCATGATTTACAGTCTGTAAACATGGCAAATTTGCATTAATTTTTCACCGATGATAAACGGCCTCGATTCATATAATACCAACATAACATTTAATTTAAAAATATACAGCTACACGTGAACGGATATTAAAACGCAAAAAAACAAACCGGCGAAATTAATAGTGATGGGAACAACTTTGAAAATTTATCGCGCGCCACGGATTTATATCGGTGTATTGAACTTGGCTCTCGTTTAATTGATTTAAACGCGACCGGCCGTAACAAAAAACACGTGTGCGTGTTATAATAAAAATACCGATCTAAAGCGCCACAAATCGCTGAAAAGCATTATAAATGGTCGCATGACCCGCTCGTATTAACGGCCACTTTCGGTTTGCCGTGCTCGTTTTGATAAAGTGAGACATCCATCAAATGCGGAAAATGCAGAAACGATTTTCGCCGCTCTCGGAATAATTGTGTCACACGGTTATGGATTTTTTTTTTGTTTGCAATTTCCTCCACGTAAATATCCGAGCTTTTCGCATAAACGGGATCATATTACGGTTATCCATTAAAAAAAAGTCTAATAAAAACTCTTGCCGACTTGTCTACCTAAAAAAATCACAAATAAAGCACATTTTAAATGATGTAACACAATATTTTTTTCTTTCTACGCTACATTTAGATTTAGATTTATTAATTAAAAAAAAAACGCCATTCGTGTTTTAATCAACTTGTGGGATGTATTTAGATTAGAGCTCAAAATCTGTTCCACATTGCATTATTTTTTTTTATTATTAATTCAATAGAATTTCCCAATAACTGAATTATTATTATTATTTTCCTATTAAAATCAATGAATTAATTAAACCAACGCTCGCACTTCAATTACAAATTTACAATTAAACATCAAGCGTAAATCCTGAGCACCTCTTTGCGCGCCAATAAACAATTTCATCAACTACACAGCTGTAATAACAACAACAATAATCCTGAAAAAAATAAAAAAAATCAACCGCTGCAAATCAATATCTACCCATCACGCGCCATTGCTTTAGTTATATTGAATCGAATCTGATTAATTTCGGCGCTAATATGCAAAATGGGATTGTAATTAGTGCACAATGGAGCAATTGAATATGCAGATTAATGTCCGTGCAATCATGCAACTATTCAATATCTGTGTCACGGGCTTAATATTGTACTTACGGCGATGATTTATTTATATTATATGCGTACGGTTGTTGCGATCGATGGGCGTGTAATGGAAATTTATAACAATTGTCAATAAGGGTTGTTCGAGTGTTTGGGCTGCGGTCGTATTTAATCGGGATTTTGATTTGGTTTATTGATTTATTTAGTCTGTTGCGTTGAATTTCAAATAATATTAAGTGGCTGGATACATAAAGAAATAATTTTATAAAAATAAAATTGTATGTTAATACATATATATATATATTAACATACAATTTTATTTTTATAAAATTATACATATATATATATATTAAATAGCAAAGGGCTGAGCGATCATCTTTGTCTTATTCTCTTCTTATCATAAAATTGTCTGACACATCTTCCCCTACTTCAGCTCTCACCCATGTCTTCTCATACACCCTTCCCACATTCATACTACTCACACCTCTCCTTACTAAGATTGTAAGCCGTATATTCCTTTGAATTATTTTTTGTTCAGAAAATCCTATAGACTTTTGAGAGGGGTAAACAATGTCAAATGTCTTATAGAAATCAATATGTGCGGCATCAGCCTCCATCTGGTGATTGAGACAATTCGATAACTGCTGTGTTTTGATAATAATAGATTGTTTGGATTGCCTGTTTCCACCGATGATATTAGTCTTATTTCTGCTAGGTGAAAATTGATGAAATCGCCAATACGATCGCAAAAATTTATTTCTTTGTATAAACTGTCAGAGTTACGCCGATAGTTATTAATAACTTCGCAAAATAATGTTTCTGTTTCTGCATATTAAAACAAATACATGTAAAGCCTCCTTGAAATGTAATTACAAAAATGTCCGAACCCACGTACATACGTGCAAAAAAGTCCCATCGAATCCATCAAATCGGTAACAGATGCAACTGTCCAATTAAAAAATAATCAACCACGCAACGCAAAGGCCCGGATTCGGAACCGTCATCCGGAGTGCACGCTTGTGTGGGCGCAAAAAAAAAAACATCACCCGAAAAAAAATCCTCCGATCATTAATTGAATAACCGTGTTGCATTGTGCGGACGAAAATTCCGCAGCACTTGCGGAATATTAAGTGGCGCGTTTCAAATTGAAATACGTGCGAAAAAGGGGACGAAATTTAAATACGTAATCAACGCGAATTCCACTCGGCGCCGTGCTGCAAACACGTGGATGCATAATTTGTGGGAAATAATACGGACGAAAAATAAATGAGTAAAGTAAATAAATAAAATAAACTCGCAGTGGGAATTGTATCGAGCAATAACGTGTGCATAATGGGTATTTTTTATTTATTTATTTTTGAGTAAAATATGGGGGTAGGAAGGATGCGAAACACGAAAATGTGTTTATTGAATATTAAATTCGGTTTATTTTCTTGCTAATGATAATAAAAACGAATTTAATGCCCTCATATTACCCCCGCAGCCAACAAGTTTTGTCGTTATTTCCTCATTAATGTTTATATATTTCATAAAGCGGATGTTTTATTCTCAACACATTTGTGTAATAAAATAATAATGTTTCATATTAAAATAAAATTTCTATAAAAAAGCCCTTTAAAATAAATTTTCAGTATAATTAGGTTTAAAAAATTAATTAACGAAACTTTTACTTTAAAATTATTATGTTTTTTCTTTAATTTCCTGCTTTTTACTTAATATTTACAAATTATTAATTTCATTTAGTCGTTTTTAAGTATATATATATATATTTCTTACACTCATTATAATATACTCTAAAGTGAATTTAACACGAATGATCGTGACATAATAATTACTTTCATAGATAATGATGATTAAGAATCTGGTACTAATTTTTATTTAGTTAATAGGAGTAAAGCAGAGCAATCGTGAACAATTACTGAAAGTATATTAAAATTGCTTTTATTATACACGTCGATTCTATCAAATAATTTGCAAGTTATGAATATAAATTTTCCTCGTAATAACTATATTCTCCGTCGTACAAATCATTTTGTTGCTATTATAATAGCGATTTTATTACGGATGAATTGAATCGATAGTTAATAATGAACACGGTGTATAGACGAACGTACTTTCGCTAAAAGTTATAAATTATGAAAACGTGATCGGGGAATAATGGTGCCTGTAAACTTAATTGACTTGTGATGTTTAAATTGTATGTAATTATTAAAGAGGCGATCAATTCTGTAGAGAGCATGGGGAAGAGAAAAGGTCGAAAATGCGTTATTTATGAAGGTTAAAGTATCACGGATCCAGCGCATAAATAACCAATGCACATAATAATTATTACAACTATATTATATAAGTTAAAAAATAGTCCTGTATATAAAATATGCTTTAAATTTTATTTTAATAGTTAATAAAGATATAAATAAACATGAATAGTTAACTTAATTAATTAAAATTGACGTTTTCAGGAAATATAAATTACAGTCGGGATTATATAAAAAATGTATCGTTTACGATGAGTCCGCCAACGCTTAGTTACAAATTGTAAACACGTACATGCATGGGCGGGCGTTTTGTTTTCTTTTTTAATATCCCAGAGATGCGTTCATTCGGACGGGGCTCAGTTTTCATTCCGCCATCAAGTACGAAATGTGGGTGGAAATCGGTGTTGGGTAATGATGTCTACACACGTTATCGGCGATATTGAAAAATGATAATAACCTAACGGCTATATCGTTACAAAAAGTAGTATGTGTATGAATTGAAAAAGTGGTGGTGATTGATTAATATTAAAAAGGTCTTTATATCTACCAAACTTATATTTTAATTTAGAACTAATTTTCTATATCAAACTGTGTAAGCTTTCACGGCCAATGTGATTAGTTCTGTTGATTTTCGAGCTATTAGGCCCACAGATCACGACCTCGGTAACTCGGAAATATAACTATATCCAAATTCATAGTCTGCTAATTGCGATTAACTGGTGACCAATCTAAGAGTAGGATTAGAGATTAATCTCTTATTCTTAGAGAGTAATCTCTAACAGATCTAACGGATTGAGCTGATGCCTTTTTTTATCTATAAGATGATATATCAATCAAAAACTTAATAGCGCTTGTGAAAAACCTGATTACTTTAAATAAGAGCATTCAGTGAAAAAAAAACATCGTTAATAACATGGAAGGCGTCTAGAATTCATCCATAGCTGTTGATTTCACCTATAAATTGCAAAAATTACTAATGAAATCATCAACAAAAAAATAACAAAATCAATCCTCACTGAATTAATAATAAAGCAAAACAAAACAGCGCAATGGAAAGCGCGCATACAAATGTTCATATCGAACGGTCACAAAATAAAATACACATCCGATGGGGCATTTTCATTTTTTTTGTTTGTTTCATTGTGCAGAGGTGATTTTTGACACGCAACGAAACAAACGTGACCGGGCTGCGAATGAGCGAAGCGGTGATAACAGCAATTGTCCGCTTCCAAATAGCGCCTTGCACTTAAAAAGCTCGCACTTGCGCACTCGACTGCGAGCTTTTATAAAATTTCCCCTTTTTTATTTATTTTTTTCGCATGCATATATTATGTAATACCTGGAACGGGTGGTAATTTCTCCAGGAAATGAACAGATCTTTATCGGGACGGCGAGGGTGGCTTTTTATGGGTTATCATCAAATTGCTTTCGGGTGAGTTAAGTGCCAGCACGCGAAGTAATTTTTATTATCTGTATTCAAGTATTTGCGCGCAATAAGTTGTTTTATATTATAATTTCGAGATAAGTTCATCGTAAAATGTTTCAGTCGAATACAGAAAAAATCCTAAAAGTCACCTCACACTGAGAAGTAGAGAGGAACACATAACGATGTTTACAAACATTACGAATATGCAATAAAATGAAAGTGTTTGTTTTATTCTGGGCTATCGATGAATAAATCCTTTTTCTATTATGAGTATTATTTAATTTATTTATTTCTCGTTTTTTCGTAACAATATAAAATTACATCTAAAAACTTGCTGAATGTTAAAAGAATAGCACTTACGTACTTTTAGTTTTCTGAAACGTGTTCCTCTTAATTAATGTTCTAACAACAGACTCGGGCATTCATGTTTTATAATCACGCAGCTTAACTTGACTCCGACCTCTCTAACATGCACCTCGCCTAAAAGCCATATCGAGAAAAAACACTTTGCATGTTTACAACAAATTCTATTAAACACCGCCATCTCCACGTATGGAACCATCGAATAAATCTCAAGAGCCGTCACGCGATATATAAAATAAATCCGCACGTTGCACTTAGCTGCTGGAGAATATTCAAAGGCATTGATGGAAGTTCGCGCATTGTGTCGGATCGTTGCCGTCCGTCCATCAGCCTCATTTATCTCCCCATTGTTTGTCGAAAACGTGGAAATCATTCTGATTTATAAACACGCCGTTTCGGCTCTCATTTACATCACAACAACAACGACAGCAGCCGTTTCCAAGGCTGCGAAGGAAAGCGGGCAATTGTATTACTTCGTATTGCAGACAAGTATCGGTTGTGAGGGTTTAATTGGTGTCGATTGTTGCAGTGAGAATGTTAATTATGTATTTAGGCACTTATTTTGATTGATTTATTGTTATTGATTTTAAATATCGATGTGAAAATAATATATATATATATATATATTGGTGTTAAATATGCATTTATTAATTTAATTTTAAAATTCGATTAAAAAAAGGCACGTTTATTGGTAATTTCAATTCTCATCAACACGCTCGCGCCAACAACGATTATTACGGTATCTTTTTAATAACCATTAATTTATATTCATCGCGGGGAAAATCTGCGAAATGCCTTTTCCGGATGCAAATCCGCGCTCGGGTAATTCAAAGTTCAATTCCCATGCTAAAACTCCGTGAATCCGCCGTCCCCCGAGGCGGGACAAAGAGGGGCGCCGTACACGGGGATGACACGGATCTGCATAATTTGTATCGCAAGGGCCCTAATCAATTGACAATTGCCACCGCCGAAGGGCCTCTTGTTTCCTTTCACTGGCTTTAATTCATGGTAAGTGAATTAAGCACGGGTGGAAATATGGGGGGATGTTAAAACGACCGCCCCCCCCCTCCCGGATATTAACTGTCCGTTTTATCGCGGTCTTAATGATATCCAGACAGGCCGTCCGAGTTGTGTCCCTCCGGATCGGGAAAAGATAGCGTTTGCTGGTTTCCCGCAGGCGTAGTTATCGTGCTTGTAAGTGTTTCCCGATTGATACAGTTGATTTGTGATACAGAGTGGCTGCTTCGTTATCTGCAGTAAATTGATAAATAGCAATTTTCTTAATTTATCATTATATGTAATTACCCTGCATAAAGGGTTAGTTTATTGGACATACCTGTAAATAAAAATAAATTAAAAATAAATGTATTATATGTTTCTAAAAATAAATCAAAGACACAATTCCGAAGTAAACGCGCAAACACCGACAGGTTATAAGTTTCCCATTTTTCATAAAGAACACCTTATCAAAAACCCGGAGCACGTCCCCCAATAACACGTCAAAACGTCAGCCGGTGTCGCCGGACAATAAACAGCGACAGAATCCTCCCGTTTTTCCCGGGCCGGACATTCGGAATTGAAATACGCTCCGCGATAGATATTTATGGAAGGGCGGAAAGGTCCGCGCTCGCAATTAATATAAGAACAAAGGGGTTCGGCCGACAAAGGGCCTAATCAGTGCGCCGGATGGATAATTCAATTAAAATTTAATAATTCAATGAGCGACCGCGGCTAAAACTGTTTGTTTAGATTAATTACTGACCATTCACGAATGATAAATCATAAGAAGGGGGGTAATTGGCTCGAACGGATGGGGATGGATTTGCCGGCTGCGGGCAAACATTCTGCGATTGTCTGTTCTTTCCGGATAATTTTTTTTAATATTCCCCCATGCGGAATTGTATGAGGGTGAATTGGAATATGTAAATGAAACAGTATGACCAAATAGAAAAAAAAAAAAAAACAGTACGAATTAAAGTAATGAATGATATTCATAAGGAAATAATATTTTATGAAATTATGCAGCCATCTGTAGACAGGTGTTTCGGGATACCATTCCTCATCAGTACAACTATGGCTTATATAATTATAAAGTTGTTAAATTAAATTAATCAAACCCTCTTTATCTTTTTGCGCGCATTAAAGTTATTACACACATTGAGTATATACATTAAAATATAAAAGTTTATCCTGGGCTATCTGCCCTGATATTATAATAATTAATTTGATATAATTAAATTATTTTCCATTAGTAATGGATTCGTAAATAATTTTAAATTAAAGTCCATTACTACTTTACATTACAACAATTTTTAGAAAAGTCTACCTATATATATATCTGAACATACACACGAATACACATCCGAATCTTGTGGAAGTTATAGATACATACGTTGCCGATAATGTACGAGGAGCAACGCACAAAAGGAGCGGTAATGTATTCATAACATCCGACGTATCAATTACGGCATTCGATTCGACATGGATATTCTAGTTATCCATTCATCATCTATTCAGCGAAACATTTTTTATTTGTAATAAGTTTCACGGGAATCGACACAACAATCGAAGCGCGAGTCGTAAGTATGACAAATGATGTCTCAATGTTGCCGGGCGTTTCTTAGCATCTGCTTCCCTCTCCTTCCGAACGAAATAACACATTGAAAATTGTGATTTATAAACGGACAAATGATATTAAAGGAAAATAAAATTGCGTAAACGTGCGCTTTTAAAAGTTGACGTTTTTTTTTATATATCTGAAAACGTTTTATGCAGAAGGTATCGATAATTTAAAATGTATAAATTTAAAAATTATATAATGAATGATTAAATAATAAATTTTATTTTTTATTATTTTTCATTTACGTATCCTTTTCATCCGATATTCTGAACCACTGTATGATCAACTCATAAGCTTACGTTATTCCTTTAAATTCGATGATATAAATGTTGCTTGTGGCAATATTAATTCTGATGTTTCTAAACTTGTTGATACATCCTATTCTCATTCCTTATTAATAAACGCAGCAAAATCTTCCGCAATGTTATTTGGGCCCCAACATATAATTAATTCTGCAAAAGATCAATTAAAAATTAGAATAAACAATGAAATTATTCCATTTGTTGATTCCGTGTGTAACCTAGATTCGAAAAAATAAAAATGTATTTTCAATATATATTTGTTTATACAAAATAACTCTCTATTTCTAAAAATCTGAATATTTCCTCCAAACTCACGCCACATTTTCCGAAAATAAACAAAACAAATCAACGTTGAAAAATCCCCGGAGGTCGGATCGCATGTGGAAATTCAAATTCGCCGGTCCGCTCCGGTTTCCTTTTTCTTTTCGCGCAACACCGGGATGCATAAATGCATGACGGGCCCGTTAACGGCGAAATTTCAGAGAAAGAGAAAACGTTTTCTAGTAGCTGTTATTTTCCCAGTTAGAGCGCGTCGATTAAGAAGGAGCCGGGGGCGGTGAAGTTGGGGCCGATTTACATATTCAATCAGTTCCACGGTGTGTGTAATGATTAGTTTACAAGAATGAAAGTAAGTTTATGTTATTTATGCGCTAAATCGATTTATGATGTGAAAATTTTATGGCGTTATGTAGATAAATTTGAGTTGATAGGGTGTTTTACTTTTATTATGTAATTGAATTTTAGTTGTACAATTCAACAAATATTTTAATATATTATATCTTAAATTTGATATATATATTAAATTTTAATCAACAATAATTTTAAAATAAATTTAGTTAAATTTGTCGAAGTTTGTCGAAATTATCGTAATATCAAAAAGTTTTAATTAAAGTACGCTATAAAAAAATCACTAAGTTACATGTCAACAATGCGCAGTTGAATCACTCTCTGAATGTATTTATAAAACACCATAAACACTCGAACTTTATTCAATTTGTATGCATTAATCAAAATCCTGCAATTACCCCACACCTCCACGGACCGACAGATGCATTATCTCGAAACGACAATACTGAAATTTATGCCCTCTCATCACAAGCAAGAAATATTTATTACTTATTATTCCACAACTGCTCCCTCCATCTCCCTCTCTTGCTCATTGCATCTCTTACACGACCAACTAATTTCGTCCACACGATTTTAAATTACACTCGACGGCTAATTTAGCCCGTTTCCAGCCAGACAACTCGCCAACTTTACATTTCCAACAGATGTCCCGAGATAAACGAATTCCTTTTTATTGTTGTTCAGTTTTACTTTTTACCCCCTTCATTTCACTTTTCTCCGCTCTCCAGTCATTCAAAATAGACGTCCAATAAGAGGAGCTTAATTGTTACCCGCGTCTTCTGGATGAAATATGAAGGAAGTAATTGGATACAATTGAGATGCAAAGGACGTTCTAAATTCGAACGCGAGTTCCTTGTTATTTTCTTTGGGTATAAATAGATTTAATTGAAAATTGAAATAAAGACGACAGATAAAAATGAAGGATGTGTATACGAGATTATTAATTCCGTGACTGAAACTGAAGCTTTCTTTTTAGATATTTTTCAGACAATATGACAACAAAATTTTACAAAATTTATTATTACTATATGTACAATTGTGTTAGTAGTCTGTCATGGGCTATCGACCATAGGTCTTTCATCGACCATAGGTCTTTCAGCCCTGTATGAATTTATGGTGATTTGCAAATTAAAACTATACTAGCTAGCTAAACTGTCGTGTTTGCATGAGTTGCAAGTGTTTTAATTAAAATTAAAACACTTGGTTTTTAAGTGGTTGGTAAATGAAACAAACCAAGTGTTTTAATTTTAATTTAATTATCCTGAATTAATTCTTTTCCTTTTGTATATATTTGTCCTTCTTAACATGAACGTATCCTTAGAAACATCGGATCGAATAAAAATAACGTTATTGTATTCCCATGCAAGTTGTGCATTTACTGGTACATTTATCGTCCTTAATCTGACACAGCGCGAGCCGATCCACCTCGCAGATACCATTGTAAATGGAAAAATATCATGTTTACCCAAGCCGGAGTAATTATTTACATCCGCACTAATACTCGGTAAGTCTGACTGAAATAAAAATGGAAATCAGATTAACGCGGAGTACATTAGGACTTGTAAAAATTAAGACGCGTATTCTCGAATGCTGCCGTGACAAATGTTCATTTGTGCGGGCCGGTGTTTATGTTAATTCTTTTATACGCGGTTATCTCACGCGATAATAAATTATTCCGTTTCATTTTTTTGTTTCTACTTCTTCTCTCCGTCCATGTTGGCATTACTGTATGTATTTTTCAGAGGTGGCAAAGCAGCGAGTAACGGTTGTGTTTACGGCTCTGATCGTGGCGGATATTTAGAGGTCGTAAAGTGGCAAAGGCAAGGAGTAATTGCGAAGATCGGTATCGTCTTTTATTGAGATTATCGACTTGGGATAATTAATGAAATTATGCTAATTTAATTTTGTATAAAAATATAAATTACACTCTGTTGGACTTGGAAACTTTGTGGAATCTCAATTAACTCAAATAAATGTCAAATCCTCATTCATTGTTCTTTACATTTCTAATTTCAAATAAAAACAATAATAATTATTACAAAAAATCGAGCCAATCGTGTAAGGATCTTGGAATTATTACGCTTCAATATGAATTTTTTCGTAAGGGAGGCGCAAAAGATCTCTAGGTCGAAGTTCCACCGCAGCCCCACAAGTCAAATAATAATAATAATAATAATAAACTGTTATTTAAATTACTCAGTTGCTAGAATTTTAAATTACCTGTGATTTTGTATCACTAGTTTGTGCTGAAAATAAAATTTGTTTCCGTTTTTTTTATTTCTCATTTATAATTCTCAAAAGCTCGATTTTGTGTACTTAAAAGTACAATGGATTTCGATGCCAAAAAAAAAACGCAATTTCAATTTCGATCATCTGAATAATAAAAATGTGCACTTTTGTGCAGGACGTCCGCATCCATAAATACACAACGAGTTCCGCAAAACGCGTTCACCTGTCAGTTCATATTTGTCCAATTTGTATTGCCGCTGAATTACCTCGGGATTCCGTCGCGTCAGTAAAATTTTCCAACTGCGCATTTCTTGACAACAAATATAAAATAGCGAAATAAATGCACACAAAAAAAACATCCCGCTTAATAATTCACCGTCCCGTATAAACAAACTATTTATTTTTTTTGTGTCTTCGCGTTACGAGCGTTTATTTATTGCTCATCCCCCGATCCCCTCGCACTTTTTATTTTCTGGTAGGAGCAATTTGCGGGGAGATGAAGAGGAGAACGGGGCAGGAAAAGAGCCGGACGACATGCAAAAAGTAATAGGGGAGGGGGAGGATGTTGCGTTGCATGTCCGAGTTTATATCCCAGCCCTCCCACGACAATTGTATCGCACTTATTGATTGCCCGATAAATCCGGACGAAGTGAAGGGTGTCTTTATTGTTTAATATATTGTTTGCCGTTTCGGTTCGGCCCTTGTGGCTGGTTTTATCGTCGCACAGAAAACACAGAAAAAATCGGTACGTCCTTTGGGAGATGTTTGGGATGTATCTGAAAAATAAATGTGATAATTCTGTCATTTTTTTTGGTTTGTTATTTAGAACTGTCATATTTTAAATGGTTTTAATATTTAAAGATTGGTAGTTCATAAGTGAGGATATGAATTCTGGAATGGTAGATGATGGATGTTGGAATTTTGATATTTAATGTAATGTAAACTTTCATTTTTCTCGTATATCAGTCATGAATGATGGTATGAATCCATGAATGGTGTGCATCCTACACTTGTCAATATTTTTGAGATGAGGAAAGCAACAAGTTGAAGCAGTAACTTTTCAACCTTCTCTGTCTTAAAAATTTGAAAATGTCTAAAGTGCATGCGAGTGTCGCTAATTTTTAAGTAGGAATTGATATTAACATCTTAGGCTTATCAAAGAGAACCAGATCTGAATAGAGTCAATGAGATCTTTCACTGTACTTAGGGCTTCCATTTTTGTGGGGACGTGGTCAATTAATTCTGGTATTAATTTAAGTTATTCCACACAATATCTGCAACAATAAGACAAATCCTTAACATTTAAGTCCCCCGAGACTGGCACTCGCAGACGGGCACGTTCCTCTTTTGATATCCCCGCCGCAATTATGCATTGAAATCTAAATGTGTTAAACATCGCTCCGCATTGTAGCGTCCGGGATGAATAATGCAAATTTAATTAGGGGTTAAGAGACGAGCCAATGACAGGTACAAGTTATTTGCGGGCGGACTCGGCCCGAGACGGACCACCGGGCTCTGTCAAGTCCAAGCCAGACACTCGGTGGCCGTTTCATTTCGTATTCATGTCGTACGCCGAGATGGATTAGGTATACTCAGCCATGCAGGAATTTAGAATAGTTAGGAGTCGAGTTATTTACTAGAAGTAAAAGTATTTAATATCAATATTAATGTGTGCTTAGTGTACAAGTGAAATAAATCTAAATTATTTTTTAATCGAATATTAAAAATCCCGTCTTTCTAGGATTGTCTGTGAATTTAGTAATTTTATTCCAACTGTAGATGCGTCTGAAACGCTCAATTAAATATAAATAAAAAATAGTAGAATATAATGTGGAAATAATTTATTAATTATTTTCAAATCATTTTTATTTAATTTATTTAAATATAAATAATTATTTCTTAATTTTGCTGTATATTTAATTTATTTTCAATTTAATAATTAATCCCACTTTAGATCTAATAGACATTATCCATATTTAATCAATCTAAACGTCTTCGCTCAATTACTTCAATTATTCGTCTTTCGAGAACCAATCAGATAAATTACGAAACATGTAGATTAGTGGCGATAAAAAGGGGGGAATCGAATAATTGATTTATGATGATAAACCAATTAGATAAAGATAATTTCTTTATTGGGGATAATTATGGAGGCATAGGCGAGGGCGTTTGCGTGTGCAGCCCAAGCACACACACACACACTGGATGACATCCGAGCAGACGTGCGGCTGACAGCGGTGTGTTTATCTAAATTATATTAATGGCGTGTGGAATTATTACATTAACGTTTCCGGTTGAGACACTTTCGTATTAACGCGATGCCCTTACATTATCCTCCACGCCCCGTGTCGGTATATTCGAACGGATGCTTAATTGCGCATAAATATATTTTTTTTTTGATGAACTGCAAAAAGAAATAGAAGAATATCCAATGAAAATTTTGAAGTTATATAAAAATGGTGCAACCTGGCATACTGCGAGTTATAACAATGCAGTTATTACAGACAAAGTTCTATAGTCGTGTTATTTCGAGATGTGAATTGGCCACCAAGATAGTGCGATTTGACCCCATTAGACTTTTTTCTTTGGGATTTTCTGTATGCTAATGATCCGCAGACCATTCCTAAGCTTAAGGAAGTAATTAGATGCATATTTAATGAAATTATTCGTCAATTCTGAAAAAATGTCATTGAAAATTTTGTCAAAAGAATGACCGTTTGCAACAAAGTCGAGGCTTCGTTTATCGGATATTGTGTTTCACGCATAACCTCCATGTTTGTACCTTATATAGTGAGATATTGTTCTTGCAATGGTCGAGGAGCTAATTATCGAGACCCGCGGTACACCCCCTCAGCCACTCTACAATCAACGTGTGGCGGACGAGCTTAACAATAACATTTTCAAATAAAAAAATAATTTGAAAATAATTAATTAATAAATTATTTTTCTTTAGCTATAACATTATAACACCTTTTCTTGTCCGCCTTGTATATAAATATATATCGATTAAATTTTCGCGCAATTTTTATTCGACGACGACACGTCCGTCGAAGCCGCTCAAGTTCAGCGGGTCAAGAAGGAGCCGGGTTTGTCGACCCCGCGCCGAAGACCTGGGGCTTCTCGATTGCACGCCGCTTTTCGATCGGAGAGTCCACAATACGGCAATCAGTGCATCCTAAGCTCCCCCGCGCCACACCACACCACACCACACTAAAGAGGATTACCACGAATCCTTGGACAATGCGCCCGAATCAGAATCAATACACGATGTTCCGGATTTACGCACGCACTTTGTGTGCGTTCGAGGAAATTTTATTAAAGCGATCAATGGATGGTAACTAAATTTCGGCTTCTCGTATCGCTTCTTGATTGGATTTATTACGTATTCAATGAGGATATCATCTATGCATCTCAAATATATCTATAGTTTGTTTTTTTTTTTTCAATTTTTATTTATGAAATACATCTTATTAAATTTATATCAATAATAAATGCTGATAAAGTGTGATTGAATTAGACCTTGAATTCAATTACACCTTGTATATAAATAACTATATTGGTTTCAAACATTTATGAAGTAAAATACAATTCGTTTCACAACTTTATTGTAGAAACACCGCTACAATTGTTTGGGTACGCAGTACTTCATAACTGTTTAAAATAACAGCCTTATCAATCGAATATATTGGTTTCATGTAAGCTTCATTTCATTTACCAAACTCATAACCAAACCAGTATTTTTATATATTTTTTTAAGAAATTTTCTTTTCATATGATCAGTTGTACCAACATGCATATTTTGTTAGCTACCTATCGATCTGTAATCATTTTTGATCATTTTATTTGTAATTATAATAGTGGATTCCCGGCGCATTCACCAAAATTTTATTTTGGTGAATTAATTCGTTATTATGAGCAGGTAATTATTTCTTCACTGTTTTGGATTTTTTTTTAATGTGTATTTAGAAGGGAATTTATTTATTAGATAAACGGACTAACCATTCTACTACATGGGTTAAATTATTTATTTATTTATTAATTCACTCAATCAACGGATAAATCCAGTTACATATTGATACAATATTGATTATATATATATATATATATATATATATGTATTATTATTATATAACAAAAATAAAATTGTTGAATCCTTATTGTTACACTTTTTTTATTACGTGTTTTTGTATACAACAAAAACATGTTTTCGTCGTGTATCAGTCAGTCGCTTTATTTACCCGTCCGTCCATTATACGCGGCCCGGCAATATTTAGATCTCGAATCCGAAACATAAATTCGCGCGAATCCCACAAAAGGCCCTTTTTGCATTTTAAAAGAGTAAAATATTGCGGGGCTCAACAATGCCGGGCCCCGGCTGTAAATAACGATAACAAACAATCATTTCACCGTCCGATAATTTTGGCACGTCACTGGGAGTCTGGCGGGCGTTAGTCACGGGCAATAACCGCAATTTTTCCGGCCGTATAATGCGATCTAGATATTTTTAGCGGTGAATCTGTTCCGGGGATTCCATTCCGATTCCGGGCGTTTCGATTTCGCCGGTGCGGTCGCCCGTAATCGCTTTATCTCTCGTTAATTGGCCACTCTGTGTATGAGCGGTGTGAGTGAGCCGTTTATAATTATATAACTGTCTGCTAAATAGCACTGGGTATGCACTGATTTTATTATCCTATTACTTCTGTCGCGTTTTACTACGAATGTGCTTTTAATACATAATTGTTGTGTTTTAAATAAAAATAATTTGAAAATAATTCATATTTTTTTTCGAATTCTTTTTATTTAATTTATAATCATAATGCACTCGAGAATAACTTACTATAATTTAATAAATAGTAAATAGTATTATTAACAAATTTCACATAATAACAGTCTCAATTTATTTTTATTAAATAATACATTTACAATCTCAATTACCATCACATTTTTCTTTAATATTGTTATTATTATAGTAGATGTAATTTCCCTTTTCACATTTTTACAGTGCTTGATTTAATAAAGCACGCCATAATAGTAAAACAGAGAGATTTTTAATAACCGGGAAAATTCCATCGGGGACCCTTAAATCAAAATTAGCGAAACATTTAAGGGAGAAGGACAAGGAAAGTTGTGTGCATGCATAATATTGTCCCGACTATAAAAAGTATATTAACCCCCGGGTGTCGTAAAGATGTGAGAGGCGCCCTTAAATTGGCCACCGTGCTAAATTAAGTGCCGGAACAAGGAGGAACGGAGAGGGAGGTAGAGGTAAAAAAATAATAAAACGGACGCATTTACAACTTTTTGATCCGGCTTAAATGGGCTCGCGCTGCGGTTACACTGCGGTTATATTACATTATGTATCAGTCGGCGGCGTTTATTATTCACGTGTAATTGTTATCGTCTAGACGAGGAAAAATTAATTGTTCTGTTTTAATCATTTGCGTTAGTTCAACATTTCTGCTATGTCTTGTAATAATATCCGCTTTAATTAAATATGCATATTTATATAGATAACAAGCTTTTTCTGTATTAAATTCGTGCTTACCGGCTCTCGCAAGGATATTATAATAATGCACAAATAAAAAATCAAACTACTAAATAGAATAGTTTTTTAATAATATAAAAGAGTATTTATTCACAATTATTTAATTAACATTTTCTTAACTTTATATAAAATTCAATATAAATTGGTTCATCAATTACCCCGCCAGACATTGGATTACACAATAGATGTTATTTGTAAATCTTACAGTGTAAGTAATTTTTGCAGTTGAAAAAAAAAATGGATTGATCGAATTTTATCGATCATCGCCAGAAATTTTCCTTGTTTAATTTCATTCTAATATTAAAATTTTGAATAATTTATATATGCACGTAAAACATAAACAAAACAATTTAATTCATCACCTCCTTAATCTTCGGAATGAACACAAAAATTAAAAACTTTCCTGATGAAACAATTTCTACAACTCAACAATGCAATTCCTCGCTCTTTCCCTTATTAAAACAATTATACAAATTAACACCCCGTTTCCCTCAATCCGTCCTTCCCTCCCATAAATTTCAATCCCTTCCGCATTTCTCACATTTATGACGAACTTCTTCTTAACGCTTATGAAAATCTTGTGAATAAACTACGTCGAATTTTCGCGTTTCTCATTAAAAACAGCTTCTCGGCCGGTTCCGGGCTAATTAAAAATTACATCGCGAATGGAACAACTGAAAGTCGTTCAATAAATTAAAAGCGCGTGCATTATTTATATCCGGCCCAGTTCCAGGGAGCGCAGTGAATTTTTAATTGCGGACAATGGAAACCCCGGTGTCGTTTCAAATTTAACGGGAGAGCCGAAACGTCGCTTCGCCATTCGGTGTTACACTCTTGTTTGATTAAGGATTTATCGCGCTGATTGACACAGTTTTTTTTCCGTAAATGAATTCTGATACTACCAATGTTTGATAATTATTTAATAATAATATATAAAATTTTAATTTATTAACGGAATCTCCTTTTTTTAATACAAACAAAAAATAGTTAACAATATAAATAAAAACATATACACATACATTCGCAAAAGCTAACCCTTAGAAACATTTAAATGTAACCTCTAACAATATAAACAGAATATCATAAATTAAAGAGGAAATAATTTGAAAATAATTAAATGTGGAAATAATTAATAATTATTTCCACATTTAGCTCCTTGACATTTTGAATTACAGTACGTAAGTTCTTTAAAGAAATGCACATTAAAACAACTACTTCCTGGGCAAATACACCGCCGCACATTGAACTACATAACGTACACATGCTGTTGCATATCAATAAAATATTGCATCGTGCAACTTTTTTATCCGGGAAAATGTCTCTTTTTTATTTAGGAAATAATTTAATAATTATTTTCGAATTCTTTTTATTTAATTCAATTATTTAGCTGAATGAAATTAATTTTATTAATTGTTATTTTTCATCTTCAATCCTAAACTAATCTCATCTCTCGATCTTTACAGAGACCTGCAGGGAAACAACATCACCATCATTTACGACACGGACTTTCAGGAGTTGGGGAAATTGCGGATATTGTGAGTATGCAATTAATTTTAGAGGAATCTTCCGTGCCGTTATATAATTACAAGTCTTTATTAATTTCACTAATTATTTCACTTTATAATATAATTGAAAAGAAAATAGTGCGTAAGGATTCTACTGAAATCATTGAATATATAATTCGACGCACTTTATTTTTTTTTTTTTAATTATAATTAAAAAAAATATTTTCCAAATAATGTCACAGAGATAATGTGGAAATAATTTATTAATTATTTTCAAATCATTTTTATTTAATTCATTCTCCAAACAATTTCATACATTCAGAATCGTCAATATCGAAATCACGTCCATTAATGGCCCTCATTACTCGTTCACCGGTTCAGTTCGTCTCGTCATTCCCCGCAGTCGAGCCGGAATTTATTCCTTTCTTTTTTCTCGCTTCGCCGGCGCGGCAGGAGAATCGAGTTGCATTCGCAATTTTTCATTTGGTCCCGTTGCACACAAAAGGGCGAAGCGAGAGGGACTCGGCGGGAATGAAATGTACTCGACGAGGATCGCGCGCGCAAAAAGGGCCGCTTAATGGCCCGTTTCGATTCGGAGATGTGTGCCACTGCGCCGCCATAATCTTAATTAAAACGCGATTCATAAATATCTCGCTCTTCTCTCGCAGTGGCTCAAGCAGAAATTAATAGTGCTGTTGCTGCGGAAATGAATTGTGAATCATAATGTGAATTAAATTAAATTGTTATTCCTTTTAATTTATTTTTATATCTATGAATTGTAGAAATTTTCAATGAACATTCATAATGTGATTTGAATTAAATTGAATAAAACTACGATTAACCTGGAGACTTTACATAATCAATTAATTCTGAATTAACTATAAAATTTAGAATTTATTAACTTGGAGCTGAAATAGCTTGATCTTCAAAATTTCATGGTCTGATGTATACAATTCTGATGAAATTTTGATTTTGATATACATTTCTAATACGGACTAAATAATTTTCCTTAATTAATATCTCACTTAACCCGTGGTGAAACATTTTTGATCTAATACAGGATATTTAATTAATTTTTGCTTGTGCTGTATGTGTGCACATAAACATACCTAAAGAAAATTACAAGTATTAATGGTGATTCCTCAATAATTAGAAATTTCTTCAAAACATTTATATAATTTATTTATTTATTTATTTTATTATATTATTATTTTATATTTTTATAAACCATTAATTTTCAGGCAATTGACGGATAATCAGGTCCACACAATCGAGCGCGATGCTTTCCAGGACCTCGTCAGTTTGGAAAGACTGTAAGTACAAATAATTCACATCTCTAATCCACAAAGAGAAACCCCATGAATACAAACAAAACAACTGCGCGTATCATGTTCCTAATTCTCATTTCAGACGTCTCAACGGAAATAGCATACGTCATATTCCCGACAATCTATTTTCCACCATGACCAATCTGCTGAGGCTGTAAGTGAAATTTGATTATTTCTATCTTCTTTTCTAATCTTAACGCGGCGTTAATTGCACGCATATTAGTGTCATGTCAGCGCGGCGAATAAAAATATGCGTGAAGGGGAGATTTTACGTTTTCTTTAATTACACCCACGTTGGTATAAACGAGGACGAGGGGAAAACCCACGGTCTGATTGTAATTATGGTTATTTTATGATAATTTCGTGATTAAAGAAATGTTTGTATGTCTAGATGTATTCCTTTGTTTGAGCTAATATTAATTTCGGTTATATTTAATTTTTGTGTACTTGAAGACGGGGAGTATAAAAATAGTTCTTAGCAGGAAATAAAAAAAAACGAATTAAATAATATTACTTGGCTGAAAGACCTATGGTCGATAGCCATTTTACCATTAATTAACCTTAAATGTATTATATTATACCATATATTGAACTAATGTCACTATAAAGATGCTCGAAATATACATAGTATTTTTATAGTGAAGAAAGTAATATAATATAAATATTCCTATAAAGAAAACTTCATGTACTCGCCAACAAATATCTTCGATAATATTAAGATTTACTGCTATGTATAATTTACGTTTCCTTTTCTATTTTAAGGGATCTCAGCCATAACATATTAAAAGTAATCGGGAAGAAAACGCTCCGGGGAATTCCGGCGATTAAAAATTTGTAAGTAGTTTGCGAAGTTTTTGCTATCGCTTCTTTTTTTACACCTTTAACGTAATGCCCCTCTAATTCTTTTCAGACAATTGGATAACAATCACATCACGTGCATCGATGATCAAGCGTTAAGGAGTTTCAAAGATTTGGAAATACTGTAAGTGATTTGATCTTTCTACCCCGCGCACCTAATATTTTGATAAAATAAGTCTTCTTTTATTTATACGTTTGCAAGATAGAGCTGTGGAATGTAGAATAACGGAAATATCTGTTGAATTTTCAGCGGATGTACCACGTATTCAACTGGATAATAATTGAAAACTAAAATGAGTTGTTCGATATCCTATAGCTTTTTTAGATTCTCTAAATTCTACAGGTCATATTCTCAAACGTACTACACTTGTGAACCCAATAATAATTTAGTACTTATTTAATAAGCAAATAAGATATTGAAGTTGTTATTCGCTGTTAGCAGTGCATATACATCAATTCCTAATGCATCGTTATTAATAACCATCCCGCCCTTTTTGTGAAACCATTCTATCGGTAACAAAATCGACGGCAATAAATAGCCCCATGAATTCCCCTCATAATCGCGAGAGAACGCGTTTTGTAATATACGAGGAGTAAATTTCCTTGTAACATCTGACCTCGCGGAGCCTCGATGATTGTATCAAATGTTTCATTACCATAAACTAATCGTGTTGCACGTAGGGAATTTGTAAGCGTACACCACTGGGCTCTGATTTATCGTCCTTCCATTATTACACCAAACGGCGCGCGCGTATATACATTATACACGTATTTTCGAATGTTGTTAATCGCGTGATTTAAAAGTGGCCCACGGATTTATGGCTCGCCGAAGAAATTTCTCGTGAAGGTGTAACTAACTGTTAGATGAGGGAATTATTCGTTTCGTTGGGTGGGTAAGGTTATATAAATAAAGCCGTAAATAAATTTAAACCTTATTTCCTCCCTTAATGAAAGCAGTTATGAAATTTTGCATACATTTAGAAAATGCCTCTAACTCCATCGCAATACCTCAAAGGGATGAACTGTTTGTTTTTTTTTGCGTGGAGAATTTCAATAAACTAAGAGGATCGAACGCTGTTGCGCATTTTTTATTTCCTTATTTTTCGCATGCACGCTGCCTTATTTCTGTTTTCTCTTTTTCAGGACCCTGAATAACAACAACCTGACATGGATAGGAAAGGACATGTTCAGCAACATGTTCCGGCTGCGGACGCTGCGTCTGAACGAGAATTTACTGCACTGCGATTGCCAGCTCTCGTGGCTCGCGCGGTATTTGCGGCACTCGCCTCGTTTGGCACAATACACCCGCTGCCATTCACCGTCCCACCTCAAGGGTCACAACGTCGCCGATCTCCAGGAACAGGAATTCAAATGTTCCGGTAAGTCGGCGATGACTTATCGGCTTTAAGAAGGACAAAGGGGAGGCGAAAATGACGGTTTTTGTTGTTTTACAGGATTAGTGGAGAGGGCACTCAGCGGTGAGTGCATTAGCGAACCCCAGTGTCCGCATCCTTGCAGGTGCGCTGATGGCATCGTGGATTGCAGGGAAAAAGCCCTCGCCAAAGTTCCGGATCATCTTCCGGAAGGAACAACCGAGCTGTGAGTATTTGAATCGGATTAAATTCTACAATTTAGTTGAATTAAATCCAAATATACATAATTCTAAACCCAATTATTTTATTTTTCATTTTGTAATAATATTGTTGAGTGACTTGAGAGAACTAGGAATTAATGACTGGAAAGTGCGGGTTAAAAATAGGGAGGAATGGAGAAAGACTGTCGAAATAGCCAAGGGCCTGTAAGGCCTGTATTTTACTTTAGTAACTAGTTTCAATTACTAAGTTTTGACTTAGTTCAATAATGATTACCGTGTAATTGAAACTAGTAACTAAAGTGAAATAAAACTGATATAAAAAAGTTAAATGTTTTCTTTACATCAAAATTGAAAATATACTACGAAGTAAACTTCTCCAAGATCCAAGAATAAACTAAATAATTTGAATAGTGTTTTATCAAAACTTTTTTTGTATTAAATAAAATGAAACAAAGATGATTCACACATTTGCAGTTATTTAAATTGCAATGAATGAATGTAAAAAAAACAAGGAACATTTCTGGCAATGATCAACAAACAAATATCTATTGTGTAATCCAATGTCCGGCGGGGTAAATGCTCAGGAAGTAGTTGTTTCAATAGATGGAGCAACTGTAACTAACATTAAATTACAGTTTAATTAATTTTTCGCAGTTGGAAAAGGGAATTGATCGAATTTTATTGATTGACAGAAAATTTCCTTATTTAATTTCATTGTATTTTTTTTATATTTTGTAAACATTTTTTAAACTACAGCAAAACTTGCTGTTAAAAGTTACATCCTAGAGAATTCTATACGAACATCCTGTTTGGTTACAGTTTCCTTTGCTGTATCGATTAATACGTGCGGCGGCATCTGGTACAGAAAGCACGTAGAAAAAAAATATCAGAGGTTAAAATTGTCGGTATAGCAGGCTGCATTTCTCTACGAACATTTTCCAAATATAGATGTCACTCTATGTATTAATTCAATGTTATAGCCATGGTAATAGTTAAATAGCTTTAGGTTGGCTGGGAAAATTAAAAAGGGTGCTTGCTCGTCATAGCACGTGAGCTTTCGGGCTTATGGGGTATGGTAATCAAGACATACCCAGCACACAATTTTTGTACACGTGGGGCAGTTTCTATGCTAGATTAGAGACGCCCCCTAATTCAACTAACATAAACATAAATAACTACAGTACTTTATTATTAGTTTGTTTAGTGATTTTATTTATTCCTATGAAATTTACTGACTGTTTCTCTTTGTATAAGAAATCAAATAATTTTTATTTTATATATAGGTATGTATATAAAATTAATCAACACCAAAATTATCTATATATTTATTTATTACAACCATCGGAAACAATATTCCAATAACAGATTGTAAAACCGTAATCTTGTTATTTATTACTATAATCCATAATTATTTACTGTAATCATCTTATTATTTTCTTGTTTTAACAATTTCAGGAGACTGGAACAGAACGACATAACAGAGATTCCACCTAAGGCATTTTCAGCACATAAACGATTGCGGAGAATGTAAGTTTCATTTTCGTAAATTGTTAATCTGTAAATATTTGTATAGTCTGTAAACATCAGTGTTTCTCTAACTTTCGAAGAGTAAACATCTAAAATATAAAAAAACAAAATATTATTTACATTACACAAGTGAATGATACAGGAGCTTCAGACTCATTTCATATATTCGAAACTGAATATACTTGTTTGTAATAATAATAATAAAAACAATAAATTAATCTTTCTGTTGTTTATTTTTCAGAGATTTGAGCAACAACAAAATTTCTAAAATAGCCCATGATGCATTTAACGGATTAAAGACACTAACGTCTTTGTAAGTAACATCGGGTCCAATAATATTTAAAAAAACTAAAACTAGCACAAAATATATAACATATCTGACGTATATGATTTCAGAGTTTTGTATGGGAATAAAATCAAGGATCTTCCAGCTGGCATTTTTCAAGGACTGGTTTCTCTTCAGCTTTTGTAAGTATGGTTTTATGTTTGCTAAAATGAATTGATACATAAATTCATTAAGTTTCAGAATTTTTATTATAGCATTGTTTTCTACAAATAAATTAAATTGACAATATTTTTTTCCAGTAATTTTTTCTACAAATAAATAAATAAAAACCCTTATTGGCATATAGACAACATTTAGATAGGTTTCACACATCCCACAGCTTACACATCATTCCAAAGTGTCCTTCAATTAATTTCCCCCACTTCTCGTTTGCCATGCACTTTCGTTGCACCCATCTCACATGGTTGAAAATTACAACAATGTGCAAAATGCGCAAAATAATTTACTTTTTTCCAAGTTTAAATTATAGTATATTTTTTTCAAAATTTATTTACAGATTGTTAAATGCCAACGAAATTTCATGCATTCGAAAAGACACATTCAACGATCTTCATGCTCTAAATTTATTGTAAGTATATCAATATTATTATTTAATTTTTATAATACGCTCACTATCATTTGAAATACACCACCCATTAAGAATTAGACTACAATTTTGAAACTTCGATAAAATAATGCTTTATTTTCAACTAAGAAAGTTTTTTCTGGCGGTCATTTTCATCGTTTCTATATTATCAACTAGATAATATAGCATTATTTTACCGAAGTTTCAATATTATAGTTTGAATTTTAGTGGGTGATTTCATATGAAAGTGTGTGTAATAATGTAATAAACCCACCCGAAATTTTAATGATTTAAAAAACAAACAAATAATGAATATTCTTTTCTATTTAAAGAAAATCTATCTACGTGCCTGTTTTCGTTTCTGTGCTATTTTCAGATCGCTTTACGACAACAACATCCAATCACTGGCGAATGGAAGTTTCGATTCATTGAGAAGTATACAAACGCTGTAAGTAATTAATTCAATTTTCTATAATTATTGCTGAAATTATAAAAAAGCAATAAAACAGTCTTTCAAATGTAAGATATGATTTTTCATTTTACAAAAATTGAATAACGTGTTTTGTCATAAGATTATGATCAAATTTGAGCTGCCTCGTGGTTTATACTTTAGATTTTATTTAATATGAAAATGTAAAGTTGTTATATTTATATAAAACATTTATTTTCGATTAATATCAGACATTTAGCCCGAAATCCGTTCATATGCGATTGCAATTTGAGATGGCTGGCGGAATATTTGCACAAGAACCCGATTGAAACGTCGGGTGCCAGATGCGACACACCGAAACGCATGCAGAGGAGACGAATCGAGAGCCTGAAGGATGAGAAATTCAAATGTAAGGGTAAGCACCTCCACCTGATTCTTTATCAGTGGTAATGGTGTTCATTTTCATTCATACTAGTATTAAATCACAAAATTAAACAACATAAAATAAATTAACACGCATTAAGAATCAATAAAAAAATTAAAACCGTACTTCGTAACATGAATGTACATATAATCATAAATGAACCAGTAAACCAAAAAAAAAAATATATATATATATATATAGAAAGATGGCAAGCGTCATCTTTCGACTAATTTCAAGTGGCATCGTTAAAAACTACAAAAAATCGTTGTTTCGTCCACTAAATGAAGGCGAACTTGTCCTGTTTATGAGAACAGTTAACGAAATTGATTTAAATAAAATGTTCATCCACCATTCATGTAGCGTACGGATGGCCATTTCGGTTACTGTTACATTTTATCTTTCTTTCTTTCTTAATCTTATCCTCTTTTACCCATATTGGGTGTCGAGATACATTTTATCTAACAACACATAAAAATTATACATAAAATCCACACAAATTATAAAAACCACAATTAATCAAAATTTAGTGTCTCATTCACATTCATCTTCGGTGTCGCTTAAATGTTAGCCTTACACGTTCGCAACACTTTCCCAGAACAACTAACTAAATAAATGTTTGTTTCTTTCGTCTTTTTTGTTAACGTAATTTTAGGCCAAGAAGAATTCAGAACGAGATATGCTGGAGAGTGTCTGATAGACAGTGCTTGCCCATCGGGGTGTGCTTGTGACGGCACCATCGTGGATTGCTCGGGAAGAGGGCTGAAGGAAATACCGAGAGATATTCCGCTTTATACAACCGAATTGTGAGTATACATAAATAATTCGAGACAATTGTCGTTTATATTAATTTTATTTGAAATTAAGAATGATTTACTTTGGTTTAAGAAATTTGATCAAATAAATATTTTTGTAATCACTGAATAAAACTGTTTTTTCCCACAAGATATTTATCCTATATATATTACACAATACAAAATTTCACGACTTATGTTTCGCCGTTTGACGGTCATTATCAATATTTTTGTTTTGTTAATGTTGGAACATACATTGTAATTTAATGTAAACCAATCAGAAGCTTAATAAATTCCCAATGATCTTTACCACTTTAATTAGTTGTAGCTTATCATTGACAGCAAATAATCGTTTTATAAAAAAAATATTCCAGGTTGCTTCATGATAATGAATTGGGCCGGATCAACTCCGACGGACTCTTTGGGAGATTACCGAACTTGGTCAAACTTGATTTGAGGAGGAATCAAATTACAGGAATCGAGGAGAATTCGTTCGAGGGCGCATCAAGGATATCGGAATTGTTAAGTCACAAAGAAAACATGAAAGATTTAAGTACTTTTTTAATTATTTCATTTTTTAGATTGTTATCGGAAAATAAGTTGCTTGAAATCCACAACAAGATGTTCCTGGGCTTGCATAATTTGAAAATCCTCTCGCTCAACAACAACCAGATCACCTGCGTTATGCCCGGATCGTTCGACTTCCTCACATCATTACACACATTGTAAGTATTTATTACTAAAGTAATTTTATTCATAATATCTGAATTGATTCACAACTGCAGTTCAAAGAGTTATTTTCAAAGGAAATAATATTTAAAAAAAAACAAGAAGAATGTAATAACAAGGAGTTAATATATTTAAGAATATATAAATTAATATTTTGTGTAATTCTTCTTATTTTTTCATTATTTTTCCGTATAGTCTTTTATAAATAATTAATCTATAACTTAAAATAATTTATTTCTTTGCTTTACTATTCTAGAAATTTAGTGCAAAACCCTTTCATCTGCAACTGCCACTTAGCATGGTTTTCCGAATGGCTCAAATCCAAAGGATTAAGCGGATCTGCGCCAAAATGCGCTATGCCCGCAAGAGTGAAAGACGTTTTGATCAAGGAGCTACCGCAAAACGAATTCAAGTGCACGAGTTAGTATTTTTGTGAAACAGATTTTCCATTTTGCCATTTGTAATGCTTTTTTCTTTTATTTTAGGTGATAATGATCAAGGATGTTTAGGAGAAAACTACTGCCCACCGATGTGTTCGTGTACTGGAACTGTAGTCAGATGCACGAGGGCGAAATTGACAGAAATCCCCAGAGGAATACCACCGGAAACATCAGAACTGTAAGTTAATGGCAAAATACTGTACTGTAAGGGCCCTTTAAGAGACGATAAAGAATATTTAAATATAATCTTAATTTGAATAAAATAAATTATCCTTCTAATCGCAATTCATTTACAGGTATTTGAATTTTAATGAAATCCAGAGCATTCAAGTTGACCGTATCAATCACTTGAAGTCCCTTATACGACTGTAAGTTTCTTGTTTAAATTTTATTTTAATATTTTCTAACAATTTACTAATTGTTAAGGCTTCTACTTTATTATACATCGTTATTCGATTAATGAAAATACGTTTTCAAATTTGTATAACTGAAATTTGTAGTTTCGATGTCATTAACGCTTCATTCTCAAACTAACTTAATAACGTCGAAACTATAATTTCGACGTCTTTATGTATAAATATATAATATATTTCAGTTATACAAAATTAAAAAAGTGTTTTCATTAATCGAATTTCCAACAAGTCTATGTTATTTAAAAATCATTATTATTTCAGTGACTTGAGCAACAATCAAATTTCAATTTTGTCCAACAACACGTTTTCCAATTTATCAAAATTGATTACGCTCATTATCAGCTACAATAAGCTTCAGTGTGTCCAACGTGAATCGCTATCGGGATTGAATTCACTCAGAATCATGTAAGTTTATCGAATAAAATGAAATTTAGTTGACAAAAACAAATTTGTAATTTATTTCCATCCTAATTAAATAAAGAAAAAACAAATAGTAGATCCGTGTTCATCCTTACTTATTTTTCATTTATACTTATTTTTCAGCTCATTGCATGGGAATCAAATATCGATGATACCCGAAGGCACGTTCGCAAATTTAAAATCAATAACACATATGTAAGTTTGAATTGCCTTAATATTAACTTCCTCGACATCATCTTGCTTGACTCAATTTATTCGTATACAATTAATATTAATTATATTAATATTAGTGGAGGGCAGAAGGATCGATAGCCCATAACAGACTACTAACACAATTGTACATATTGTTATAATAAATTTTGTAAACTTTTTTTGTCATATTAGTGGATTTGTGAATTATTAATGTTGTTCTTTTTTATAAGTGCTCTTGGTGGCAATCCTCTCTACTGCGATTGCAACCTGAGATGGCTGGCTGATTGGGTGAAGGTGGACTACGTCGAGCCAGGCATTGCTATGTGCGCAGATCCTCCTCACATGAAGGACAAGTCCATCCTGTCGACGCCTTCCTCTGCTTTCACCTGCAAGGGTAATTGAAAATAAGATATGTATATCTACAATATTTATACGTTTTGCAATAAATTATTTATCGGAGAGTAGAAGCACCTCCGATCAGACAAATACTTTAATTTTTGACTTTCTAAAAAAAATTCTTTGAATAAGGTTATTTAAAATATATATTTATAGGAAAAGTGAGCAATGATATCCTGGCGAAATGCGACACCTGCTACACATTCCCTTGCAAAAACGATGGAAAATGCGTTGCTTTACGTGAACGGGAATACCAGTGCAAATGTGCTCCGGGATACCATGGCAAGAATTGCGAATTCATGATTGACGCCTGCTACGGAAACCCGTGTAGAAATAACGCAACCTGTAAAGTCCTCGAGGAAGGTAGATTTAGGTAGGTGGAAAACTTTTGGATATCCAATTATTAATATACTCATTCCATAAATGAATTTAATTTATACTTTAATTCGTTTATAATTATTGTAAATTAAATACATTTAATTAAATTCAAATTGTCAATTATTTTTTTACAAAATATGTTGGAGGTGAAGAACATAGACTTCTTCTTAAATTATTTTATTTATGCAATAATTACTTGCTATAATAACTTCTACAACTGAAATTATAACGGATGTGACTCTTTTTATACATGTTGTTTGTATATAAAAATGAGACCATTTTTATCAAACGTCAAAAAGTGCATTTTATAGTAACAATTGTTTGCCAAAAAATTTGCCTTAATCTTGATAATTTTAACTTAAAGAGAAAGATTATTAATAACAGAAAAAAATATTTATTCACTTGGATCTTTGTTGCTGCAGCTGTGAATGCCTCCCAGGATATACAGGACTCCGTTGCGAGACTAACATTGATGACTGCGAAAACAATAAGTGCATGAACAATGCGACATGCGTGGACTTGGTCGAGGGTTATCAATGCAAATGTCAACAAGGATTCATGGGTGAGTAGAAATTAGATTGAATAACAGAGCTAGACGTTATTTTTCTTGTTGATAAGTCAAACGATTAACTGTTTAGGTTTCAAACTATTAGAACTTTGATTCATGATCTATTCAAGTAAAGGCAATTGTAGGTAAATTAAATAAAAAATTATTTGAAAATAATTAATAAATTATTTCCACATTTAGCTCGTAAATGTGAGAAGAATTTATTAATTATTTTCAAATCATTTTTATTTAATTTATTTAAATAACTGTGAATGAATAGTCTGTTATATTTAGATAATGATAGATTTCTTTAAAAAAAACAGACTGAAAGACCTCAGGTCGATGGCCATTTGGCATAAAATTTTCATATAAGGATATTTCTATATATATTCAATAATTGTATTAATTGCTGAATGTTTTATTCATAGGAGAGTTTTGTGAAACGAAAATCCCATTCTGCACAGCCGAATACAATCCGTGTAAAAACGACGCCCGCTGCGTGGATCACGAAAATTACTACACCTGTGAGTGTCTGCCAGGATTCAAAGGAGATAACTGTACGATTAACATTGATGACTGTGAAAATCACATGTGCCAAGTAAGTAACGAAACTCGGATAATAAAACAATCCGCTGAAATAATTTATTTTAGAAGTGATACTATTTTTTTTTTTTCAATAATTTCTTTATTTTTATATTCATCTTATTTAATAGTATGTTATATTAAGTTTGTACTTATTGCTCTGTAATTGTTGGGTAGTAAAGATTAATATTATTATTACTATTATAAGCTGAAATTCATTTAACTTCCTTTAAATGAAATATAATATAATTGCTTTTTGTCTTTTTTTTTAGAATGGCGCAACATGCGTGGACGGCAACAACAACTACGAATGCAAATGCACTGGCGAGTATACTGGAAAATTATGCGAAATAATGCCTCTTGTAGCAATGATGTATCCGCAGACGTCTCCTTGCCAACACCATGAATGTGTGCACGGTGTCTGTTTCCAACCATCCGGCTCTAATGATTACAAATGTCAGTGCACACCAGGATATTCTGGTAAGTCTTATTTAACCCTAGATTAAAACTGTAAAGTATGTAATGATCGTCTTCTTTATGTTGGCTGTGAAGACTTTATTTATTTATTTTTTATGTACTGGCATATAACCAAATTTTAAATATACCAGTCGTGCAAAGACACGACTGGACCATCGCAATTGCTAAGATATTCCTCACATATCTTAGCAATTGTGATAGTCCATCAATTGCTATGATAATACGCCTTCAATCAACAGACTACGATAGATTTTTTAAATAAATTTTATTTTGTTTAATTAAAGGTAAACGGTGTGAGTACCTTACAAGTTTGAGCTTCATACACAACACTTCGTATGTTGAGCTGGAACCTCTGCGGACGAAACCTGAGGCCAACATTACGATTATTTTCTCCACGACTCAGGAGAACGGTGTGTTGATATATGATGGACATCAGGAGCATTTGGCTGTGGAATTGTTTAATGGAAGGATACGTGTCAGCTATGATGTTGGAAATTATCCAGTTTCTACTATGTACAGGTTAGCAGAGGAAAAATCCATTTAAAATTAAACGCGTGGAGCATAGAAAACTCAACTCAATAAAAAATAATAACAAGCCTTAACAATTCACTAATTGTTAAAGCTTCTACTTTGTTATACATCGTTATTCGATTAATGTGTAAATTATACAAATTTAAAAAAGTGTTTCCGTTAATCGAAAAAATAGTTCAGTAGACCTTGTCTTCAAGAATTCAATTTTTTCATTAACACAACAAATCCAAATTAATGTAATTTCCTTTTAATAGTTTCGAAATGGTCGCCGACGGACATTACCACGTAGCGGAATTAATGGCAATCAAAAAGAATTTCACGTTACGCGTCGATCGAGGTCTGGCCAGGTCGATAATCAACGAAGGATCGAAGGACTTTTTACGGCTCAACACGCCCATGTATCTGGGCGGAATTCCTCCCGAGCCGGGCCAACAAGCCTTCACGCAGTGGCACTTGAGAAACCTCACGAGTTTCAAGGGTTAGTACGCGAAAAAATGAATTCAATTTCTGCATTTTTTTTTTCATATGCATTCAGGTTGTATGAAGGAAGTTTGGATAAACCACAAACAAGTGGATTTTGGGAACGCGGCCACCCAGCAAAAAGTAACGCCGGGCTGCGCCATGATGGACCCAGAAACGGATAAAGACGAGGGAGAGCAGGAGGACGAAATGGACGGCATGATCGAGGAACCCACGGGTCCTCCGGATCCGTGCGTTTCTCACCACTGTAAACACGACAGCAAGTGCGTTCCGAGCCGAGGTGGGGAGTATACGTGCCGGTGCAGGCCGGGCTTCAAGGGCAAGTACTGCGAGCAAGGTGAGGAAGAGTGTAAGTATAGCGTGAAAGTCACACGGTGGGACTAACATTTTTTCTAAGCATGGTAGTACGTAGCACGTAAATAATGAAAAGTAAAGTCACTGTTGAGTGCATGGCATGCATTTTCTTCTTATTTTTTTCTGAAAAAAATATTAAAAAAATTCAAGTTTAGTAATATTTGGGCTGCACCGACAAAATAAAACATTTTAAAATTTTAAGTGGCTGCCGTACCATGCAAAGGAAACGTCTTCTATTTCCAAATAAACTAAATGAAGATCCTAAATTAGACAATACTCGTTGTAGTGGTTTAAGACTGGTCATTAATATTTATTTGGAATGCTTCATTAAAGTGCGAAGAAAGGATACAACAGTGTTAATTATTATTTTTCATTAAATGAAATGCTGGCTAGTTTATTATTCTTGTTATAAAATCACCAACTCAAATTGTATCTCGCATGATGAATGTATACATCAATTCTTCGTATATTGTGATTCTTAATATACAAAGAATCACCCTTTTAATTTGTAGGTCTTTATGAATGTTGCTTCTCTGTTGATTTAATCGATTTTTTAAGTGATATTTTGTTAATTTTTGTTGGTACTATTTATAGCTCCAACTTGCCGAAAGGAGCAAGTGCGGGAGTACTACTCAGAAAACGGATGCCGGTCCAGGAAGCCGCTGAAGATGGCGAAGTGCATCGGAGGCTGCGGGTCGAGTTGTTGCCACGCTCGCAAAAGCAAACGGCGAAAGGTAATTAAACGCTCCTTTTCATTTTATTGTTGGTAATGGCAATGTTAATTGAAACAATATATATCATGAAAAATAAATCTGAGATTTCGTACTAAAATACATTAATATGTATGTGCCTTCCTTCTTCACGAATACAAGCCTGAAATCTTCGTCGTACACCTTCCAGTACCTTCGCAACAACACTGGATTTTTGTTAATTTCTTCAAATTGATCTCAGATTTGTTGTTTTTTTTTAATAATAAATCATGGCACTCCTATTTTTTGTTAATTGAACATGCGATATTATATAAATTTATAAAAGCCAGTGTATAAGTACAAACACCGGAGCACTAATATACAAAATATCCTGTACCTAAATCCCTTCAAAGCCCACACTCAATAATTTCGAAGCTGCTGAGAGATCATCCCTCATCATCACTCCATCATGCATAAGGATTATGAATGATGGAGTGATGGAGGTTCACAAACCCTGCAATATATTTCTCTATCAAACAACACAAGTGAGTGAAAATGTGATATTATGATTTAATTAATGCACAGAATTCATTCCAGGTCCGTTTGATCTGCAACGACGGCACCCGCTACACCAAAGACATCGACATCGTGCGCAAATGCGCGTGCACGAAGAAATGCTACTGACTGACACAAGCCGCTATTCACAATTCTAACACGCAATCTCCCCAACAGCAGCCAGAGATTGCGAACACCCCCGAAGAGAGCCCCCAGCACGCCGCCATGACGGAAGATCTCGCCCGCAACATACTTAATCTGAAGCCATCCATCGCCCCGACGCCCAAAAACGAGCCCTACAAGCTGACGTTCTACATCGAGAACGACAGCAAGCCACTCCAAATGACTGACTTGAACAGCAACTACTACGACGACGTGGTGGTGGAGAGTTTCGAGAGTCCGACGCTGGACGGGAAGGCGTCCAACGTGCGCAGCAGGCACGATTCCAACTGCGTCCTCTCCGCCTTCCTGTACTTCGTCACCATCACGACGTTTGCTTACCTATTCATCTTGTGGATCAGGGAGAAGGTGCACGTCCAGATGGAACTCTTGCATTGGTGGTAAATTATATGCGTTACTTACTTTATTTATTCTGTGTGTAATCGTTTTATGTATCAACTAAATAAAGCCAAAAATCAGTTATTAATATATTTTTTTAGCTTAGACGAAAATCCACTAAAATAGAAGCACCATACAATTTAAATGGAAATCTCAAATCATTTCATAATTGCACCATTTAATTTTAGTACAATCAAAATGTTTAATGGATTAAATTAAAATAAAAAACATCTATATTTGTGTAATTTTGCATATTTAATTATTATTTACAATACATACGATATTGCGAAATAGTTGACCACCAGCGTTTTTTTTTTAAATATATTTTAATGAAATAATAAATTGACTCAAATATGAATTATTGTTTCACTGATTTTAAAATCAAGTGTTTTAATAAATAATCTATAATTTTTAATTAGTGTTAACTTGCTTCTAAAGTGTATGGTGCAGCTTGTGTCTAAAAATCATATTGCTGTAAGTTTCATTTAAATACACATTTTATATGAAACTATTTTCTTTTAGATCTGGGAAATTTAAATCAATTTGTGATTATTTAAAAAAATATATCTTAATTGATTTTTGGTTTTTATTTAATAAAACAAATCAATTCTATATTTTTGTATATCATTTATGTGTTCAATTAATATATAAAGTGTGTCATTTTTTTATTATAATATTCTCATTAATTTTTGTTTTCATTAAAAATATTAACAATACTTTTAACAACTGAAAAAAAGTTGTACTATTAATAATGGATATTTAGTATCCGAAATGTACATTTAGTGTCTAATAAAACTACGAAGTGAAGTGAATACTATCTTCTATATTTTTTCCATACAAAAATCTTAATGTGGAAATATTTTTTTAATTATTTTCAAATCATTTTTATTTAATTTAGAAAAAAAAAAATCATATAAAAAAAATAACAGTATACCAGGGTGTAATATTTAATTTCATATTCTAATTAATACATACTATAAAAATGATACACACTTGTTTTCTGTGATCTTCATAAATTTATCTTGAATGGTTTTCTCACTCAATGAAACATATTGAAATCCTTTGGTAAAAAAAGTTCAAGAATATTTTATACTCGTTTTGTGATGATGAAAGTTTTAAATCGTAAACAAAATAAAACTCTCAATTCAAGTATTCGAGTCATACTTGAATTGAGAGTTTTATTTTATTTAATTCAAGTATTCGAGTCATACTTGAATTGAGAGTTTTATTTTGTTTACGATTTAAAACTTTCAACATCACAAAACGTGTATAAAATATTCTTAAACTTCGACATTTTTGTCTTTTTAAAGTTTAATTGTGTATGTTTTTAAATATAACCGCTTCAAATATTGAAACACACAGTCTTTCTCCTTAATTTTTAAAAACGATAAGTATAAATTTTGTGATTGTAGTAAAAATGGCACGCCTTATATATTGATTAGATTAGTAATAATTCATTTACAATATGTCTTAATTAATCATTCGTAGCACATTTTATTTATTCATTTGTAACACCAATAATGGCCTAAAATCAAACAAAAACACCACAATTTTAAAAAGATAACAATAAAAAATTATTTACCCCACCGAAAACAAAATCAAGTTTACTCCCCCTTTAAGCAAAAGCAAAAAAAGGAAACGAAGAACAAAATAAAAGTATAACGATGTAACTTAGGGTAAAAAAGCGCGTGAAATAAAAACAACCCCCTCTTAAAACACACATAACAAACAAGAAATGGTTAGAATTGTGAATAGCGGCATAACTTACAAGGTTACTAATTTTAGAATAGTTAATGTGTAAAACACTCTAAGAACCATATATTTCTACAATTAATTTGTTACAATATAAACAACATCACATTTAGTGTAGAATATATCATTGTATCTCGTGACCATCAGAAAATAAATAACTAAATAATAAAAATAACAGGGTGATTTTAACTAAAAAAAAAGAAAATATATGAATGTTATTGCCATTTATATCACCCTATATGTACGCAAACTAAGGATATTTTCTATTCCCTCACTGTTTATTGCGTTTATTTAAGTATTATGACGTAGTATTATATATAAAGAGAGAGAGAGAGAGAAAGAGAGAGCAAGAGCAAAGGAATTTTTATTATTATTATATATATTAAGATATATGAAATTATTTATTGCGCGCAGGAAACAGTGAGGGGAAAGTATTTGTATAACATAATAAGGACTGTATATTTATATGTAATTTAAGTATATATATAAAATGAAGATGAAGATAAAGGTAAGGAAGAAGATAAAAACTGATCTGTTGTAATTTTATTTTATTTAATATATTATTTCACCTCTGTATGATTTGTGTGTACATTATTGATTTTCTCGATGTATTAAATTATTATTTTGAAATAAAATCAGAATCTGTTAAGTAGTTATAATTTATTTTATTTAATTATATTTTGCAAATAAATTTTTTCAACAAAAAAATAATATTAATTATTAGATCTTGGAGGCGTTCACTTCGTGGTACATTTTCAATTTTGATAATAATATAATATTATCTTTTGTGACTGCGTCAGTTTATTAATATATATTACTATGAAAAATATTTGTTTTCAGTTTAATTAATTAATTATCAAACACCTATGTTTCTATTTCAAGTTCTATTCATTTTATTGAACATAAAGAAAAATACCAATTTCCAGACATACGTTTAATATTTCAACGACTTTCCGACTGAAAATTAATCAACGAACCTCCCTATCCGAAAATTTATTTATCACACCGGAGAGAAAGGCGTGATAAATGCATAACCTTGTAAAATAAAATTTGTAGTCACATTTTAAGTAAGAATACAGTGAACAATTAAAACTAAAATACGTAACGTAAGTCATAATGTCGCAGAGCTAAATGTGGAAATAATTTGTTAATTACTTTCAAATCATTTTCATTTTATACTTTATATTCCTTTCTTCACTTGTATACCAAGTTTAAAAGTGATTCATTTACAAATAAATAAATAAAAAAAAATAAATCGAGAAAATCAAATAAAAAAATAAAACCTCTAAACAAGAAATTAATTAAAATAATGTTTCGTTTTCATTAATTTTCAATAAAACGCAAACACGTTTTTAATCATTTACAATTAAACATTATTCTAATTAAGCCGGTTTAGTCTCCCTAAACCTGTCTCATTATTTATATTATCCCTCCTTTCGTGCGTCTGTCTGCTTTAACAACATCACCGACAATAATTAAGGTTTTCCACCTACCGCCCTCCTCCCCCCCGTTTCATACAAAGTAATAAATATTTTATTTTTTTATTTCATTTTAATTGCAGCGTTTTAGAACGAAAAATTAATAAGAATATGAACGTTTCGTTTTTTGTATATATGAAAATTTATATTCGATATTAATTATACTTTGTAATTACCACACCGATCTAAATATGTATAAAATATATATCGTTTTATGGTAAAAGGCAACTTGTTTTTATTTCCTCACTTTCACCTTAAATTAAATGTACAAGAAGAAAAATTCAATTGGTATCAACGAACAGAAACTTGGGGATTTTTTTTAATAGCGACGATAATCTAGCAGTAAAACGTCCAGTTTTCGATGAACCATATTCATTGTCCAAAACTCTACATTGAATGCAACACACTTCCAACGAATTTGAAGACGAACTTCGTGAATCAGAAGAAAGAAATTTAAATATCCTGATTAATTATCTAATAATGATATCGTATCTAAAATGCCATCACCACTCCGGCAATTTGGAAATAAAGTTGAGCAGTCGACGCCGAATTCACCCGCCTTTTGGGCGTCTCTGTAAATCGATCCGGTACTTTCTTCATCATCTTTTGAAGGCCTGAAATTATAATCATACGAATGATATCGAATTTTATTAAACGTTCTAAAAAAGTGAAAACAATATGTATTACGTTAATATTATATGAAGTAATTCTCCGAAAATTCCGTTGGCGCTGTGTCGAAGAGGGTACATGGCGTTGTCGCAGATTGCTTTCAAAATACATTCCTTACCAGCAATACCTAAACTGAAATTAATACTTAAACTAATAAAACGAATTTTATCATTTTTTATTTATAAGTCGCATAAAGTTATCTAGAACAGAGTCGCGGAAACGAACCATTGTAAATTTTTAAAAAAATGTCGGTCTACCGAGTTAATGAAGTAATTAAATAAAATGAAACAAAGATGATTCACACATTTGCAGTTATTTAAATTACAATGAAATTAAACAAGGAAACAACAGATGTTTGTAAAACTTACAGTGTAAGTATTTTTTGCAGTTGGAAAAAGGATTGATCGAATTGCCTGAAATGTTCCTTGTTTAATTTCATTGTAATAAAATAATGTTTATTACTAAATACTGTTGATTATTTTTGAGCATTACTAAAGCTCAAATAGTAACAATATTTACCTATTCAATGTGGATTCCATTGCTTCGTAAAATACACTGCGCGCGTTCCTTACGTTTCGTTTCTCTTTTGATCTTGATATTATGGATGGGTACGGTTTGGTCAATTGCGTTGAGTTAATGGCTTGTCCATATTGAAATTGCATATTCCATCCCATCGCCATGGATTGTTTAATTCCTAATTTCACTGGTACGGCAACTGCTAAAACTAGCTACAAATTGTTTTTTTTTTCAATACAATAAACATATTATGAAATAACAATATTACATTTTTATTATTTCGTCTCAACACAATATGTAAGTATTACATTATTAATATAATTCTTACCTTGCAAGAACCTCCTTCGTAGAAAATTAACTGCCGTTTAGATCGTTGCGAACCGTCTTTACAGAAAACAAGGGCGATTGAAGATAGTATAATAAAATAATTAGTTAATATGCGCATTATAAATTAATTGCGGTATATTATTACGTATAACTCTTGTAGCAAATAAAATAAAAATCAATCTGATTGTAAATTGTTATATACTAAATTATTTTATACACAATGCGAGACGTTCTTAGTTCTTCCGATGTAATCTCACTACAACGGCGGCGTATTTTTCAAATACAACTGAGTTAGACTAATTAACATCTCGGAATTGGTGCCATTGTTTCACTCACCTGGTTGTAAATTACTTGTTTGAATAACATGTACAAACACCGTTTTTGTAACGGTGCGTATGTTAATTTTTTTCCTTCAAAATTTTCAATTTTGAATTATAAATTTTCTGATGAAGAATTAAAACATAAAATAATAATGGAAATGAATTTATTCACTTTGTCGCGATTAAATGTTGAAATAAAATTACCTATCAGAAAAAGTCATTCTTAAAATTATTTTTAATTCATCTGGTGAAATTCTTGGATATTTGATGTATAATACAATATTGTCCATTGATTAGGACATCAATGTAACATGAATTAATGATTATCTTAACGATATAGCTATCTAATTCTACTATCCCGCATCCTTAAATATATTTAGTGTTTTATCATTATTTTACCACATTGATCTTTCATGGCTATCCAAGATTTTACAAATTTTATTTTCGTATATTAGTGCGGACTGAAATGCAGCTCATGGATCATCGTACCGGAAGAGGGAATAATTTATTAATTATTTTTTTGTTTTTATTTAATAAAAAATTAAGTAAATTCTAACTCGAATGGCATCAAAATTAACTAAATAATATATTTATTTCCATCACATAATTTATTTTATCAGAATATCCTTTATCTTTTTTTGCATCCCCATTTATACACAATTTCGAAAACGAAAACAATACCAGACAACACCACCCCGCTCGAATAAAGCAAAAAAGCCCCCTTTAAATGACGTAAACTGATAACATTCGCTTCTTTCTTCTTCTTAACAGCCCTCACGTGGGTGTAAACCTTGGGCATTTTCTTCCCCATGAAACCGTTCTCTTGGTAAGTCCTCAACATAATATTAATCCTCGCCGTAAACGGCGATCCCTTCCTTAAATTCATGTAACTCCGCGTGGTGAACGCCCAGGAAATCGCGACGCTTTGCGGGTGGTGGTAATTTTTCGACTTCAACGACATCGAAACGTCGTCCGTAAAAATCGCAATTCTTCCGAAAAATATATCGCCTGTATCAATATCATCGTTGGATTTCACGAATTGCATCCTTTTTTCTAGTTTCTCTAACATTGTGTTGTTTGTCTGCAGCAGGATTGATCGAAACATGTGCAGGGATTTAATTGGAATTCCGGAGCGATCTAATTGTTCCAAAGTGGTTATCTGCGTTTCGTAGCTCGGTTGAAAGAGGAATGAAACGAGTAAGGTTAGATAGAAATTTATAATGAAGAACGCGAATATGATCCAAATTAAATAAACGGCTTTCGTGAGAGAGTATTTCGGTCTCCACAAATGCGACGTGAAAAACGTGTTGATTAAAAATAAAAACGCGTACGGTAACGATTCACTTTTTTCACGCTGGATTACTCTATGGTAGAGTAAAGTAAACGTAATTAACACCACACAGAGCGTTATCCAGACTTCTTTTTGGAAAATACGATAAATATTCGACCAGGCTTCCACTGGACGGGCAAGCGGAACGTAAAAAGTAATTTTTGTATACAAAATCGGGATTGTTATATCAAAATCCATTGAATTTTGCTCCCCGGTAAAGAAAAAGAAAATATCCCCATCACCTTCTTGCAAATTCCTCATTAAACTAAAGTAACTTCCATTGGGCAAGGGAATGAGGATATAATAAGGCTTCTCTTCTAAAAAAATAACCGGGTAACTCACGTCGTGTTTCAAATCAACCGGATTCAAATTAAGATCTTCGAAAACGTGCTTGAATGTTTCCGTAATAAACCCCGTGTTGTTTACAAAATTCTCGAAACCTATATAAGGTTTGAGCGGAATTAAAAAAATCCGCATATCACAATTAAATTTTTTAATCTCTTCAGGATCATCATATGAAATCCTGTTTAAATCAACGCAATTACTCAAAAAATAATTCTCGATTATAAAACACTTTCCCCTTGTTATTGGAAAATACGTGTAAACTTTTAAAACCACATCAATGACGAATATTTTAAACACAAAATACTTCCATGCAATACTGAAAATGTCGTTCAAGTTTTCCTCTCTGCTTAACCGAATTATCATTAGCAATTTTTCAAATCTAAAATATGGTTTATAATAAAATGATTCCACGATTAATTCCAGCGCTCGTAAATTCATTACGTCTATTATAAATGTGTCGTAATTAAAAATGTTTTCAATTAAATTTAAGTCGTGTTTGATGTTATACAAAGTCCATGTTATGTTTAGCGCATTTTTATTATTTTCGACAATACTTACTCGATTATTTATACCGTCGTTGATGTAAAATATGTTTTTTGTTTTAGTTATGTTTAGAATTTTAAAAACGCAGGAAAATTCACTCGATGATAACTTTACTGTAGATATAATTATTATTAGGTAAATTAAATTCATGTTAAAGTAAACTTTCATACTCAAAAAAGAATATTTTATAAGAAAATGGTTATTAAAAATTATGTTTTAATAAAAAAACTTCAGCAATACAACTTTTACTAAGTACATTTTAATAATACTTCATTAATAATGACAATATTTCCTGTATTGAAACCACAGTTTCCTTCTAAAACTCAATAAAAAACTATTTATTTCATTAACATGAATATGTTGTTACGTAAATTCAATAAAGTTTGATCATGAAAATATACAATTTATTTCCTTCAAGCAAGTAGTAATTATGAAAACGTTAGATATTTCAATAACACCAATGACAATTTCTTTATGTTAATGCTACAGTAATCATAGACTTATACAAGCTCGCCGGTGATTAATGGATTAAGAAAATGAATAAACAAATTATTGTGTCACCTATAGTATTCAATGGGTATATAAAGAAATATTTATGACTTGAAAATAATTTAATTTCGTTACCGATATTATTTATTGTTTTGCCTGTAAAGTAAAACTACGTTTAATAATTTGTAATCAATAATTTTTTTAAAGTTAATAGACTTTTATGAGATTCAATACGTAAAATTGAATTTCATAAAAGTCTATCATTCACACAACACATGAAATTACTACAAACATATTTTTAATTATAAATACAGGGTGTGTTTTTAAGGATAAATATTTGAATGCACATTTGTATCCCGTGTAACCTTAACATCCTATATTCTTCCACCCTTTATTAATATTTCATCAATTTGCATATTTGCAGATATTGACTTGATAAATATGAAACTATATATATATTGTTATAATAATTTTTTGTTGTCATAAAATATAAAATATTTTGAGAAAGTTCTAAATTTATTATCAATTCTGCACCACTCTTAAAATACTAATGACATCACACTCGTAAAGTTAAGTAAAATTAACCACTCTAACAATGACTTGTTTTTTCATCAAAACAATTTCTATCCAACGCTCGGAGGCGTATGGCGTCCATAAATTAATGCGGCATTAGCCGTAATTGGCGTGCGATAAATCAAGCACAAATTTGACACCCATCAAAATTTTCTCGTAGAAATTTCGAGCAGCCATAAATAAGGCACCAGATTAACACCTTGAAAACGTGATAATTGGCCCTAATTCGATCAACAGGTGTCCGATTGCGATGTTTGATCCTGTTTTGATCTACGTGCTTTATTGGGTCATGATAATTAAGACACGCGCTTGATATTAAATCAGAAGGTCCGACCGATTTGATTTTTAAACGGAAGGTTTGATCGGAAATTAGATAACGGATATTTTCAATTCATTCAACGCTCGACTAATATTAATTTTCAGATATTTTTTCTTTAGTTTTCACCAATTAGTGAATTAGAATTAGACAAAATAATACATTATATATAATATTAACAATTTTGCATATATTGGAAGGGGAAATTGTGATATTGTTAATATTAATTTTGGGAGACGAGGCGATATTCTGTGGAATGGTATAAAAAGTTGAATTTTTGAACGATTTATTTTGAGCACGAGGCTTGGATTGAATCTAAGGATGTTTGGAAAGATTTTTGCCTTCGGTCAATATTTTTTTATTGAAGTCTGTCTTGTTTTCCTCATTGCTCCTCCTCCACTTCAAGTATCCTTCACATTTCTTGCTGATTATGCCAAGGATAAAATCGGCAAGATGTTGCTCGTTGAGTGACTTATTGTTCCAACTTGAAACGGCAGATCACTCTAAAAAGAATGGCTATTGTGTCAACGAAAAGCCCTTCGTTGAAAGAGTGAAAGATACGAAGTGAGCTGAATCGTTTCCCAATGGGTGAAATAAATTAGAAATCAAACCTAAGCAACAAGGATCAACCGGCTCCGAGAAAGGAAGTGAAAAAAAAAGAACAGCAAGTGTTTCACGTTTGTTAGATGCAGAATTATATGTTGATTGGTGTATATAACTTTCAATACTTAACATATTTCATAAATTAATTTTGCTATAAAAGTTGAGTTTTATAACTTTTATAGTAAATCTCGTTTAAGTTGAGAAGTTTTGTTATGCAGTGCCAAAAAGATTATATGGTTGTTTAATATATACTGCTAATTTATTTTGATTTATTATTATAAGATTAAAGACAGATTGTAATAAATGTTATAAATCAACGGAACGTAATATCCCTTTTATTCTTGATATTAATGCTTAATACGAACAATAAAAGAGTCAATTAAATAAATTTTTATGAAATAGATAATAGCCGGAGATAATATAAAATTGGAGCACGGAGGGCAGTTTGGGGCGGCAACAGTTGGGAATTACGCAGAGTTATGGTGTTGACCCGGCTAGTGCGATACGCCACAGTAATTCCTGCTCTGCGTCGACTTAGCTTTGTGCTCGCAGGGAAATCGAATGGTTTCTCCTCGGGGGCAACAATGCGCGCCGCGGCGCGCGGCCCGCACTCCCGGATTTACGACGCTGAGACGTAATGAAAAGCGTTTCTTCCTCTCTCGGCACCATCGGAAATTAATGCGAAACTCATTCCGGCAATAAATTCGGGATTGCGCGAGCAAGTGTCGCCCTCCAGATACTCCTCCTGCGCCATTGCTTCCGATCGGGGAATGGCTTCTCCCCGACCTGGTTTTACAATTTTTATTATTATTGAATTCGCCCGCTCATAAAAGTGTATTATTTTTTTTATTTAAACAAGTGGGTTGCAATAAAAGTTTATTGGCATCGACAAGATCTGTTGTGCACACAATATCCTCTATTAAAAATTATAATAATTCCCTCATAAGTAACTTAAAACGAACTTCATTCTTCATTTCAGCTTAATAATTTCTATTAATGCAGCAGCATTTATTTATTAGTGGAATTAATTTATGCTTACGCAAATTCTGTTTTAAATTCAGGAAATAAAATTTAAATTTCGTAAGTAACGGCTGATTAATGTTAGTGTCAGCAAAAGAAAATATTAAAAGTATATTCATTGCCTAGAAAGTGTTCTGCGAAACAAACATCTATTCGGATAATTAGTTTTTACAAACATTGAGTATATACACTAAAATGAAGGTTTGTCTGTCCTGGGTTATCGACCAGAGGTTTTTCTGCCCTGTCTTGAATGGTGATGTGCAATAAAAATGTCTGTGCTAGCTAGCTGTCTTAATGAATTCATGAATGGTAAGAGCAGGATGAATGTATTTTGGAGGAATGTTTGGATTTCGGAGAATACAGTTATTTCCATTTTTTAAAAAGGGTTTTTGCTGTTTCTAGTGACCTTTCTTTTCCATTGTTTACGATAATCTTGAAAAGTTACTTTAATTTTAAAAATATTCTACAAAACATTAAGGTAAAATTAGACTTTTGCGACTTTCAATCAATGACCTTTCAGTAGCGATTAAACCGCCTCAAGACTAACAAGACCTTTTTGTAAATAAAAAAACACCCAAACTTGATCTTCCATACCATTTAAAGAAAAGGTAGCGTTTAATTAGCACTAATGAAACACTAATAAAATATCTCGTTTTCCACTCCGATTCCAAACAATTTACAGCGAGGAAAACGTAAAACACGAATCCGTCCTAAATGGAAGTTTACGATTCATACAAGTTTACACCGGCGACGAGAGTGTCTGTTTCGAGAGTGAAAACTTTAAAACGGGAATTCTATATCGGGGAATTTGAGGAAAAGAGCGGTTTCTGGTTGCTAGAATGTTGCGCTTTATTTCGTGTAGTGTTTTTATTTCTGTTTCACTTTTTCTTTTGCTAGTTGCGTTTGGAGTGAATAGCTGGGAATGTATGGAGTTTCAGTCTGCGAAGGGTTGAAGTCTGTATATAAATTACCAGACTGCGCGAAGGTTAATGAAGGAAATAATTCACTGGTTGTTGAGAATAAGATTAGTTAGTTTAATTGTTTTTCGAGGCTCTATTTCAATTAAATTCGACAAAAGAAGACTTGTGCGTAAATGAAAATTATTTCTCGTAAATGTAAATTTATTTAAATGTAAATAAATTTAGGTAAATTATTCGACTTGTCAGCTAGCTAGCACCGAAAAATATTTGTATTATGTTTGTCAATAAAGATCATATATTATTAATACTATTTTTTAAAATAGTTGATTCTCCCAAATAAACATTCTTGTAATAAATTTCACATAAAAACAATTTCTGAATGAAAATGCTTCAATTATACTTACCTCAAAACCTTTCGCATTTCATAACCCCGTAAAAGTCCGCCTGCTGCGATGCAGTGATTTACCAAATTGACATCCGCCGCGATTTTAAATTAATCTAAACGACTTCAAATTAAGCCATTTCGTATTCTTCGCGATAAGAGGTCGTATAACGAGGTGCGTGATTGTATTCCAAAATCGCCGATTGTAAAATTGGCGAAAATCCCGGTTTTTTGGTGTAAACGAAACGAAAAGAAGAAAAAGAAATGAATCCGATAGAATTATAGCGCTGCTTAAAATTCTCATTGAATTCATTTAGAAATGCACGCGTGATTTATTTACACATTAGGATTCGAGTTGATACGCTGGCTGAATACTGATTGTTCTGTTGAAATTTAAACATTTGATTCGACGCTTATTAGCTGTAAATAATTAATCTGAAGAAAACTTTAATTAATAACTGCCCACCTTAATGATCATTTTGAAGGCATGTTAAGCTCAAAAATATGTATGGGACTTCGCGACTTTACTTACTTTTTTTGAAAAGGTTAATAAAAATGAAACTATTGCAGATATCGGTGAAATTCTTTTTTCGCCTTACAGATCATTATTTCATGCAGTTTTGAAAAATTCATCTATCAAATGACAGCAGCCATTGTTTATGCACTGATTTCTGTAGTTTCGCACCACTCTTTAAAGCATGTCCACCGGCATTTCGGCGATGGAGTTCCAAATATTGAGCTGGGGTCTGTGGTCCATCGTTGTAAACTATAAACTTCAAATAACCTCATAGGAAAAAGTCGCATGGAGTCAATTTTTTGTCAAGGGATATCGTCTCTGAGATATATGAGGCGACCAGGGAAGTGCTCAACTCAATTTTAATTTAAATACCTTGGACCTCGAAAATAAAGCAGTTTTATTAAATATGTTGGTATATAAACTGCATTGTTACTCCTACTAAGCTCTAAGTGTATTGAACTTATAACTCCAGTAAGTATATACTGTTCCATATTGGATAATACGTCGTATATTTTGATCGAATTTCCGCGCTTTTGAAACGCAAACCCAATTATCAAGATGTGAAGGGGAAAAAAGTTGAGGAATTACTAAACTTCCTAAACACCCGCTGAAAGCCCTTCACTGAATACTAAATACACGAGCATTTTCCCCAGTAAATATCAATCTTTAGAAATATCTGGCGTAACGAACAAACACATCAATGCGATATGGAGGGAAGAAGTTGAAAAAAATGAGCGCACGCCGGGTATCAGCGGCTGTGAAAGGCCGCTCGTTTTTCAACGCGGGGGCGGAAAATGGGGAATAGGAGGAAGCGAAACCTTGAAAGGTCGTTTTTGGACCTACCACCAGTTGAAACCCGTTGGAATGCCGCGCCGCGGATTTCTCGCTCGTTTTCCCTCCGGGCGACATTGAGACGAGCGCCACGGCCGCGCCGGCATCTGGCTTCCGTCAATTCGGTCCAATTTAAATAAACTGACGGCTCTGGCCGCGCCTAATGGCCCGCCATAAAAACGATGCTGTAGAATTAAAATGCAAATAAATTGTTAAGGGTTTTAAGGAGGGTAAATAAATTACTCTTACGCAGAAGGTATGGGATGTAATTTCTTTAATTCAATTTTAGCGAAAATTGTTATAAAACTATCCGAAGCCTGTTTTACTATTTTTGTGAAACAAATTATAGGAACATAAACATTTTCCATTGAAATAATTTTGAAATGTCGACAACGCCTTCCCTATTAAAAATGTAATTTCATCATGTCTTGCATTACTAACAAAAAAGCTATAAAACATTGTATAACTAATAATTATTAGTTATATAACATATTACAGCTCTTTAATTACCAGAAGGTGCCCAAAGTAATTTTTGTAAGCCTCCTAAATAAACGTTGTAGCATTTAAACGGCATTCTTTAAACATATACTTTTCACAACAAAATGAAACAAAAATATTTTGGAACATTCGCACAAACTCTTCTTGATGATGCCATATCAAATTATAGTAAGATAACTCAATAACTTTAGATAGCAGCAAATCTGTTAAAAAAACTATTTCTAATTGCTTTTGTTTCTACTTTTTTTCTAAATAAGTAAAATTATTAATAATTAAAATATTTGGAGCTTAGTATTAATACATTCCTTTTTTTAATTACATCCTCGTTTTCTGCAATTTCCATTCTTAATAGGTTTAACAGTTAAGGTTAGAGGTGACATATTGTGACATTGTAAGTAAAGAAACAATACAAGCCAATTATAAGCAATTGAAATTGAATTTTCAATAAACGTACATTTCAGTCGCAAAGTGGCCTCAATGGAAATTAATTCTATATATTAATTACATTAAATAAAAGTCTTGAAGAAACAGTCTCCTATTATTCTACAACAAATCTCTGAAAGGGTTCAATTGAAAGTATTTTTGTATTAGAAAAAATTTTATATAGAATTTGATGCCGAAGTAATATTAAGGAATCACTTTTTGCTGAATTAGCTTGACGTACTTTCTACATGATACCAGCAAAGTGTTTAATTAAAGAAAGAATAGGTAAGTTCAAAGTAAATTAAGTAAAAAGGAAACGACAGAAAGACCTTCTAGTCGATGGCCCAGACTAACACCTATCATATTATTATATTGTAATTATTTATATTGTTAAATTATATATATATAGTAGGAATAAAGGTATATATATAAAGGAAGTAAAATCAATCTTCTTTTTAGAAAAAAACTTAAATGATCATTTCTTTCGAGTGAGGTGCTAAAAAGACATCAAACTTCATTATTTAATTGTTTTTACCGGCCAGTGACTTTCCTTGCCTTCCGCTCGGAAAAACCTCTCCGCCTCGTCCTCGCCGAAGCCGGAGGAAACGGGAGAAACGAAAAGCGCGTACCAGAGAAGAGCACCGGCGCATGTTAACAGCGACCGGCGTCTGAGGCGGTTGCGGAGGCGGAGGATCGCGCAAAACGTACGGCCCGACAGGCTCTTCCCCGTCGTCACCCTGCATAAAACAAAATCCGCGCTTGATTTTCGCAACACTTTGATATCAAACTCCCACACGCCGGCCGGCAGGGCAGCACTCCGCACTCGCCGGGAGATTCCCGCCGAAAGGAAATAAATCAAACATTTTGGCCGGCAGTGCGTGTGCTGTGTTTATTCAATTACGAAATGGACGGACTTAACGAGACGACGAATGACAACACCACGGACGATGAGAATTCCACGCAGAATTATTTGGACTCGTTTTACTTTTACGAGGTAAGCCAAAAAAAAAGTTAATTTAATCAATTACTTTAGGAATCATACTATAAATGCCGACTTTAAAACTTATTATTCAAAAGTGTATTAAAAAAATATATGATACGAAAATAAAGACTCAATAAATTTATTTTTTATTATACTTACACACATTTTTATTCAGACTATACAGATAATACAAAACAATATAATATAAATAATTACAATATATGTATGTGTTCGTCTGTTTGGATTATCTACCACAAATCTGTTTACCTACTTTTTATTATGAAATTAAATGTTCGAAATCATTCAATATATTATATTAATTCTGTTTTTTTTTTTAGTCGTTATATTTACACACAAAAATCAACCCCCAAAACAATAAATTTTATACTACAATATTTATTTCTATGAAAATAGGAATTAACCATTTAATCTTAATTTGATGTTTTTTTTTTTTTAGCTTAATTTATTTAATGAAAATATTTCGTTTTGCAATAGTGTGCATTAAAATTGATTACGTAAAAAAATCAAGAAAATTAAAATTAACATGTTTTTAATTTTATTTTGAATTAAATTCTCGCTTATCCTGTTTTGAAACATTTTTTATGTAATAATTATGAAGTATTTTAATATTTAGTGAAACGAACAACCAAGTGTATTAATTATATTACTTCATAATTATTTTTAATTTTAATATTAATAATATTTTTTGTTACATATTTCATAAAAGAAATAAAAGAAACAGATATTTGTACAGCTTCATTTATTAAAGAATTCAGCTCAAGAGTAGAACACATTTAAGAGTAAAATGGTTTTTTTTTTTGTTTTCTAAATATATTAAATTTAAAATACGTTTTATTAAGAGATTATTTTTTTTGTCAAAGAACATGTAATGGTTCGAACCACAGCATAATAAAAAATGTAATTTTTCGTATTTCACGATTTTCACCACACCATAGAATATTTCCTAGACCACGTCGGACTCATTTGTATCATATGTTGTGTTGTATGTATAGTATCCATTTAATTGTTATTGGCTAGGTTCGTTCTTTGTGTCAGTACAGTACTTACCGTAGCTTTTTCTTCATATCTATTTCATAATTTATATCATACAAATTTATATCGTTCCCAATTAAAGTAACTTCTATTAAATTATGTCAGATTATGATGACTATCATATATTTTACAGGCCTTGCTTTGAACTGTTGTAAACTAAATAAAAAATGAAACAATTCACCCTTATATAATTTCTCCATTATTAAATACTAAATGTTTTTATATCTATTAATGTCATTTTTTTGTAAAATCTATACAATTGTATCAGTTATCGATACGGGAATAACCTGAAAATATCTGGGAATTATCATGGATAATCGATACTTTACGCCTAGCAAGTTTTTGCTTGTAGGGGAACACTTTTATATTCACCAAAAGTAGTTTAATGGTACTATTTTTCATGCTTTTTTTAACTAATCAATCTCTTCTGTTTTTTTTTTTAATTTTCGCCCCGATGCTCTGTATTTTTATCTAACTTAAAAGAAGGGAAATTATTTATAAAATAAGTCAAGGAAATTTGATATTTCAAATTGGTCGCCGCTTTGCTGAAGTAATCATTGAAATAAAAAAAAATATCGTAAAGTCTGCTTTTTTAAATTCGAATAGAGAGAATCATAAAATATTAATTTTAATGCTAAAGAACTTGTAATGGTTCGAACCCCAGTATTATAAAAAAAAATGTTTTTACAATAATCAATATCCACTGTTTTTTTTTTTATTTACGCCCGATACTCTAAAACTTGGAACATAATTTCAAATTACAGTTAATAAAAAAATATTTATGTTCCCTTAACACTTCCAAGCTGCTCATTATAACTCAATTCCTACGCGGACAACAGCGATAAGAAAAAACCAACCCCTAATATCCCCCCACATAAAGCCAATTCCCTCTACTTTTTTTACGAACTCCTTATATATGCAAATGGCTGGGATAGTTTTTCCGTTCCGGTACATTTCTCGATTTATCGACGGCTTTGCAACGGCGATTATTTTCCGGAAGCAAACAATGACAGTGCGGCCAGAAAATTTTGATTGGCGCAGAATGGAGGCGGTTGATTGAATGTAGGGACAAAAAAAAAGTATGTGAAAGGTTGACGCTGATTTATCATACGGAAAGCTATAAATTATGAACTTCCTCACGGGTTGCGAAAAAAATCCGGGAGGGCGCCCGCGCGTAAGCCGACGGGTTTTTCACACCGGGAATTTGTAATTAGATTTTCTCGAACGGATTTCTCGTGCGTGAGATCTCGGAAGTGAATTTTTTAGATATTATCGAAAAATGTATGCAAAATAAATGCTATACAAAATTTACTGTGCGAGCTTGCAGATTAATGAATAAAATATTTTAAAATATCACACATAAAATAACAATAATGCAATTCATGATTTATTTATCCCAACATCTCAACAAAGTCATAAACAACAGGAAATTAATATTTTTATTAGATTCCTTACATTAACATACTCAGTTAATTAAGTCTAAAAATAAACAAAACAACTATTAAAAGGTGTAAAGCGTGCAAAGTTAATTACATCAATTGTAAAAAAGACCCTTGACTCTCATAATTGTTACCGTCACAGATTTATTTCACCCAACGAAAACAACTTTTTCTTCCACGTCTATTTATTTACTTAATTAGATGAAGTCTGTTAAGTTTCGCAATACAAAGGCAGAAAAGTATATATAAAGACTTACGGGAAAATTTAATCATTTTCAAGTTCACGGCTACTCGGAATCGAATGCGACGACCTTTGGCGCGGATTCCCGCTAAATCTTACAAATCGATGCGCCAACTGGAATATACATGCGAATTGCGAGAAAGTTTTCGCGATTTATTTATTTATTTCCCAGCGGCGATAAGAGGCGATCGTTTCACATTTTTTTTTTGTGTGTGTATTGCTATTTAGCCCTTCTTGACGTTTAATAATGTCTTATTTATCGTTTATGTATTTCGGGGAGTTAGTCGTCATTCGCGTCGGGTTGATTGTGCATGTTATTGGAAGCGAGTAAAAGTTGTCTGTAAAGAAAACTTACGCACCAAGTTTCAGCCTCGCCGGGACGAAAGGAATAAAAAAAGAGGGTTTCAATAAAGTTTGATCAATGGCGGAGAGTAAGATGAAATATATTATAGATATAAGGAATGGAACTAAAACTGTCCAATCGAATAATATTTCACAAAGATATCGCTTATCCAAACGCAATTTAAAAATAAATAATTTCATTAATAATAATAATAATAATAATAATAGTTCAAGTATGACTAACATCGAAAGACCAGGGTACAATAAATTATTGTCAGTTAGCCAGTTTAATATTATGTAGAGACCTACGCTTTCAAACATTAATACTAATTTTTTCGACATCGATAATTATTTCATCAAACTATTAAAAATGTTATATTTAATGCGGGGAGCATACTATGGCAACACAAAAATTAGCAAAGTATTTAATAATAATTTCAATAAAATATTGAAACTCTCAAGTTTTTATCATTTAAATATTTTAAAAGCGGTAGAAATGAAAACAACACAAAAAAATTATTAAGTTTAGACTCCTTGCCTCGCACTGTTGACCTTTATCAAGACTTTAGCGGCCGACCCTTTGTTATTATTCTAAGGCATATTTACCTAACCTTTGCTTAACACAAACTTAATCCCGAATTTCCAAATCCCCCTTCTTACCTACCTAATCACTTACGACTATAATATATATTACATACTGATTTCAATTTTATCATATTTTGTATACAATTATATTGATAATGCTCATTTTGTGATCGAAATGCACATACGATACAAATAAATATCCAGTGAAGAAAAGTTTTTAGTGCTTTATTTCATCTTCACGTAACTCACAACTATTTAAGATAATCAAATATACAAAATTACTCGCAAAAATTGACATTTTATTTATTATCAAAATTTGTATCTCAAAAATTTGCCTCAAATCCCATAAACACAGAACTAATAAACTCCCTATGCATTCGTCGTAACAAAGCTATAAGTCCCAAACGTAAATTCCCCAGTCAAACCCTTCATTGATTCATCACTTAATTTCACAACATTCAACACAGTTAAGTTTTGACATGGACTGTTAACGATCATCACATTTTATCCGTATATTTTGACAACGACGAAAATACAAAATCCAGGCTGAAAGACCACTGGTCGATAGCCAATTGGCAAACTCTTACAGCATGTATTGTAATATTTTAAGTTACATGTAAGTGTTATATTACGTTGGTAAAAAAAGATTATGTTTATATAAAAAATCTTATTCAATAAAACCAACCGTAAGTGCATAAATAAACCGAGCGAGTACGAATTGCTTGCTATTTGCAGCTATGATAATGTTTCTATGGAGAGTGGAATACATAAGCCTCGTCGATAAAGAAAATTAAATTGTGTCTATACTCGCCATAACATTTAAATATGAACGATGCTGGCAATGACCCGGCGCTTTCACCATAATTTCCACGAATATGTTTAAAAGAAATAAACGACATAAAAAACGAAAAAAGCAATTGCCAATTGCCTTACTAATATTCTTTATAGGTTTTATATTTATGTTTCCATGTGTCTACAAAAACGGCTAACGCTATTTATAGCGAAGAATTATGTCCAAAATATACGACTTTTTAAAATTTTGTTTTGTGAGGTATATAATATAATTTCAAGATTTATTTTTATCAATTGTAGAAATTTTCAATATACAATATTGAATTATATTTTAAATGAATTAAATATAAGTGGAAAAGATGGGATTGGAACCCATGTCCCTTGATTTCTAGCCGAGTGCGTTACCAACTACACCACAGAGACCTGTGACATCAAATCTCCATACAGTGCTTCAAATCAATTTATACAGACATTTGTGATGGTCCAGAGGAGGATACACAGCGCTAACCTGAAGTCGAATAAAGGAATGGAAATGCAAATATATCATTTTTAATTAATTAAATTAAATGTTTCTTTTCCACTTTATATTTAATAAAATTTAAATTATACCTCAATATTATTCATTGAAAATTTCGCATTATTGTTATGCTACAATAATTTATTTATGCAATTTAATGTGTGCTCTTTATATAATTTTATCAGTTTAATAATATATTCATATTTATTATTCAATATCATTCTCTATTTTGTTTATTATTGTTTACATCATTTACATTTTATGTAGGTTGGTAAATAAATAGTTTATATGTTTCGCTAATATAATATTATGAGTCTAATAAAAAACAAACATATTGGCGTATATAAGCTGAAAGGGCACGCATTTTTTCACGAAATAAACATCAAAGTTATTGGGTTTATATTTGAGGGAATTATTAAAAATATGATAGGGAAATTAAATAGGAACATTATGATAAAAATATAAAGCTCTCATAATGATTTTCGTATATCTGCACGTGCGATATAAAAATTGAAAGAATAAAATCAATAAATAGTAGAAAGAATTTATTAAAAATATTATATTTATAAATAGAAAACAGTATTCATTCACTTGGTCACAGTTATTTAAATATATTAAATAAAAATGATTTGAAAATAATTAATAAATTATTTTCACATTTATCTCTGTGACTATAGACTTACCTACGTAAGTACGTTAAACAAATGCACATTAAAACAACTACTTCCCGGGCAAATACCCACGCCGGACATTGAATTACATAATGTACACCTGCTGCTGCATATCAAATATTGAATAATGCAACAAAATTTTTTTGATCCGAGAAAAATTTTATGTAAAAACAACAAAAGGAACGTTACATAATATAAGGCCATCTGCAGACACGTGTTTCGGGATCTATCCCTCGTCAGTACAGCTATGCCTTACATAATTTAAAGATGTTAAAATAAATCAATTAAAAAAAAAAAAAAAATTTTGTTGCATTATTCAATATTTGATATGCAGCAGCAGGTGTACATTATGTAATTCAATGTCCGGCGTGGGTATTTGCCCGGGAAGTAGTTGTTTTAATGTGCATTTGTTTAACGTACTTACGTAGGTAAGTCTATAGTCACAGAGATAAATGTGAAAATAATTTATTAATTATTTTCAAATCATTTTTATTTAATATAATTATATTTATAACAATAATAATAGTAATAAACAGGAAGAAACTAAAGAGCACATAATATCTGAGTGTGAAGCTCTTTCCGCCTTAAAATTTAATTAAATCAAAAATTATTATTTTTTTGGTATTAGGAATTGTTGAACAAGTTTCACTTGGTCTGTTTTACACGCCATAATTTTATTTTCGACTAGTTTCGGCACTTTGCCATTATCAAGAATAAAACTTACTCAAAACAATTCCTAATATTACTAAAATGTTTTACCAAGTGATTAATGAGACTCAAATTGAAAATATATTAATTTTTGGTTTCGGTTTATTTTTTCATTGAAGATCAATTTTGTTTTAACTAAATTATATTTCATGATGAATTTAATTGTTATGAAAATTAAAGTTTTCTATCAAGTTATTATTAAAGTACGTAATTCAAAATTAATGTTCCAACGCACAAATTTTGAATGAAAATCAGCCTTAAAGATATCCCACGAAAACACAAATTTAACTCCAAACTTGTACACAAAGGCCCCATTTCAACATTTTTTATCACCATCTATTATCCTACTTAAGTGAAAGTTGGTGTTAATTTTAATTAGATAATGAAACGAACCGTTAACGTAACTCGTCAATCACGTTTATTTTTCCTGCGTCTCGTTGCTATAAACTTTCCGACGCAATTTTTAGTTTGCTGCGCTTTTCAGGGGAATCACAACTTTTTAATTAAATTCGTCTAATCAAAACATATATAAAAAAAACAACTGAAAAATCAGTAAAAATCTTCCGGTTTAATTATCTCGGGGGGTTTTTCGCCGTCGGAGTCGAATTAAAATAAAAACCTCGGCTTTTCATTAAAATAACACCCACATGGCTGAGATTCCCGCTCCACATGAAAGCATATTTCCGTGGGGGCGTCAAGTAAATTCCGAAAGCGTGCGCGACGTAGATAATGGAACCGAAAAATTTCGTATTCTGGTAATTATATCGCTGGATAAATACTTTGTCGGGGTTCTTTAGGCGTAATAATCGTGTTATTAAATATAAATGCGGAAATTAGAATTTCGTAACTATTTAATTTTAAGGATTTAATTAATAAATAATACATTTATAGATCAGTAAATTGAATTTTCTTGATTACAAGCTTAATTTAAATCAAGTCAACAAATGAAGCTTATAATAATATAGAAGATGTTTAAAATTCAAGTTTAACATTAAAAACACAGAATTTTCAGTAAGATAAAGTATCTATCCCTTGATAAAACAAAAAAAACATGGTAAGTAGGTTGGTTTTTATGGCAACAGACTATTCAGTTAGGCAGATTGTGATAGCATCGAGATCCTCCCGCTTCATACAACCCAATTTGAGCACCTGATGAATCCGATCAGATCTCACACATTTTCAGGTGAGAGCTCAGCCAGCTCACTTGCGTAATGAAGACCAAAGTACCTAATTCTCTTCCCCTCAAGAGCAGGACATTATCCTAGATAGTGGAGTGATGATTCTTCCTCCTCCTCTAGTTACTGAATAAAATATTCAGTAATACAAAGTTTAATAGTGTTTTCTATATTAGAAGAAAAAGATAATATTGTTTTCAATGCAATCGTATATTTTTGCGTTGATATTTATTCTCTCTAAATAACCCCTGAAAATTACAGAGAATAAGAAAATCATATGGTGATCAAAATTGCTTCCGTTAACATTAAGTTTTAAATATATACCAACCAGACATCTGAATTAGTAGCAGATGCTTTAAAAAAAATCCACCTTTCTCACTCACTCTTTCTCGGGTTTTTTTTTTCTCGCACGATTGATAAATATCCATTCGTCCGTGTAAAAGCGGGATATAACAAACGGCCAATAAAATTTGGAAACATCAGCGCTATCGTCTAACGCGTATCAAATTTTTTGACGGGCGAGAAAAATTCGGGTCATCGTCGCTTTTATTGCGCCAATTGTGCGTTAAATTGAAACGCATTCCCCGCCGCCCCCTCCCCGCCCGGGGATATTTATTCGGGCAATTATTTCGTTGTTTATGGCCGCCCGGTTCTATTTTCGAGTGTTTGAAACGTTTAGTGCGAAGCGCGAGTTTTTCTTTTTAAATCGTTTCGGATAACAGCGTCGATTATGTTTTGGTGATAAATCGCAACAGAAATGATTCCGTATCGTTGCTGCTAATTTACGATATTTGCTATTTCAATTTCGGTTTATTATACTTTTTTTATTTAGACATTGCTTTGAATAAATGTTAGAACAAAATATACAAACACTAATATATGTTAATGCTGTAATAATCTAATATATATGTATAGTATATTTACCCAACATTCAACATTCAAGTAAGCGTTTAAATTTCGGAAATATCACGAACTGTCATTAACAGCACACATCTCATCAGTTCAAATTTGTAATTTACTGCCAGTCTATATATAGAATGAATCAATCAGCTTCTCTAATCATTAGTAGCTTCTTCCAATGGATACAAATACAACATCATTTTTATTAAATTTTATTTACTTCTGTTCGCGATAAAGTGCGAAATATTAGAAATAATTTCGCCGAAGCCGTCTTGAAATTTATGTGTATATACTTGTTTCTACTTGTATTTATTTATTCATATTTTCTGTCAATTGTTCTCTATGTTTTATGTTGTGCGTCGCCCAAAGAAAAAGAACTATTAGGGGTGGACTAATATGAATAGAATAAGTTTTATTTGAGCAGTTTAAGTTTTACTTGGTGATAGTAATAGGAAGCCCTCCTTACGATTTTCTTTTGATGATTCATTCATCCATTTCGGTCACATCCGTATACCCTGAAATTTGGAGTTATATTTATTTTTAAAATGGAACTAAACTACTTCTTCCGCCCATAAAACCATTTTACGACCGCAACACCTACTTCAATAAATCGCAACTATTAATAAACTTTACTACAGGAAATCAAATCAACGGCGCATCAATCTCGATCGGATCTACAGGTAGCGGAATGTATTTTCATCCCAACGGTGATATTAAATCCGGACGCGTTCAATTTTTCCACGGGATTCTAAATTTAGCGGAGTCGTCGGAAATACTGCAAATATCAGGTGGAAAAGTCGGGACGCTAATTGCCGCTGAAAGGAAAACACTCGAATGAAAAAAATTTAATAAATTGCACTCAGACGAACTGTTTTCTGTCCGGAGAGAGAGAGAAGAGAAAATTGTGGAAAGAGATCGCCGCGCGTCTTCTCGGATGTCCGTGAGAGCGTTTTAAACCAATTTACTTGATTGGCGTTTATGGACGTAAGGGGAATGATGGGAAGCAAACTTTATCGAATCTGAAATATAAATCCCACGTAATAAAAAATATAAACCCCAAATGTAAATTTCCCACTGTAACTCTTCATGAATTCATTGCATCACTAAACCACATTAATGATACTTAAATTACGAACATAACCGACAATGACTTTTGACATAGACAGTTAACAATCTCCATACCTCTTTCACGATAAACACATAAATACGAAAAAACAGGTGGAAAGACCATTGGTCGATAGCCAATTAACAGATATTAAATATACATTTGATTTTGTAATATTTAATATTTTGGCTGCATATATCTGTTAATAAAGATTGTTATTATTATATTAAAAATATAATTAAATCACTATGACTTTTGATGGAAAAACCGAAATCCTTTATTTTCTCTAGGAAGCTGAAACTATTTCAGGAACAAACAACAATCTGGACATATCCTAGGTGGAAGTTGATATGGGTCAAGACACGGCGAATTTCTGAAAACTTTTACTCGATTACATATTCCCCGTCAATGTCAAAAATTATTATAGTTCGGACATTTCGGGGCCATCGATCAATCTTTCCGGAACAGCTGCGATGCCTTTCGACGGGCGTTCACTGAAAGCGTTTTCAGTTTATCTCTGGAGAACGTTCCACGGTGTTTCGGTGCCCGGCCTGAAAAAGATTAAGTGATTGGGAATTACCGCGAGATTTCGCTGAATAAACCGCGGCGTAATTTCGTGAGATCGATCAAATTTAAGCACGGAAAGCAAAAAGAATAAATGGGAGAAATGTAATAAATTTGATGGTATCTGGGTAAATAATGATCCGATAATCTTTCATTTCGTGAAATTTGGCTTCGTTATTTTTTTTGTGTGTTTGTTTGAAAGGAGGAAAATTTTCTCGGTTCATAAATTATTCGGATTTCAGCATTTCGTTTAAAACGCAAAATACTGAAATAATGTAAAAATATACAAATACAATCCCATTCGTCAAAATATATTATAAATTTAAAAATAATTAACTTGATTAATACTCTTGCGTCGCCGTTATTTATTTGAATTTTAATTGGTTTAATTATCTGTTTGTCCATAACCTCAATTATTTTCACATATACTATTTTTCATAAATATGATATTATCGTTATTATTTAGCACACCAATAACAATTAAATTTATGTGTTTTTTCACATTGACGATATTTGTAGTTTTTTTTGTTTCTCTTTATTATTTTGTATTTTGTAAAAAAGTTTATATTTTTTTGTAAACTGGTTTATCCGTCAATAAAGATTTATTTATCTTTATGCATTCCGCGCAAAAGCAAACAATAACCGCCAAGTCCTGTCGGCCAAAATACTGAAAGGACACCCATTCATTCACAGGTCGCCAAATAATTATTTTCATTGTTACTATTGTATAATATCGTATAAGTTAACCGGGATCGATATCTTTCAGATTAACGAACCCATAAATTTTGTTTAAAATATCGTGCATTATAATATATCGATTCGTATGTTAATAACACAACATCCACTTTGCAATGCAAATTTCAAGGATGTAACCCTGCCCCCCGCCCCGATCCCGACGAAAAACCCTTCTCGTGTAGGCCCTCGAAGAAAATTAGCGAAACTCTAAAATGTTCGAAGTTGAGGCGCGAATTAATACTCGCTTTGATTAAAATATTTAAATGTGCTTTATATGTATACAGCGATATTTCTCCGGATGAAAATAGACAGTTGACGAAAAAAAATATTTTCAGTTATAAAATTCAAAATTAAATTGTATTCAATAAATGTTCAATATTGAAGTGGACATCGTCTTGTATATCGAAACAAATGTATCAAGGCTTTATATGAAAAAATAAAATCATTGTGAAATTTAAAGAAAAATTTGTTATAAAATAATTCTTGAATACCCTGAATACACAATTCATGAATTCTTATCATCACACATAAATGACTAACTGTCATACAAAACAAAGAACAAGCTGAAAGACATAGCCATTAATAAAAATGTAATGTTTTATAAACTTAATGTAATTGTGAATATCACAATAAATATGATTATGTATGTATAATTCCTGAAATTCATTTCTTTCTAAATTAATTATTTGAAATTCAACGGTAGATTTAAAAAAAATATAACATTGTGCATTCACCAAATATTTTATGTCTACTTTTGGTGAATGCGCCGGGCATGTAAATCATAACTTCATTTCACATTATTTTTTTTTGTCTTAGATTAACAACCATGGATTCCCGTGTATCATTCGTAACTTTTCTAATTAAATTTCACCCTCTAGAAATTGTATTTTATACAAAAATTGCTTCAATAGTTATCACTAAGTTAATAAAAAAAGAACTAAAACACATAATTTACAGGAAATGTTTACGAAAAACATTGTCGGCAAACGACGCCGACGCAAACTCGCGTTATTAAAAATTCGCTCGAACGCAATTTTCCGACATCAAAAGGAATTAATTAAAAATAAATAATACAAGTTTATATCGACGATCGACAACTTCGTAACGAGCAATTAAAACGGTTTTTACTGACACAATGAAATCTACGCTTACGCCGCATGCTTCAGTTGCGTTTCTCCATTCGCTCGTAAGTTGCATTTGGTTGCGTGGAATTGATTTTATTTAAAAATGAACTCGCAATGTAGGGATAAATTATGTTTCAGTTGGAAATTATGTGATTAATGAACTTACTGAATGGCCGGAAGGCATACACATTTTTTCTATAGACAAATTCAGTTCTTTTGATGACGAGAAACTTTTTAGTCTTCTCCCCCAAAGAAGTCATTAATTCTCTTACACAAATTCTAATTGAAAACCACGTCTCTGATTGCCATATCGAACAATTGCTAAGCTTCACTGAATTTTTCGTGGAATTGAATGCATTTGAATTCAATTGAATATTTGTGTACTCATCTTTTGACATTTCAAAATAAAATAATGAAGAAATGAATAATAAGTATTTCAATTGAAGTTTTATAACTCTACAATTCTATGTTATGATTTTGCACGATGAAACTGTAATTATATTTTTAAATAAAAATGATTTGTCTATTTATATTATATTTTTGTCTATTTATTTTAGGTGGAGCAATTCACAGTGATGTGGTTATTACTGATAATAATAGTAGCTGGAAATTTCGGTGTTCTGGTCACACTGTACACTACCAAATCGAGGAAAAGCAGGATGAATTTTTTTATAAGCCACCTAGCGTTCGCAGGTGATAAATTTGAGAGTGTAATTATTGTATGTTCCTCGACCATCCACCTAAAAATATTAAAAATGTCCCGAATTTGGAACGCCCAAGGAAGTACAAATTTTTTGTAATAATTTTAATTTTTTTCTTTATTTTGCATTCGTTTAGCTAGTGTTGTTTAACTCATCCGCATTTTCTGTAAGGGTGTGTTAATCTGTGGGTATCGTTTCATGTTATTAAACCTTTTTAGATCTCTCAGTCGGCTTGATCAGTGTGCTCACCGATATCGTTTGGAGGATGACGGTTTCGTGGAATGCCGGGAATGTCGCATGTAAAGTGATTCGATTTTTACAGGTATAAAATTACAAATAATCAATTAGAAGCTGTGTGGTGAAAAGAAGGAATTACGTACGTTTTGCTTTTCATCGCACAACTTGTAACTTCCAGGTCACTGCTCTTCTATTACCAACTCCTTATAAAAATATATTACGCTTATTTTTTTCTTTTACATTTTAGGTTGTTGTAACCTACGCATCAACATACGTCTTGGTTGCACTAAGTATTGATCGGTATGACGCGATTCGCCACCCGATGAAATTTTCAGGAAGTTGTAAGTTTATATAAAAAATACAAACGCAAACAGCACACTGTTTACAAATTATTATTTCAGGGAAGCGTGCCAAGTGTTTGATAATCGCAGCCTGGTTACTGAGTATTATATTTTCTAGTCCGATTTTAATATTATACGAAGAGAGGCTAATACAAGGTAAAGAATAAAAAAGTAATTGGAATATTTTTTTATTGCGCTGATATCTCGTATTGTATTTATCGTCTAGTTTAATTATATTTGAATTCATATTTTGTATATCAATCTGTAACTGGATTTATCTGTTGATTGAGTGAATAAATAAATAAATAAATTATGTAACGTAAGTCACCAAATGTCAATTACAGCTTCAAATAATTGCCCATGTTTGGTTAAAAATTTAGACATTTTCTGGAGTTTCAAGAAACTCTTTTATAATCATTTTTCTGGAGATACAAAAACATGTAATTAATATACAAATAATGATCACTGATTTTTTTTAGATCAGCTTCAGTGTTGGATCGATTTTCCGCAACAGTGGCACTGGCAACTTTACATGTGCCTGGTGTCGATAAGCTTGTTTATAATACCGGCGCTCATCATTGGCGCCTGTTATACGATAATAATTATTACCATCTGGTCGAAGAGCGCAATAACGGTGACCAAAAGCCAGGCCAAGAATTACTTAAGTTCGGACGCGAGGAGGATGAGTTCGAGGGGTTTGATACCGAAAGCGAAAGTCAAGACTGTTAAGATAACGTTTGTAATAGTTAGTGGTAAGTATTGAAGAAAAAAAAGTATTACATATCTTTGAAATATTATTATGATTTAGTTAATTAATCTTCCATAAATAATCTATCAGATGAAGCAAGTTTCAGATGACTTAACGTAAAGTACAATTTAGAAAAATGCTAAAGTTTTAATAAAACATTAGAAATTAAATAAAAATAATTTTAAAATAATTAATTATTAATACATTTTCTCATGTTTAATAACTAGAATTGTAAATTTGATTTGTATATTATTTTTCAGTATTCATTTTGTGCTGGAGTCCATACATAATTTTCGACCTGCTGCAAGTTTTCGAGCACATACCTAGGACGCAGACGAATATAGCAATAGCAACGTTTGTGCAAAGTTTAGCTCCGCTCAATTCAGCAGCGAATCCCATCATTTATTGTATATTTTCGACTCATTTCTGCAAAATATTATGGTAAGTTCGATCGGTCGATTGCCGATTCATTTACATTTACAAAATATAATTCTTATAATTCAAATGTTATATATTATTGTACATACTTATACACATTTGAATAAAGATAATTAGTTAGTTATTAAACAATTCAGCGAATTGAAGATTTTAAAAGTAGAACATTTATCTACGAATAAACGTAGGTAAATTTTATTACGGTCGTTTTCCCGGGTTGTTGATCAAAACGAATTCTTGTAACATTCATTATACTAATATTTAATGACTCCATTTATGTATTGGCTAATTTGTTATTTTTTTTAGCAATCTATCACCATTTAAGTGGTTGACCTGCGGAAGGAAAATTAAAGCGGAATACACGAATCCCCTGAATACCCAAAGCAGTACGCTTTCGGAAATTCTGACCAACAGGAGGACGTGTACGAGTGTATCCAGGAGCAGCATCAGCCACATCCAATCAGTGTCCGTACATTAATCAAATACCCTGTACTGCCAAAATATATCTGAAAACAATAATAAAGTATTAAATATTTATAAGTATCCTAAATAAGTCTTAGTTTCTTTGGAAGAACAATTTATATATATATATATATATATATTCGTCTTCCACTATTAAGCGAAAATGTTTAGAGGAATTAGTTTTTCAAAAATTCATAACTCCAATTTGCCTCAATGGTTTTTCGATTTTATTGTTTTAATGGTTAAAATGAGTTTTTGAAAATATCTTAAGAGAAAATTTTTGTCGATGCAAAAAAAAATTTCCAACAAAACCGAACCGGCGGATTTTCCATGCACGTATTTACCCGGCGCATCCACCATAATGGAGGCGCCAGGTATGATTGATTATTAAACAGTTGTTCATTGTAGTTGTAACATGCTAATTATTCGTTTAATTGGTGAATTTTCTTTGACTCTGCATTATACATTTGGGTGTAATTTAATATATTACTTTATTCTTAAAAACGTCGTCAACACGCGTTAGCTTCAAAGTCCTGCTGAACCCTGTTTGTCGCTTTTTATTTTCATTTTTTTCGATGTTAATTTATTAATAACATCTTAATGAAGTAATTTAGAGAAAATAAAAATAGAATGTCTTAAATTTATTTTTTTATGAATTTTTAACTCTAACCGCGGATTCCACTCTTATATGAGAAATTTCCAAAGTCCTGCTGAATCCCGTTTGTCACATTTTATTTTCGTTTTTTCGATGTTAATTTGTTAATAACATTCTAATGAAGTAATTTAGAGAATATAAAAATAGTATACCTAAAATTTATTTTTTATGGTTTTTTAATTTAGATACAGAAGTGTACATATAGAAATTAGTTTGATTACTTTTATAATAAAAAACAAAAATGTTAAATTAACAAAAGCGATATATATGGCAAGAAGTTTTAATAGAGAAAAAATCAATTTTTGTTGAGGAATAAATATTATTATCACTTTGAAAAAATATAAAATCGTAAGATGTTTAAATTTGTTGGAAGGATTTGTAAAATTGGTTTCAGTAACATTTTTTATCCTTTCAACAAATTTAAGCATCTTACCATTTATTTATTTATTATAAGTGATAATAATATTTGTGATTATTAACAATAAAAAAAAACAAGACAACAAAATCTTAATCATTTATTTAAATTTTTACAATAATGTTGTAAACCTTATTTCTTCCTATCATCTAATAAATTCATGTTGTTTATCCTCTTATAATAACATTGTTTCGCGATATGACCTTTACCCAGGCAAACGGGACACTCGGCGAACGGGAACTCGTCATTCTGCAATTCGCAATCCCTGGTCACGTGACTCTTCACGCCGCACTTCCAGCAAATCTTCTTCATGGTTTCCTTTTCCACGGAACACTCGATCGTTGAGTGGCCGAAACGGCGGCACTTGTAACAAATTTTATTTTTTTCTTTCATCAATTTCTTCTCAGCTTTATTCATCATTACGCGCAATAACAGGTTTATTTTTTCTTGCGAAATGTTCTGGTTCTTCAAGATCACGAAATCTCTGGTGATTTTCTTGGCATCATCTTTAGATATTGGATGCCCCGACATGTAGATGACTTCAATTGATTCATCAATTTTATATGCAATATTATCTTCATTCAGATTTTCAGTATCATTCGCTCTTTTGTTTTTTCCTCCCCTTTTTATTGTTTTTTTTTTATTTTTTATTAACTTACGATCAGTTTTTTTATAAATTTCAGATTGTCCATCAGCAATTTTCTTGTCATTTAAATTTGATTCATTTCCCTTTCGTTTCCCTTTATTCTTCTTTATTGGTTCATTCGTATTATTAGAAACATTCTGTTGATCTGCTTTGAGTTCATCTAAAGAAACCTTATCCTTCTTTCTCTTTTTTGGATTACTCACTTCTAATGAAGTTGAATCTGTTTCGTTCGATTTTCTTTTTTTATTTCTACTTTCCTGAACTTCCTCTGCATTTTCTTCGACATTCTTACTCTTTTTGAGTTTCTTATTTTTCTTCCCTTGAATTTCTGCTAATATTTCACCAGCAGTATTACCTTTTTCAGATTGATTTGTACACTCTGGATTTTCTGCTTGATCAACAGTTGTACTTCCCTTCTTATTTCTTTGCTTCTTATTCTTCTTTACTTTGTGCTGTAATAATTCCAATCCATTTTCATTTCCAGGTACAGTATCATTTAATTCAGTTGGATTTGAACACTCCTTATTTTGAACAATTTCACCATTGTTGAAAGTTTTCTTTTTATCTTTTTGCTTCTTATTCTTCTTTCCTTTATGCTCCAATGAATTTAAATCACTGGCTTTTTCACAAATTGTTTCATTTATTACCTCATCATTTTGTGTTTGTATTGATGTATCACCAACAAGAATTTCATTTGAATTTGAATTATTTTCTTCAAGTTTCTTCTTTTTCTTCCTTTTTTGTTTATTTGCATCACTGCTCTTAGTTTCATTTTGCTTTGAATCAAATTCTTCGAAACAATCCTGATTATCTGTATTTTTATTAGGATTTGTTTCAAGTTCATCTAAAGTAACTTTATTCTTCTTTCTTTTTTTTGGTTTATTTATTTCTATATCAGGATCAATCTTCTGATTATCCACAAATTCATTCTGATTAGTTTCAAGTTCACCTAAAGTAACTTTACTCTTCTTCTTCCTTTTTTTCTGTTTATTTATATCTATATTAGAATCAGTCACCCCAGTTGAATTTAAATTGCTATTTTCAGAATTTAAATCACTATTTTGAATCAATTCAAAATGACTTGCTTCTGTATCAATTTCACTTTTTCTTCCTCTCTCTTTATCATCTATAGAATTTCCTCTGGAAATAGGTTTGCAAGAGTTCGAAACACCCTTTTGTAAACTTACTTGCGGCTTGACCTCGCGAATCTTGTTGTTGACCAGTTCGTATTTTTTTTGTTTGTTCTTCGGTTTCATGTAACGTTTCTTTCGATGATTAATGAACTTGTTGGTGTCTCCCAGGGCTCTTTTCCTCTCTTGGGAGCTCATCTTGTAAAGGGGCACTATGTGACCCTTTTGAATTTTATGTTTGGGAGCGTAGACATCGTCCTTCTTAAGAGACTGGATTAATTGCCGCAATGCTCTCAATCTCTCAGGGAAAGGTGGACCTGATAATTGTAAAAAATATATTTAACAACTTGACATCGTTAACATTCGGTAAAAAAAATATGGTTTTATATTCGCATTAACGATGGGTGTGTTAGCTATCTCAATAAGATATTTTTCTTTCTTACTATAGAGTTACAGTATAACAATCAATTTGTTCATAACATAACTGCTAGTTTTAATAAATAATTTATTATATAAACATTTTTAAATCCACATAAACCCACAATTTTTTTAAACCCTTTCAAAATAAGCACGTAAATAACTTAAAATGAAATACTCACGATCTATTGTGTCCATTTTTAAAATTACAATTGTTTAATGTAAAATTTCTGTATTAATTTTACAATAACATCGTTCAGCAAACATAACCTAACTTTCACAGATTGAGATTTCACGTGTGAGACAATTTTATTTTTTTACGTTGGCAGCACTAGTATGTTTTAGACCCTAGATATAATTCTGTAAATATTGTATCATCTATGATTTATATTCAATATCGAAATTTATTTAAATATTAAGGATACATTTGTTATTTTATTAATTAAAGAAATTTCATTATAGGAATTGAAAACTTTCTGGAATAAATAATAATTACATGCAGTTTGAAAATTATACCCATTGGATCAATAACTTTTTCATCTCTGTAGTATAATAATTAGGATAATTATAATAATAAACGTCTTTAAATTAAATTAAAATACAGTTTTATAAATGCTGTTTAATATTTATCTATGAATTTTAAGTTAGTGGGCGAAAGAGACGTAAGATGGCGCCACAGAGTCAAATAATTTTTTGTGTTAATGATAGATGGCGCCAAGAGAGTACGTTAACACTGATGGACGTTCGTGGACATATAAATTTATTTCATGTGGTTTTTGATAGATGGTGCTTGTGCCAGTTTTTATTTGTTTAATAAGTCCAAGATTGGCGTTTTATTTATTAATTAGAATGTACTTTTCCTTCATAAATCTATTTAAAAAATTAAAAGATATATATATATATATAGATTATTATAGAATTCTGGATGTACATTTAATACAGAAAGCTGTAAACTTGTAATTATAAACTAATTATAAATAGAAAAGAAGTAAAAAAGGTCAAAGTTATTTTAATTAATTAAATAAAAATGATTTGAAAATAATTAATAAATTATTAAATATCAACATATCAACTAAATGTGGTCAAAAGTCATACAGCTAAATGTGAAAATAATTTATTAATTATATTCAAACAATTTTTATTTAGTTTAATTATAATTAGTTTATAATCCATTTTTTTTTTAAATACGTCAATTTTGAAAAAAAAAAATAAGACTGCAATAACGTTTTTTTGTTGTTTGTATTGTGTGTACCATTTATTCTGACATCGAAATAACTCGAAAAATATGCGTTATACGAAAAAACGTTAGGAGATCAAAAATAAATATTTCCTGAGGGGACATTATCCTTTTTCGAATTCAGCCCGGGGCCGCTGCACCCTCAGTGGGTGTGGTGGGTTGCAAACTTTGAAATTTCAAATTGATACCTCCGTTTTTATATCGGATATTTAATCACTTGGTAAAACATTGTTTTAATAATTAAATAATAATTATTATTATTAGTTATTATTTCAAACCAGTTGATGAGCCAATTACTCTATTTAATATTAAATGTTCATAGTTTTTATTTGTTTTTTCCTTATACATTTTTATTACGTAAATAAAAATTAGTTGTATGATTAATTTATGACGACTCCGATTATTATTTTTTATAGAAGTTGTAATATACAGTAGTGTACGGTTGCAGCTGTACTAATTTGCTCCTCCAATAGATTTTGTCTTGAATTCAGATAAAGCCTACTAAATATACAGGCCGGAATGTCGGAGTGGGGAGTAAAGTATGATTGTTTTCTATCTAATGTTTGGTTAAGGATTACTTGTCTTGAAGTTAAAAAGTGTTTTCATTAACATAAGTTTCATGTTCAAGAATCTTCTGTAAAAGTTATTATTAAACATCATCTCTTGCGAACAAGAAAAACAAGAAGAAAAAAATGATTTATTTAATCATTTTTCTCTCTTGCTTTAGAAACCATGTCCCTGTGAAAAATAACAAAGGACGTGATTCGTCTATTAGTTCTGCTACAGTTAAAGAAGTGGAATCGTCGAATATTTCTTATTTATTTAAGTTGAAAAATGTCTTTTCTTATTCTACAGTTGGAAAATTCCAATTTAGTAAAATTAAATTTAGCATCCTCTTGATTATATTGTCTTTCCTTTATCTCGGGTAGCTTTATCCTTTCTCCAGTTAATAAGTACAGCGAATTCAAATACAAGGAAGGGCCTCCGTTAAGTAAATAAATAATTTGTGGGCATTTTTTTAAATTCTTTGTAACTTTGTAAATTGCGCTTTTAAAACGTTTATTTACAACAATAAAGATTAATAAACAATTACAAAAAGAAATATCATCCAGACATCTCGGAGACACCGCAATTTTGATTCACCGAGTCATGACTTTTAAGTGGCGAACCCAAATATGGATTGGATGTGTTCCGTCCCACATTTGCATTCGTGCCGTTTCACAGCCTTTTCTCCGCGATGAAAAGCCGGCGCCGATCGGAGCGCCGGGAACAAATTGCGCGCACGCCGCTGCATCCCAATCCCCGATCCCCGAATGCCCCCCCGTTCCCTTCGTTACCCCGATCCGCGGCATGCAAATGCGAATGCAAATTTCCGCTTTTATTGCGAACGCCCGGCGCAATCTATCCTCCTCTGCAAACTGCAAGGACCCGATTCCGATTCACACGTATGGATGCCACGCTCGCACACACGTGCACCAACTGCAGGAAACGAGACGAAACTGGGACTCGTCGATATTCTATTTATAAAATGGACATCTCTCGCAATTATGTTAATAAACTTTAATAAATTGTTAATTATTTCGGTTTTCATTACGATTAAATGAATGATATAGCAGAGATTCGAAAACATATCGTTCGCATTACTGGAATTAATTCCTATTAAAATGATAATAACTTCCATAATTGTTTCATAATCCTCGCTTTTGACTAGTTTCGACATAGCACAGTGTTCAAAAAGTTAAGCATTTTAGATGGTCGAAAGCAACGATTATATTTTAATTTTCATCAAATTATATAAATTACTTTGGCTTCCTCACAACACTTGGTAGTAGGATAAGATTCAATTAATAGGAAGAAATAATTGCTGTATAGTTCTCATTTCCTACTATAGAGTAGGTTAATAGGAAATGTTTTTTTTTTTTCAAGAAAAAGGGACAAATTCCATATTCTATCAGTCCTATAGACATAGCTCTTTCAGAAGCAAACACTTTTCATGGTGGTGGCGTATTCTTCTACGGCCATCCTCTTCCTCTTAATTTTGCCGTTTCCTGCATGAAATAAAATGTTACTAATCGTGACCCTCAGTGAAAAAAAAGGACTAATCGTAGAGGATGTGAAAGATGTTCAATGGTTCGAAGCGATATAAGCTTCCTATATTAATGTAGTCTTACGAGGGTGGTTTTCAGGAAGTCCAAAGGGGCAACAAACAAAACATTTAATACTTATTTACAGTAAAAAATGTTGCTATGGAATCTACAAAAATCGAGGAGAGAATGACGATGCACGTGGTACGTCTATGCTACAATTAATGGGCACCACCCCATGGGTGCGTGCGCTTAAACAGTGTAGTTGTCCTTCGTTGCGATTTTGTATTAAAATAACAGCAAGGCTATTTATTTGAACTACCCTTCTTTATGCTCTGAGATACGCCTTGGTTAACTAGTTGGACTTTCTCTTATTCCTACACCTTCTACTATCCACACCTGCCAACAAACCAACATTTCAATAAACAACAATTTGATCCCTGTGTGTAATGTTAAAATACACGCAATTGTAAAAAACAAATAATAATTTCTTCTTAAAAAAAATTATACACACACAAATAAATTATTAATATTTCGAATGCGCCTGAATTATTTCATTACAATCTGTTTTGATTGAATAGCCCAGCAAATAAACCAAAACTCCCATTGATTAAATCCCAACCTGATTAAAGATTACACGCCAAGGAGCCCGATGGCCCTTTTTTTTCCGTGTTGCGCAATCGATATTATTAATAGGGCCATATATTTACAGTTAATAACGGTGATCGCGGGGAAAATCAGAAACTCCCGCACGGCTCTAGGTGGCAATTTCTCCGCTGCGAGACGCTTTGATCTAATTTGACACTATTCAATAAAGCCCTCGGTGTTAGGGGTGGCAATTCCGGCGTCCCCGTAAGCAATACGGCCGGCGACGACCTAATTCCGGCACGGCCAGATAGAAAGAGGGAGAGACATACCCACACACACACACACCCACACACACACACACACATACACACATACATATAGATCCGATAATGGACTCGAAACACAATCGGCCAATCTAAGTTATATGTTCGGGGAGAGGAAGAAGAGTCGATTTAAAATGCCTTTTATTGATTTACACGATTTAAATGCAGTAAATTATTGAAAATATATGCATGTATGCATTTACAAAAAATAATTACGATTTTATAAAATTATAAAATTTTTATTCCGTGTAGAAATATTTTCTTCAAATTTTCAAAGAAAGGCGAAAAAGTTCAAAGGCGTACCGCTTATAACTTTTTTCGTAAAAAAAATACACCACAAATAGGTCGGAAGAGACTCTCCAAGCAGAAAAGCCTTTAAGACAAATACAGGGACACCAAAATCACAGCACAGGGTGTCTCAGCAACATACCTTCCCAGAAAGATGCTAAGGGTTTGCGCCAATAGATTGAGGATTGAGAATATGGGCTTAAACAAACGCCTTTGGATTTTCTCTATAGACAGGACATTTACGTACAAACTGGACAACCTGAAGAGAAATCTGTTTTCAGCTACGGTAGGCTCAAGAAAAGGGAAATAGTTTTCCTTGGCCATGGACAGTTCCACCTCTAAAATACCTGCTGAATACCCAAGTCATATGCAGACAAGAGAAAACGACACACAGAATTCTGAGGAGGATCTTTTCACAAGCGGAGAAAGAAACTAGGAAGGATAAGCTTTCTATAAAGACAAGGTGTCATGATATGTAATTTAACTATTTACACTCCAGCCTAACCAAGAGTGGATTATCAATAACACCAGCACTATATTAGTTAAAAGTATATACAAATAATGTAAAAGAAAAGTGTAATACTTTTGGAAGCAATTGCCCATATATAACCGAGGTTTACTGTGTCACAGAATTCTGTAATTTCGCGTTTTTTTTATATTCCCAAATTAGTAAGTTCGCCATAACAATTTGTGTGTGGTAAATTTTCTAACAGTAATTTTTATATTAAAATGTCTTCTATAGATATTTTTAAGTATCTCTAAATATTTGATCCCATTGTTCTCTTTCATAATGTAAGTACACAAATTCAAGTTATATAACTAAATACTTTTATCAACAGCACGTTTTTTAATTCCATAATAATTTTTTTTTTTTTTTACAACGCAAACGAAGTACTAAACACTACAAAAACCGTACAATTTCTAAAGCGATTTTCATCTCTGCGCTATTCTGCATAAAGTCCCCATAAAAGCACGAATTACATTTTTACGGGATGGCGAAATATGAACGAAATTTATGGCGCAGAAGGGCGTAACGTATAAACAGCTTAACAACGTTCAAAATTCATTTAAAGGACGCAACATGTAAAAAAGAGGAAAAAAAAAATGCGAAAACCCGACGCGCACTCTTCCATTATTACAAATCTCTGAAGACGCTCGAGTGATTTTCACGATCCATTTTGTTTGCGACTATAAAGCGCGGATTAAACCCCGTAATCAACCATCCCCCAGTTCATCGCCCATTTCGGGAGAGAAAGCGCGCGGGCTTAATTGAAAAAAAAAGAAACGAAAATAAAATAACACGAACCGAGGGGACAACTAAATGAAGTCGATTATTACTAAGACAGTGTGCAGATGAAGTAATTCCAGATCGGGAGGAGGGAAGGGATGATTGATGCAATATTAAAGGGCGGCGTGTTATTTTACGAGGGTGTGGGGGACGGCGCGGGGGGACGCGTCCACACTGTTGATTCAATCATTAGGTCCTGTTTGCTGAATTAATGGCGTCGCGGCGCCGTCTGGCGCCCCGGTCCTGGCGCCATCCAGTAAATATGGGACATAGAACATTGAGCATGGAGGAAGACGGTTACGTAATTTCGTATTGCATGCGAGGAGGAGCGACAGAGAGGGAGGGTTTTTTTTCCTTTTTAATCGCGTATTCGGAAAATGGGACGCGTATGCATGCGATTATCGTATGTTGGGATGCGGAAAATAAAGACATCGCTTTGCATTCAAGTCTTGCACACACAGAAACCGTCATAAGAATTAAATATATTTCTTTATACTTTATTATTTAAAATATTAATTTTAATTAGTTGAAATAAAATAGTAACAAAAAAAAATAGTAATAACTAAAAAAAAATGCGTGGCAACCGTAGTATATTTTATTATCAATAAATTCGGTCTGTTTAAGATTTACCAATCGATAGTAAGAAAAAAAAACAGGTTAAATGAATTATTATTATATGTCGAAAATAAACAGAAATAACTCCCTATTTGATTTCAACTGTTTATGTATATCCTCTTTGGTAAAACAGAATTATATTTATGTTCAACAACAATTGTGAATAAATCTTACTATCGTTGTTGAAACTGTAATCGCAAACAAAGAGAGTGTTTTTGTAAGTATTGTAATCGTTCACCCGGTTCCTCCACCATTTATTAAATGCATTTAAAGTTTAGTGCGTATTGATGATTTGTTGGAAATCTCTAATAAGAAATTATTATTAACCTCTAATAAGAATACAACTTTTTTCGTCAAAAAAATATTTTAGGCTGCAAAGGGCTGAAACTTTCTACACAAATAGTTTAAGGTAGAAAGTAGAATTTTTTTTTCGAATTTTGAATAATATTAACTGTGTTTTAATTAGTTTGCAATTCATTTTAAATGCAGGGTTTATTAAATAAATTCTGGCCATTGTTTTGTTTAATTTCATTAATTATTTTATTTCAATTTGTAATTATTATTACATATACATAACAAGTAGTAACCTCTCATTATCAATAACTGCAAGTTATAATTAAAGTTTAATAATTGGTGAAAGCGTCGGGATACAAATTATTTATTTATAAAATTACTAAAAATTGTTCACATATTAAAATAATTAAAAACATGTGTATATTTATTGATAATAATAAAATATTTATTCTCATAGAATGTATACAAATGATTTTCACAATAATTTATTTCATAAATTGAATTTACAGAAAGTTGGTTTTAAACAATGTTTTTAAATAAATGCATTTCTTGAGAACCTCCCTATACGTTATTCGATTTAATCGTATCACTTTATTATAGGGACAATTAGACATTAGCGATCAAGTAGTCAGACAGACAGAGACACCCAACTACATAATACACCAGATACAATGACAGAATTTCCTAAAAATTGCTGTGCTTTTTTTATATATATATATGTGCACGCAATAACTCAGCAACTGTTATTTGGAAAACGGAAAATGAAATAACTTTGCACAGAGCGCGCTGTATCCCCGGCATACGTATGATGCATCTGTCGCACTTTGGGAAATTTAATTCGCTTCGGCAAAGTTCTCAGACGTTTCCACACAATCAATAATTTTACAACACACACTATTATTATTATTTCTACGAATTATTATTATACATTTATCAAAAACATAAATGAATAAGCTAGAACTGCTTAATAATAAACCATAATTATACAATTTCGCAAACTGAAGTGGATTTTTATTTCATCTACAAAAAATGGATTTTTATTTTCAAGAAGGATCTGCAACGACCCCTAATTGTATCTCCTGCATTTGTTGAAGGTCCACAATAGCTAAATTGGGTGCGAATATAGGCGTAACCGTAGGAAGTTGTATCAGTAGCGATAATCTCTTTCAATTATATATGCATGGAAAAGTGTTTTTTTTTTGTATTTTGTAAATAAATCCAAACATCGAAGAAATAATTGGACAGAAAATTCTGCGTTAAACAGAATCAATTACGAAGCTCTGCATTGACTGAATGAATACTCGGTAAAATAATCTTTTCTCAAAACATAATCCCGAGCTCTGCACATCCCGAGCTCGATATTCCAGCGGACTCATCGAGTTTACATTTCATTATGAACCAGCCCATAATACCTGCATTACATGCTTATTTCATCCCGCATGCAAGTGACAGTGATGTGGCCATTTAATCCGCACAACAAATACCCCTCCGAAACGCAGACTGGACATAATCAGAGAAACACAATGAACCGCCGTTGCAGAACAGACACAATGCCGCAAATACTCGTAACGGGAGTGGGGAACACTGCCGGAGTCTGAGTCTCAATTAACGCGCGACAATTTGCGCCCGGATTAACCGGAACGAAATTCGCGGGCGCGCCATTCGAGCGCGGCTCGGCAGAGGGACGGAGGAACTTCGCCACCTGTGGCACAAAAAGAAATCAACAGGTTCGTTACTTTTTGAGAAACAGATGTCGCTCGTTTGTATTCCGCGATTCCGCAAAAGTAAATCGTCCGCAGCTGTGAAATATGGGGGTGTATTAAATTTAGTTGGGAAAATGGAATGATTGCGGTGAAAGGAGCAGATTTTGAATCATTTGTAAACTCCCAAAAGTTGAAACGAAACGGAAGATTTATTGTGTGCATATCACATTTTTAAATTAACAATAATATGAGTGGTCGTTTTTATATACCCTGACAGGGCATGAAAACAAAAGACGAGAAAAAACTAAATTCTATTTTTCAACATAGTTCCCCTGCTTTTGAATACAGGTTTAACACCGCTTCTAGTATAAAAATATTCATTGTTTTTTTTTGCAAAAAGGCTCTCAATAGCTGCTATAAATTCGTCATTGTTTCTAAATTTTATTATTTATTAGTCTGCTGAACTCGAATCTGCGATCAGACAGTTTTATTTCGTATGTTTTTCGAATTTTTAAAGAATGGCGAACAATTTCAAAGTTTACAACCTTTTTCATAAAAAAAATATTTTAGGCTGTAAAGGGCTGAAACTTTCTACAGGGATAGTTTAAAGTCTGCTGAACAGAAATCTGCCATCAGATAGTTTTTATTCCGAATAGATTTTTTTTTTGAAATTTCAAAAAAGTTCAAAGGGGTACCCCTTACAACTTTTTTCATAAAAAAAAATATTTTAGGCTGCAAAGGATGGGAAGTAATTCGAAAGAGATGATGATATCATTCGAGGCGTCCGCATATCACTTCTTCACCCTCCAGACTCCGCAGTAGAAACTATTGCGTCGCGGGTCTAACAACATGTATCTGCAAAGAACAAAGAATTAGTATTGATAGCTGTACCCTTTACCTTAACTGATCTACTGTTATCATCTGTAACTTAGAAGTATCCGAAAGATACTCCTTTTGAATTTTAACCATATTCTGACACCCCCTAAATCCCCTCCACAATGCTTCCAATACACTTCTACTGAATGCATCAGATTTTTAGATGAACGATTTAAATGAATCTTAAAAAAATAAGAACGTCTACAGAAAATGTGTATCTCAAGAAATCTTACTAATCATCCGTACATATAAAAAAATATCCACCACGTTTTACTGTTATATTTTCTCATTTCACCCACCTTAAGGCATTAAACAAGTCTATTTCGAGATATTTTGTATATTTATTTTTATCATATAAAATGATGTAGAAAAATAACATTTTTGTATTTCCGTTAATAAAAATATTTTAATAGTAGTAGTGATAACATTTTTAAATTAATTTCTATCTTAATAGTTCATAGTAAAAGTTCTCAAAGGTATTTCAGTAGCAAGTTTCCGAGCTGAGTATCCCGGGACGATAACGGGGTTCGTATTTAAGCCCTAATCTGCTTCGCGTGGAAGGCGAACGAAAATAAAATAATCACAGAGCCGGATAATTAGTTGCCCAAGATAATAATGGCGTTCCGCCCTTGCGATTTGTGCGGTTTGTTCGCCTCGGGAGTATTAAATACGGAATCGACACATTTAATTATGAGATAATCTGAGAGGACGTATAATACGGAGCAATGCTTGTAAATTGGGAAATTCATGAGAAATCTACCGGATGGGAATTTTATGTTTATTCAATTTAAATTTAAAGATTTGGCGGAAAGACAAATAGAAAATAATTAATACATTGTTTCTTTAAATTTTATATCTCTAAAAATATTTTAGAGAATATGAAAAAAAAATTGTTAACTGCATGGCTGTTTGAATATGAAAGTGTATTTATAAGAAAATCATAAATATTTTTAAATAGTAGGTTAAGAAAATCATAGAGCATTAAAAAAGAAATTAATCTTCATTTACCTACATTTTCCCCCGTCCCCATTCCTGCTAGACTCTCATTTTTCATTACCTCACGTGAATTACATAAAATAAACGGAACATCGCATGACCCTCCGGCTTTATTGCATAATCCTCTTAAATAGAACAACCCCTCATCCCTCCCTAAACCCTCCTCGACCATCTTCGCTCGCCATTATCAATGCCTCGCGTCGCGTTTTAATTAATGATCTTAATTAAATTAAAAGCCGCGCGCGAATTCAATTCCTATTCCAATTCCTGTTTCGACCCGGGCCTAATTATAATGTATATTTTTAAATTAAGGTTAATTAGTGGTGGCGAGTATGGGGTCGTCGCGGAAGGGCGGCAGGGGGTTGAGCGTGGCGAGGGAGCGGCCATCGCGTGCTGAAATGTCCCACAGAGAGTTCCATTAGCTAATAGAGCCCCCGCGAAGCGCCACCGGAATCGCAGTCAGGGAAGAATAATCATAATTATACGAAATAAAACGGCTGCGGGGAAATAAATATGGTCTCGGGCCCAACCCTTAGCGAGATTGCATTTAATAAAAATACATTTTTTTTTTAATCAACAATAATAAAATAATTCTAATACTAAATGAATATTTTTTTTTTATAAATTGAATATAAGTGTTCCAGAAAGAACATACAACCCAGAAGCATGGGTCCATAGACTGAGGATTGCATAATCGCTACATTGTGGCTCTTAAGCCGAACAAAGAAAAAAATGGCATTATTAATAAGCGAAGGCTAGTAAATAAGCATTATAATCGTTTACTATAATATATATGGATATTATAGACAAACAATTTTAATAAATGAAACACTTTATTAAAATTGAATTACAATATGTAAGAAATTAGAAGCCTCAACAATTATCAAAATAATTATAAAACATAAGAAGAGAAAACGTACGAATAATCGTTGCATAATTTAATGGTTGTAATTAGGAACAAACGAATACATACATGTTTTATTTATATTATTTTTTAATAAGGGTAATAATTACATATAATTAATAATAAAATTAAAATATTACGTTACAAAATAAATATTATTAAGATTATCACGAAAACTCTTCATGAAATAATTCTTACTTAATTAAGAAACAGGATACCGGTTAATTACTTTTCTTGCGTTCGCGCAAAACCGAAACTAATTAAACCGTGAATTGAATGTGGACGCGTTCAAAACATAAATCACTTTTTTGCCACTCTCCTCCCCTCCTAGCGAATTGGGAATTACATTATCTAATTCCGTTTGACTGTCTATTCAGGTCGGTTCCGTTCGAGAAAAGAAAAAGTTTGCGTGTTAACCACCCCCGGACTGGGAGAGGGTGTTCGTAATTTCCATTACCTAATACAGGAAGATCGAATCCGTGACTGAAACCGCCGGTGATTTAATTCAATTGTACTAATATCCAATTTTAAGTAGACAAATATTACTTTAAATCTATTTTTTTATGGTATGTCTTTTGTCAAGTACTTTTTTTTGTTATTTTCTTATTAGTTTTTTTTTAATTAATTAATCATCATAAAATTATTTGCTGTTTTATGCAATTACACTTATATTAATAATAAATACCTGACATAACATACATAAGGAGTTAGATTTAAATTAATTATATATTTTAAATTGACTTCAGATGTGTATTTTTTAAAATATGAATTGTGTTGTTGCATGGCATTAATTACAATAATAAAAGTGGTATTTCTGTTCTTTTATCTATTACATTCTGGCACATTATAAATTCAAGATGTTAATGAACTTTAAAGTCATTTATTTTATTTTTTTTATTAACCGATAATATATATATCGTAGTGGGTTTATTGACCCTTCAAAAATGTCTAGTTGGTGGAAGGCCACGCAACGATACATTTTCCATTAAGAAAAAATAAATCACGTCTGTCGAGTGTGTTTATATTACGCATAGGATTTTTTTGTTTACGATCGTTGGAAGTACTTCACGAGAGAGATAATTCATAAGCTGCATTTTTAGGAGAAAAAATATTTTATTAAAATCATTTACAAAATTAAATAAAATAAAATTATGACTTTAAATACTTTGTATGAAATTGACTATAATTAGAATTTCATTATAATATAATAAGTCAATTTATAATACATAATTAATTTAATTCTAATTTTTTATGCATGTTGTGTCAAGTACATTATAATTTGAAGTAATACAATAATAATTGATATTTAATAATTCAATAACTATTAAAAATTGACAGGGAGATTCGGATTTTTATTCGTATCTATATAATTAGATAAAATTATAGCATGTGATGATGATTGATTAAGTAAAGGTAATTACATTACTTCCACTGATAAGGATAGTAATAAAAACACTTGACACGAGACACACAATAGAAAAATTACAATTAAATTGATGTTGTATTTTAAACTGACTTACCATAATAATTTTATGATTAATCATTAATGTAAACAAAATTCTAATTACACACGCATCACTTAATCCACATTTTTGGTATGATCGAATATGTGATGAATAAATTCCTTCGATATTTTTATTTTCATACTACATATATTTTTATTTATATTTAAATACTCACAAAATAAAACTATTCTTTTATGTATGGAATTATTATTGTTATTATTAAAAAATATTTGCATATATGTGACTGTGTTGAAAGGATGAATAAGGGTGACCTTTCGTGGGGGTGGGTGCACAAGCCGGAGGGGTGGAGGAGGTTTGAAATGCCGCGTCCTCGGTTGGCTGGAGGGCCAGCGGCATGTGAAATGCCAACCGCTCGGTTATTAGCGCGCCCCCCTTTTATGGGGGGTGAGATATGTCATACTTTTATTACAGGCCGTTGAAGGGGGCCATATTGCAGGGTGAAAGGACCGACCGATCGTTTCATTACACTGTCATAAAATTAATACAAGAAAAATCGCTCTCGTTTAATTAAAATTAGCGCAGCGATGATTAAAAATTTAAATAAACGGGCTAATGTTTATATATTTTTAATAAAAAAATAATTTTGCTGTATATATATATATATATATATATATATATGTACAGAGTGGCGCAAGATTACGATGAAGTCCAATATCTCAGTTATAAAGAAATATACAACAAAATGTTACTTATATTATTAGTAGCTACTGTCAAAATTCACATTTTAAAATTAGTTTCATATATACAAGGCTAGTAAATAAGCATTATAATCGTTTACTATAATATATATGAATATTATAGACAACAATTTTTAATAAATGAAACACTTTATTAAAATTGAATTACAATATATAAGAAATTAGAAGCCTCAACAATTTTCAAAATAATCACCTAACGTATCAAACATATGTTTTTTTAAATGGAATAATATATTTTTTATGAAGATTTTCGATTCTACATTTAAAAATAATCATTTTTTATATAAGATTTAATAGGTCAATTTTTCATAGTTTAAAAGTTATAAACAAATGAATGTTGAAATCGATAGATGTTTAGAGCCTAATATTTCAATAATGAAAAATGAAATAAACATTCTGTCAACGCCATACAAATGCAAAAATACTTAATAATAAAAGAAATACTCTTCTTTTCTCTTAAAACAAATTTTTATATACAAGGTGAAGCAATACGCAAAATGATTTTTTTCTCTTTTTACTTAAAAGGGACACGCTATATTTTTTATGCTATTTTAATAGAAAATTAATCACTCTTCATTTTTTATATAACATATTAAATAGCTACCGTTTACCGTTTTTCAGATATTTAATCTCAAATACAAATTTGGTATAGAATTTTTAAGCAAAGTAGGCCGTGCCAGAACAACTAATTTATTTAGTTGTGAAAGTTACGCGAACACAAATATAAAATAATTTATTGAAACGAATAATCAAGTGTATTAATTAAAATACATCATAATTCATACATATGTTTTTACCACGGGATAAATGAGAATTTAATAAAAAAAGTAAATAAATATTAAGCTGTAATTATTTTAATACATTTAAATAGGTATGTTCTTGGCTGTGCGCCAGGATCCAGGTACAACGAATCTTCTTATCTCAGGAATGCGTTCTCGGAGTGAGTCATCGATCGTATTTTTCTTCTTGATTTGAGATAATTGCGCTCTTGTATTTCGATTCAGTCGTCCGAAAAACGCGCAGTGTTCACTAATCCGGTTTAATTTTTAACGTTAGAAATTATTAATAATTAAAAACGCGATTTATTTTTGTTTATGAACAAGTGGTAATTAGTGAGTGGTGGAGGTGAGTTGGTTTTCGATTCACCAGGAATGGGTTGGAAGTTATTTTTTCTATTAAGGTATGTTAATATTAATAATTTATTTTTAAACAGATTTTACGATTTCTATTATTATCATCAATTTATTCTCCAAAATTGCATTTATCAATAAATTACTTTCGCAATAAACAAATGCGATTTTCGCAAGACTAAAGTAGGTATACATTAGTTCTAATTTCATTAATGAAGATTTGCTAGTTTGTTTTGCGATTCCTATTCTTTTAAATCGTCCACATCGCAAAAATTATGTTTAATATTAAATTAATTTTGCAACAAAGAAAACATTTTTTTCGTAAATTTTTAATCATTTTCATCACTTAACCCGCGGTGAAATATTTTTGAATAATCTTTGAAATTTTCCAAAAAACTAACATTTGTTTTTTTTCCTACAAAATGTTATAATAAATGGAAGATGTGCCGTCTCTTGCTTAAATACGCTTCTATCCTATTCCATAATTACTTTTAATATTATTTTATAAATTAATATAATTTATTTTTAATTTATTTATATATTTATGTTTTTAATTACAATGATATTAAAAATTTGGTATGTTGCGTCGAAAAAAATGTAAATAAAAAAATAAATACTTCATATAAATAATTTTCATTAAAAATACATTTCCAATTACAAATTTCTATTTTTGGTCAAGTTATTTGTGAAAAATATGCAATGAACGGAAATACTCAATGTATAGAGAATCAGCTGGTGGCCTAGAATCTAGATGGTGATAGCTAAAAAGAGGGTAGTAGGGGGGTTGTAAGGGCGCGCGCATGCGCCTCGGGCAAAGCGCAACAGGCGATCAATAATACGGGCATTTCTCGGTTATACAGGGTGATCGCACGAAAATGCATTTACGTTATTTAGGAAAGCACATATTGACATAATTAATTCGGGTCGAAACTCCTGTTCTCCTGGCGCATTCACCATTAATTCATATCGAATGTTTTTAGTAAACGAGGCATTTGGAATTAATTATATTCGTATTAATAAAAGCAATGCTTACTGAAATTATTAGAATCATCGAAATTAATCGAATTATAATAACAAATATGAATGAATTTCAAAAAACTACCAATAAAATAAAAACATTTTTTATTACATAAAATACACCTGCTGTTGCATATCAATAAAATATTGCATAATGCAACAAATTTTGATCCGAGAAAAATGTGATGCAAAATCCAACAAAAAAACGTTACTTAATATAAAGCCATCTGCAGACACGTGTTTCTGGATCTATCCCTCGTCAGTACAGCTCTCCCTTACATAACTCTTTTCTATTTATGTAGTAATATGATATGTTTTACTATTATTTACATATACACACATCTTTATTCAAACTATATAAGACATATTTTATGTTTTTATATTGTTGAATACGTGTTCTAATGATGTAATAAATAATATATTTTAAATTAAGCCAGTTATATACATAACAAACACTCTGTAATTACCAAACAAACCACTGTCCTAATTATAAAGGGTTGATGATATCTGCTTGTTATTAAAACCCTAATGGTAGGAGTCTTTAATTGGATCAATTGCAGCTCTAATCTAAAACATACATTTGTACATTAAAAATCAACTATCGAGAAAACTGTTTGTGATACTTTTACGTAACTTTTTAATTAATTGTACGTACATCCAGTCAACGAAAAGGATTGCTATATTAATAATTTAGAGATGAATTGTTAATATAATTGCTCGTGAATAAAAACGTGAAAACCAAAACAAATACAATCCGGAGCGTTGAATAACTAATAAACCGTAATTTATAAAACAAAAGCTTAGTAATTATGTTAATGCCCTCGAATAAACCCGAAACAATATTGTTAAACAGCGTTATGTTAATATCCGATTTTGCATAAAAGGCAATAAAGCCTTTCGCATCCGACAATAATGATTCCCGCGCGCGCGGGCATTACGTTTTATTATTATTATTATTTCTTCCCTATTTTTTAGCATCGCGATTTTTCACGATGACGATTCAGGGACGGGCGCTCCCCGCTCCGATCAGTCAAATCGAGCGCGTGAGAAATGCCCGTCATATTTCCACGTATGCGGTAATTTATGCGGACGGGGCGCTAATGAGCTTGTTAGGGCCACACTCCCGGGGGCGAGATCTTTCCCTAATTTTATTATGCGCTCGTATTTTACGCGTCGCTCGTATAAACGGTTCGTACGAGCCGCTCCTCTCGGCGATGATGGCGATGACGATAATAAAAAAAAAGAGCTGATGCAATATTAAGGGTGTCGGACACTTTGGCACCTGTTTCGTGTTTTATTTCATACTTGTTGTTTATAACCAATTTATATTAAAAACTGAAATTTTCATCAGGTGTAATAAAAAAATTAAGGATTATTTAAAAACTAAACAAACACTAAACAAGTCAATGGAATTGAGAGGCTATACAAAAAAAAAATGAAACTATATAAACAGTTAGTAATACCAATTCAGAGATTTATAATTATTGGGGTGGACCTTTTCTTTTATTTGAAATGTTAATACAACTTACGTGATTTTTATTTTCTTGAATTAATGATGATGTATGTAAAACTGGTTAAAAATGTTTTTTTAAGGTATTTTATTTGTATATGTCTAAGAGGCTAATTACAGAACTGTAATGATATATCTTAAGCGAATAAATGTACTTAACAAATTATAGAATTTTATCACTAAGTGAAAGCGTAAGAATGTGCAGATGCAGCATGTGAATGCATTTGGAACAAATCGCATTTTTTTCAACGATTTTAGGCTTTATACATAAATCACATAGGACTTACTATTTCAATAATAAATTTGCATTGTATTAGAAGGCTAATATTATATATATATATACATATATATAATTTTCTACTTGATTTATAATAGCTATTCGAAAAGATTATATTATAATTATATTATAATATTACATAAATTTCTTCAACATGCAAGAAAATTAAATTCTCTTCCGTATAGTAAGCAACAGTGCTATAGAAAGATAGTCAACTTTACAAAAAAGAAACCCAACACATAAATTGCGAATTCGTTCAAAAGATAAATTTCAAGCGTATTAACATAAAACGACCGGAGGAGGAACGCGAGCGAAAAATCCGTCATCCGTTCGCGGATTTGAAGAGAGCCGTGAGCCTTCCCTCCTTCCACCGCTCAATCGATTTAATCTCCCGAATGTACAGTATTGTCTTTACGCGATTATCCTTTATGCAAAGACGGTGCACAGGACGGGATGGCAACGAGGACGCGTCCTCCCCTTGCTCACCTCCCCGTCGTCCGGATTGCGGGATCCGGAACGATAAGGCATGGATTTTCGCGACGAGTGCCTCTCGGCTCCGGGCTTGACGATGATGCACAAGGACGCGCTTTCTTCGTTCCTCTTTTCCGCCTCGGAGCGCATAAATTACTTTCAACTTTTGCCCAGAGATGGAAACAGATAGGGGACGAGGATTGGGAAAGAGAGAGGACGATAAGGGAAGGTTTTAATCATCGATGATATCGCGGGAAAATTTCGCGGAATTGTAAAACGGGAAGCTCGTTTAATTAACACTATGATTTAAACTGTATATTGGAGATTTTCTAATTACACTTTGCTGGAGTCGTGGCGGATTTTCCGAGACGAGTTGAACATTTAAATTCCATCTATTCGGTTTATTTTTATTTATTTAATGAATTTCGTTTCCTGTTCTCATAAACACGACAAGTTCGCCTTTCTTTAGTGGACGAAACAACGATTCTCTGTTGTCTAACTTATAGACTCGAATCGTTGACGTTACCACGTGAAATCTGGCTAAAGATGGCGCTTGCGTCTTCTTTTATTCGATATGATTATTCGGTTTATATTATATGAAATATTGCTTAATTATAGCAATAAAATGCTCTATAAATGATATGATTTAATTTTTGAATTCAATTTTGAATTAAATTTCGTGCAACTTTTTGTACAATTTAATTCATATACCAAATAGACCATAAGCAGCGTTTTTTTGTCATTATGACAAAAATTAATATTAATTTTATCATATGTGTTACCTAGCAGATATTTTAATTTATTACTGATATAGTAAGCTGCATTGATTTTAATGAATAATTTTAATAATTTCTCTTCCAGAATATATTTCTAATGAGATTTACAAATGAAGGATAGGAATACAAAGTGTTTTATTTTTAATATTTACTTTTCATTATTGAACATTTTACGTTGTATTTTATTAATAAAATCCTGTGATTATACAAAAACATTAATAAAGAAAACAGTATACAGCTTGATTGTTTGCAGACTATTGTTTAATATAAAATATGCACATACATTTTAAAACTTTAATTTTAAGGCGACCCGCTTTTCCCTCTTTCGATAAATAATTGCAAAACTCTACAATGCTGCGGCCAACAAATTTTGTGTTCGCAGTTAATTAAAGCTCGTCGAGCGAAATTACTTCGCCGCCGCCGCTGCCGCCGCCACCAGTTGCCAGCGCCTTGCCTTCCGTGCGCCGAAACGAAAATCGAATTTCGACCGACCGCACGTTTTATAAACGTTTATGGCCGGGATTTATCGCCGTGCTTGCTTCGAGTAGAGGGGGCCGTTCGAGGATGTGTTAATAGATGTCTTTGACTAACTAACTGCTTAAAGTGATTGATTTTACTTCGCCCCCCCCCCAAAAAAAAAAGGGAACACACATCGAGTGAGAGGTTTACTGAACTCTATTGATTTTTATAAAGTGTTTCAACAGAAAGAATTATTGCAAACAATTAAAATATTCCATGGGAGTAATTCGAAGGGGGTAGAAAAGACGATAGCGCAAGATGCATAGATACCTTATATGTTTCTTCATTGAGAATGAACACGTACGAAATGTCATTTGGACTAAAATAAATTTAGTGAAGAAAAGTTTACAGTATTTCTTATTACACTTTTATTCTATATTGTATACTTACGGTTGGAAATTCACACTATTATGAAGTATGACTTTTTACGTGAAAGTACAGCATCGCAGATTGTACAAAGCAGTGGTGTATTTTAATGAATAAAATAATTCCTTATATTTGTCAGATCCATGGTTATATTTAAATTAATACCCCGGCGCATTCACCATATATTAACACAATTTATTTACATCTAACATTGTCGATTAGTAACAATATTAAACAACAATGTTAGATGTATATTGTGTTAATATATGGTGGATGCGCCGGGATATTAATTTAAATATAACCATGGACCTCTTGAATGTAATTTTTATTTACTATTAGTTTGATAATGACTACTAAGTATAAAAGTGTATTTAATATACACAAAGTTATAAAATATTTCTTTTTTTTTTCTTGAATTAAATTCTTATTTATCCCGTGCAAAAACATTTTTTATGTAATAATTATGAATTATTTTAATTAGTACACTTGGTTGTTCGTTTCACTTTTTTTATATATTTGAAATCATGGAATTAGATGCAAATGACGATAGTAAAAAAAACCTGGTATTATGTTACAGGTATTTTTTGTTAACTTTACATTTTTATAAAAAAAATAAATTTAAGCAATTGTTTCCACCTGCCCGGTAAGAAATCAGGAAAAGCTCCGGACGCCGCAAAACCCGATACCGCGGGAAGCTCCCGTTCCGCGCCGGGGTGTATTAAAAATAATGAGGCTGTTAAGACCTGGCCTCTCGTGAAACCAAACCTCTCTGATTCTAATTAAATTAAGAATAATTGGATTCTTTCCGGCGTTGTTGAATGTGAATAAAATCTACGGAATTAACGGAGAAACCAGCACGAGTTTGTGTTCGCTGTAAAAAAAATGGAGAGAAAATTAAGCACAGAGCTTCGAAACAAAATTTAGTTGAGAGTTTGAGGTATGATGCATGGCGCAAGGAAAGTGTTTCTCTGCTATGAGGCTAACATCGTCTCCAAAAGAATTATTATTTTAATAATTGATAAATAATATGCCCTTTATGTAAAAGTTTATGTAAAAGTGTTTGAATCAATGGACCACTCCTGGAGGAGAGTAAGAGAGAGACGAAACAAATGGGATTTATAAAAACATGTGTTTTCCTAGTTAGACCGAAGACTTATTAAGTAATGTGTTATATTGTGAGGATTTTCTTTAATACAAAATAGCTCTACGTTTTTATTTTTTCCGTTTGTAAATGTTTGGTCTGTGAGAAAAATCCATGTCAATTAATTTCAAAAAAACCTGTGATGATCTAAACATAGGACTATGTAGAATAAAATTATTAACTCACTATATATATAAAATAATAAATAAACTGAATTTGTATTGTTTCATTATTTTATTTATTTACAAATTATTTCTCAATTGGTAAAATCAATCGTTATTAATATAAAAATTATTAAATTAATCACATTAATTTATTTAAAACAAAAATAAACACATTGCAATTTATTACATTACCCATTCGAATACAATATATAGAATTTAAATTAAAAAACAACAGCAACTCGTCGGCACGGAATAATTTCCAATTCGAATTTACACAATTAATTTATTCCATTCGCTTTCCCGTTTAATCGCGATATTTATTAGTAATTAATCGTTGAAAAATCGAAATGCAATTGCTTACATTTTAATATTAAATCGGGGGAAGCGAGCCGGTATCCCGTGGAGGGAATCAATTACGCCGTCTCTAATGTCTAATTAAAACGATTCGATTTTTATACTCGCGAGAATGTTTTCTTTGATTGTAAGGTTTGTTTGATTCCATTGGGTGGGATTGATTTCAATATATTTATTATTTTATATGCAGGTGAAAAAATCTATACTGTTATTGGTTTGGAATTGGTGATAGATATTTTATAATTGTTATGATAGAAAATTGTTTGTCTACTTTTTATTAACCATAATAATTAAGAGATAACTCAAGCGCCATCTGTTGCCTAATTTCATGTGGTATCGTCAATGATTTGTGTTCTACCAGGCAAACGACCGAGAATCGTGCAATGTTTCGTCCACTATATATATATATATATATATATATATATATACCTAAAGCTCGTATAAATATATATATATATATATATATATTGAAATCGCCTTATTTTAGTGGATATATATATATTTGAAATAATTTGAAAGATCTCGAATATTTTGATAAATCTATTAATAATCGTGGCTTTACTCAAATAATTGCTCTGGCTGATATTAATTTAAGAGTTTAAGAATCAAATTCTTAATGAGGCTTAAATATAATGAGATTTTTAAGTTTGTTGTTAGCGTGAACTAACTATAAATTGTTTTGTTCAGGAATAACAGTTAATCTTAGCAACAAATAATCAAATCTATTCACATGACAATATTGAAATATACCAACAAACGTTTTAATCCCACTCACGAGAGAGAGTAACTTGCGGACGAATCATCATCGAGTTAATGATAATTGATATACCTGTTGAGATCCTAATCTGGTGAGTGTGTGTTTGCGCTAGAGTGTGAGAGTTTCCATCGCACTCGGGCAAGGTAAACAATACGGTCGGCCCGACGAAACTGAACCTTCAAGCTAATGGCGCGTTCGGGATTCGGCTTATAAATATTTGCCAGCCTGCTAAAATCATCGCGCAGTGTCGCAGAATCGAATGTCGCTGCCTGCGGGCTTTTAAGTGCCTTGTGGTGTCTCGCGAAAATAATGGATCGAGTTGGGGGCGAAACGGAAAACGGTTTCTGGTGTGAAATTAAATTTTACCGCGAAATGTTCTATTTTATTCAAGAAGTTTTGTTGATGTTCAGATTTATAGGGAATACGAAAATAAAAATGCCATCTGTTTTTTTTTTAAATAAATGATATAATAAATAATTTATTAATTATTTTCAAATCATTTTTATTTAATTTATTTTTTAAGTTATTGCAAGAAAAACATAATAGAGAATCTATGCAATATTTCAAACATATTATTAATGAAGTACATCATAATCGATGGTTGAAGGAGTGCCTCAGAAGTTCCATTTCGTCCATATTTACGCAGTGACATTCGCAACAAACCCAATTTTCACATAATCCGCACCCCCGCTTTCCGATAAAGAAATCGACGGGCGGTATCTGGCCAGGAGGGCGGCCGGCTGCCACCCCCGCCGGCGCAAGCCCCCCTTTCTCCCTCCTTCACTCGGAGCGCAATTTAATTAAATGAAATGCATGGGCGCCGCCTCGTGACCTGTCACCGTATATTAATAACAATCCTCGACCGCGCGCACGCGATGTTTCCTCGTGATGTTGATGATGATGATGATAAGATACCTTTCCTCGTTTTCTTGTGTCAACCGCGCCTAAATAAATATAAATGAGCGCGCGGATGAGAGGAGAAAATAAAAGAGAAAACGGTGATTGATTGATTGATAGGGAAAAACGTGTTTACGTCCGAAGGGGGGCGGGGGTGGAGAGAGAGACGGGGGGTTGTTTTTAATTTCTTTTTCCTCGGGCGGGCCCAACCCTAGAGTTTTCCACTTTCATCAAATGTTGCCGATAATGGAATTGTCCGGTCGGATCCGGTTATTAATATGTGTTTTATTTCTCGGAGGCAATTGGGCCCACGCTGGGACGTCGAAACAGAAAAACTAAACGAAATAATAATGGTTATATATATATATGTGATAATACATGTAAAACTTAATTAGATGATTATTTCCATTAAGATCCTGTAAAAAAGTATAGAGAAAATTTACAGGTTCTTAATGGAAATAATCATCTAATTAAGTTTTACTTTGAAGCGTCGTATAAACCATTAAAAACCCAAATCTATGTACTAAAGGACATATAATTAATATTCACGAAACTGCAATGCAATATTCATATTAAAATCGCATAAAATGAAAAATACGTTTTTAGCATCGATTAGTACATTTTTCTTGTTTTCGCTTTACATTATTTCTTAATTGTGATTTGATTATTTGCATATAAATTGATTTATTTTAACACCAATATATATATATACTGTTTGTATTATTTTTGTAAAAAGGTGATTCCCAAATAAAATCATTATTATTAATATTAATGCATTCTTTTTTAATTAGAACTCAATTTATTTTTCATTTCATACATCTTTTTTGTTTTATTTTCCTTTACACAATCTACAAAACACAAAACGAAAAGCCGAACGATTAAAGTGTGCATAATAATCCTGCAATAAATGTTACAAACAAAACAATTATCATGTTGAATTCCAACCGATTAACTATTCAGAAAAGGTAAGCGGTGAAATTAAAGTATTAAAGGGTAAAATTAAAAACAACAACGACAAGACAAACACAGAAATTCAATACGATTTGCATAAAAGGAGGAAGTGAAATAATAAGATTTGCTCGATGTGGATAATTTGCATACACTTTTATAGCCCAAGACATGTTTAATTAATCAATCAAGCAATTAATTGTGACTCAATTGTGAGTAACAATTTAATTCATGCGTAATTTTTAAATGATTGTTTTCTTTTATTAATAATTATTTCTGCTCTATGTAACTTAAAGACATTATCCAAGTAATATCCATTATTTGAAATTTGTTTTTAATTCAGTAGTTGTAAATGTTAAATGTGCGTGTTAAGAATTTTATATTCAGAACAGAATATTTCAAACAAAAAACATAAATAGAAAAGAGTATATATTCACTCGGTCAGAGTTATTTAATAAATTAAATAAAAAAAAACGACTACTGGTTTAAAAGATACTAATAAATAATTCAGAAAGAAAATATTTTTCTAAAAGACATCCGGCTATATTATGTCCGCGTAAATAATTAATCATGACATTAATAGTAGTTCTAATCAATTTAGACCTGTGGTTTAAAATTAATTATTTTAGAAAAAAAGTTTTATTTTTTGAAAATAATGCGTGTTTCGATACTCAGAAATAATTATAAACCGGATTGCAGGGTTTATAAGTTTAATATATTGTTTTGTTTATTTGTATATTATTTTTTAAAAATAATAATTTAAGAACCGTTATTTTATAACTAAAATCCATTAAATGAGACTTTTAGTTTGATAATGACATTTATAATGTCGAAAAATAAAAAAAAACATAGTTATACAAAAATGTGTTTCATTATATCATATTAAATGAGATAATTGAAATGTTCTGTCCTGACTATAATATTCAATTTTAGTTCCATATCATCATGAAACAATATAATTTCGTATATATATATTTGCTTTATTTCGTTTCCGGTTCACTTTTTTTTTTAATTCGATCTTGGTTTAAGTGTACGACTAGCCGGAGGCGGCAGTCTTGTGAAACCGGCAGCGTCGAACACAGGGAGGACTTCCTTGCTCTGTCGCAGCAGCTCCTTCTTGAAAGGCTCCGTGGGGAAATAAGTGGCTCCATAAAAGTCAAGTCCTTGCTGGAGGAGGTTGTTGTACTCCTCTAAGGAGGCCAGAGTCACCCTGATCGGGTTCGGCGTGCCTGGCGCTTGGTCGATTTTCGGTGAAACACGAGATACTTCCACCTAGAAATTTTAAAAAAATAATAAAGAGTAGTTTTAATTACATTTACAAATGCATTACTAAAAAAAACAATTCAGACTACATAATGTTACCAAAATCGCAGTGACATAAATAAAACTAACATAACATATTTTGTAAAATTTCAATTTCATGCTTCTTCTATTTCAAGATTTGTCTCGGCCCTTCCACCATTTTCGGTAATTTATTACTTAATAAATATTTTGGTCCACTTATAAAATATTTATAATTTACAAATAATATTTACATATTAATCCTGGTATCAACGAATGTAGTTTCACTATCTGAGTAAGGACATGCGATTGGTCAACGGTGAGAAATAAAATGCTGATAGAAAAGCCTCAGATGTCAAATCAGAAACCAGCTCTATTGATTACTAAATATACAAACACACGCATTGTTGCCTGTGTTGAGCATGTTGTTCTCTGCGCCTTGATAGGATAATACGAATAGACAAGTGAAGAACGGAATACAAAGTGTTTTATTTTTAATTGTTTCAATCTCTTCAAAACATCAGCCAACATTTTTTTTACAATTTCCTTCTCTTAATTTAGTAGCTTTTCACTTACCACTGATGTGTATCTATACAAACTGGCCCTTATATCATCTTCGGGTAAATCCATGGGCACCTCGTGGACGAGGAGCGAGAAGGTTTTCTGAGGTCTGCAGGGGATCGCCACTTTTCTGTATAATCGTCCACCTGTTACCTGGAAGTCAACAATATATGCATGTGTTAAAGAAATAACAAATAAGAGTAAAATCAATGGATGTGATTTTGCATGGAAAGGCACTTTTTGTATAATTAAAATTGAATGAAAACGGCTAATATTTGATAAATATTTCCTTACTCTTTAAATGATTACAGACATGTTTTGACTGTTAATCCTTAAAACATATACTATATACATTTAAGTATTGTTGTGATTAATTTCACAATTTTACACACTTACTTAAATTGGAGTTGATATTAATCCGAATATATTTTTTTTAATTGTTTTTTTTTAATTTTTAGTGTAATTTAGTAAACTGAACAATAATAAATTAAATAAAAATATAATAATATAATAATAAATCCTTTTTTCTATTAAAACAATATCATTTTCTAATAATAATTTAATAAAGAAACGAAATAAAGCCCATTATGAATTAATTTATAATTTTCGTTAATTCGTTAGTCTGTGAAACTAAAATGATACATGAATGACTGTTAATTTTGTTTCTTTCATTAAAATGAAAGCAGTACCCAAGCAATTCGATCCCTGAATGACGACTGGAAACCACTAACGCGATGAGACACTGAAGTGGGCTGTAATTTCAATCAAACAATTATTCAGACTTTACTAAAAACGACAAGAAATTTAAAACTATTTAAAATAAAATATGTGTTTTATATATGCTACATACTACTTTCATTTTATTTATTTTAACAGTCATTTGATGTTAGTTCTTGCTTATATATTTAATTTCCGCGTTAATGGGTTATTATTATGATGGAATTACGTATACTAATTTAAAAAGAACTAATTTTTATGAAGTTTACATTTCAACTTTTACTTCACTACTGTGTAGCGAAACAATTGTTGCCAACATTAAATCAAAAACTTAGTAGTTTCATTTAAAGATAATATATATCTTAATTTCTCGTTCATTTGTTTGATATGCAGAAACTCTGCATTTACTATTGTGGTGATTGCTGAAAGTTTAATTATTTTGAAAAATTCTATGGTCGAGGTAATTACTTGATGTTTTCGTATTAAATATATCTTATTGAAGAGTGTTAATATTTATGTAAATATGTAACACAATTAACTTATTATTAAATAACTTAAAAACAATCCAGTGTTTCACTTATAAAAAAATGTTAAATTTTTTTATTCAATTTGTAATGTTTCTAAAATATTAAATTATCCTGAATTGAAGCTTCTACTTTGCAACACATCGTTGATAAATAAATTTACCTTAAAACAACTTGAAGCTTTAAATAATGGACAGTTCAGGTTTCTACTTTAATTGAGATTTAATTAAGTGCTTTTATCAGAAGCCAAAATAATATACGTATTTTAATAAAATGATATAAAAACATAAATAAAGTTTATTTAATACCTAACTTATGCTTTTATATCATGATATATAAAAACATTGATAGTTATATATTCAACTTTTGTAGAATTGTATTACGCAAGTTAAATTCGTTGTCCTCACCTTATGGAACCCTTTTCGGAAGACCTGCTGGTAATCGTCCGGCTCGGAGAACTTGAACAAAATCCCGGTCGCTGTTTTCGTTAAGCTGAAACTGCCCCTGAAGTTGAGCTTGTCGCAGATATTGGCCGCTTTATCCAAGCTTAGATCGTGTGACGGCGTCAACAAGAAAGCACCTGAAACGAAAATTTACAATAAAAACAAACGAGAAGGATTAGAACTTTGAACGCTCATCAATTTTATGATCTTGCAAATATGTTATTACATCATTCAGTATCTCCATCGATCATTTAACATGCGCGGTATAAGAACTCAAAATATGCTAAGCTAATATTCAAACTGTACGCTTTATTATTAATTAAATCTGTATAGTTTCAATTATAATTTATTGTTAAACTGATTGTGTATAATAATGGGAATATTATTTGTAAAAACAAACGTAGATATAAACAAGAATTACGAATTAATTAGTTTTCGGAAAGTCCGATTGCGTGTCGATTTTAAAGTTCAATTCGCACCATGTGCAGCAATTTATAATAAGAAAATAATTATAGGGAAAACCCTAGTTCCCGCGAAACAATCTACACACATTTTAACAATAATTATCGTAATCATAAACACACGCTTATATATACCGATTTAAATTTTACAAATTGAATAAACACATGAATTTATAAATTTTATCATTTCTATAATAATAATTTTAGTTAACAGGTTGAGCGTCAAGGCGATTTTTTCGCCCTGGACAAAACTGTTTTTTTATTACCACCTAATAGTAATTGACAATAAATGTGGCGTTCTATATTTTTAATAATTTTTTCTAATAAAAATATGTTCAGTAATTTATTTTATAAAGTTAAAAAACAGCTATCAGTAGTCTAGTATCAGTGTTCAATAGTGCGAGGACGTAGGAAAGACATAATTCGATAAATTTGAATTCGTTTGATCCAGCCAGAATCGAGATTTCACATTAAAACAACTTCTTCCCGGGCAAATACCCCGCCTGACATTGAACTACATAATGTAAATTTATAACTGTATTTGCGTCCTCTAAAAAACATACAATAAGATATATTTTTCTAAAATAGTTATTAATTGAAAATAATAATATTTAATCAAAGTTTGGTTAAGTGTGCTTGAATCAAAATTCAAATTGAAAACACCTTGCATCCGCATCGATTCGTCGATTTCGCCTCCTTGAAGTGTTCACAAAGTGAAAGGGATAATTAACCATTAGGCCCTTTTCGCCGTATTAAAATATTAACGCGTTTATAAAGGCTCGTTGTTAAATTAAAATCTGGCAGAGAGGGAAGGGGGTGGTTTATTAAAATTCATGAGCGATTATTGCACGCCTTTCCTCTTAAAATCCAGAATGTGCATTTTTTATACATTCTTTTTTCTCTCTGCAGAGCATGTTATCTCTCCGGGTTTAATTCCCGTCGGCTGAATCCCTTTAATTCCTAAAATGTTTATGAACACCCTTGCACCGTTCATCGCGGATGGTGAGGATGATTGGATTCGCGATGTGAATTTTTAATTCGTATTAATAGGGAGGGATAAAATGAGAGTTAAATTAATTTAAAACCTATTGATGTTCACCATTTCACGGCTATATTTCATAGAAATACATTTGCATAATCATTTTTTTTAGTTTTAAGAAATGTATGGTGCGTTTGGTGTAAACAGTTGTAGGTTCGATTCGGTAGCAAGGGACTTTTATCATTGCTTTTTTAGACTTATCTATGTGATGTATACGTCGTAGCTTGTTAAATAAATTTAAAACTACTACTTTTTGTAACCACCATAGGTTATGTTATTCTAACAAATTGAAGAATTTGATTTGCTACATAATGATATATAAGATGTTTTATTCACCGATACCAGCAAAATGTAAAATAAGGAAAAAAATCAAAGTACTCTAGAGGTCAAAAGTTTTCGATTATATGGTATTACTTTTTTGAAATTTGACATTTGATTTTTTCTCGATCATATTGTATTTATAAAACAGACAATTCACTTCTCTATTTCACAATAAATTACTTCTTAATTCATCATAATCAATCGTATTGTTGCAAATATTTAATTATGGAAAGAAAAACTGTAAATATCAAATAAAATTTATATATTTCATCCAGTAGTTTTCTATTTCTGAACAAAAATATAACAATAAAATTTATGTTCGAATAAAATTTTCTCGCTTTTAAGAAAACAATGAGCTTTCTTATGGTCTTTGTTTGTGACCAAAGAGTTGATAATAGCCGCCTCTGCGCTGTAACACAAAGATCTTTGTTTTCCGCGCGGAGTGACTGAAGGAAATGGAAAAAAATAATAAGGGCATGGGGAATATTGGTGATCTCGGTACCGTTAGGCGCGATCCCGTTCGGCCGTTTTGCGTAAGACCTCTCTGGTGCCTTTGTTGTTGTTAAGCGTCTTCGAGGAGGTAGGATGATGGCGTGACCTGACCGTTGACCCACACACAGTACTCTAGTCCGCGTTCGTTGGGCATTTGGAGCATTGAACACGAGATTATTTTGGATTATAATTGTATTTTTTGTAGTCGGCAGAAAGTGAATTACTATAATTTAAATAAATAAAGAAAATGCGCGTAATGAAAAAATTATTATCACATAATAAGATCAATTAAAATTAATCAATAAATTTTAATTGCTCTTATTTTTCGTTCCTAATTTAAACATTTTTCATTACACACATTTCCTTTATTTATTTATTTAAACTACCGTAGTAATCCACTTTCAGCCGATTACAAAATAGATAAAACCTAAAACAACCTCGTATTTAATACTCCGAATATCCAACAGAAACAGATTTTTTGTGACATCTTTTAGAAATAGTTAAAATATTTCAAATGCAGTTATTCTTATAGTTTGAGATTTATTAATTGAAAAAAATGCATCAATAACATATTCTGTGTACAATTTATTAAGAACGTATTGCTCAAATAAATAGATGAATAGTATAAGTATTTCTACATCATGATGTATCGAAAAGTGACTCAAATTAAAACAAAAATATTTCAAAACAATTAAAGGAAATAAAAGAAAAATGTATATATATATATATATAAAATAATTCGATAAATTATGCAAAAAAATATCCATTTCGATACTTTAAAACAAGATTACGAGAACTGATAGTATCGAAAATTTACACGTTATGTACAAACAAGTTAGTGGTACCGTGGCACCAATTGGTCCCTTGGTTTATGGTGTAAACACCATTAAAAAAATCTCGCATCATATGAATTTTTTGAGTTGCGATAGATATAAAAATTTCGAAAACTGTAATGAAACAAAAATGGGAAAAATCATGAAATTAATTACTTTTCATTGAAAAAAAAAATATAATTGCTTAAGAAAATGAGTGTCTTAATATTAAGCGTACCTTTGGTTAGAAACCTTCCCTGGTCACTCAAATCACTGTTCGTATCGTCGTTCTCGCCCATCATCTCACCATACAGCACTGACATTCTAGAACCCGGAACATTTATTACTGATCGCCATCGAGATTACATCCTCCGTTTTTATATGGAGAAACAATCGCCCGCACCCACACCCTCCAATTTACGGCCAATTTTCATCAAACGGGAGGGACAATTAGGAAATTTAAGTCAATTTCGACATCTTTACCTCGCGCTAATCGCTTCATAGTTCAACGACAGTCGAAAGTGGTCTCTGCAAACAATGGTCACGGTCATTAAGCGCGACCCTTTTTCGGATCAGTATTTTTTTTAACAAGCTGTTGGTTTACGTGTGGGTTTTGGCATTGATTTTGAATTCCTATGCGTTAGATTGTTTATAATAAATATTTGCAAGTTCTTCGCCTTAGAAGAAAATACATTATATTTGCTCTAATTATTTGTTCTTTATTACACATAGTGTTCGAAATGTACATCAAGTGCTCAAATAAACAAGTGAAGTAAGGACTACTTTTGCATTCTCAATATTTTATTAATAAATTAAATTTACTCTATTTAGTATCATTTAGTTTTTTATTTTCTTTTAATTGTTTTAGTTGCGGGTATTATCTTTATGGGCAATCACAATTTTCCAAAGATATAATTTTTCTCTAAGTCGTATGATTATTAGTTTGATTTGAAAAATTGTTTTATATCCATCCTAAGAGATTTTTTATCTTAAAAAGAGAGAGTGCATATTTTTCATTTCCTTCTTTCTTCTTATTAGTTTCTTATTAGATTTATATATAAACTTTTGTTGGCCTGCACAAAGATATTTGTATATATTTTAAAAATATGTTTAATCTTTAACCGAGATCTCCATGTATTTCCAGAAAATATGAACAACCTGTATATACAAAACAAAATTTTCAGCGATATATACATTCGTATTTAAAGGGTTCAAAATGCAAGGAATAAAAATTCACTTGAGGAAACTCGATTAATCTAAACAAACAAAACCAAACCTCGCGATTACAATGTCATCCATCTGTTAAAATTCGCAGCTAAATGCGATAAGGGCCTCATTGTAAGCGATATAACAATTTTTCACCACCCCCGAACTGAAGAACCGCGCTTGGGAGGAAGGGAAAGCAGTGCTGTGTGAGTCATGTCCCTTCATTTCCTCCACCTTTTCCGCCCCGTCCCTACGTCGTAAATGTAAAACGGCGCAATAGTGCGGATTTTTCTGAACTTTACGACGGCCGGCATAAAATCGACTCGATGTGGCATTATTCCGCGGGCGCAATAACGAGCCGTGTCATCGCGACCGGTCATTTTTCAAACCGACGATAACCCATTTTTTGACAATTCACTGTGCTCGTAAGTTGAGCCGTCACGGAAAAAGCGGGGCTTCAATTAGGGGAAACTGTCGCCACTAATAAGGGAATGTGTTTTTTGGGGAAATGTGTTTTATATATAGACATCCGGTTAAATCGCGTGTGTGTTTATTACAGCGAATACTGTAACAATCTTATGGACATCGTTTTTCTTTTTATATATATATTTTTTTGTTAGAACATGATTTCTCTGGCAATTTTTGTGTCAAAACTAACCATTCAAACCGATTATTAATTTATTGTTTGCCTCAAATACAATCTTTAATTGCTGCCATAGATCACTTTAATTTATTTTTTCAAATTATAAATCAAATGAAAATATCACAATATTTCACATCGCATGTACATAGACGACATAAAGTTATATAGCAGTAAGCACGAACATCTACAATCTTTACTCAGTAACACTGCACACAATTTAAATATATTAAATTAAATTAATGAAATTAAATCAAATGTTAAGTTTAATGTATAGGATATTTAATTGTCACAGTCAACGTATATTTATCATATATAAAAATCGCCTAGACTGTGATAATAATGAAATTAAAATTCACATATCACATACAGAATAATTAGGCCTTTTCATAATAGAAGTTAAAATAAATCAATGAAACGTAAACGTAAAAAATATATATCAATATTTATGACAAATTACATTTCATAAGCTCCTGTTGATAGCTTCTGATAAATTAGCTCTAGCAATAACATTCATTAATAAGTTTACCTTAACGATAAATGTTTACTTAAGCGCGTTGAGTAATCTTAATAACAGATTCAAAACGCATTAGCAGGAATTACAATGGTCGTGGTAGTGCCGTTATTGCGGCACGAATGTTTTCCTGTAACTCTGGGATAGTGTGGGGTTTATTCACGTAAACCACACAGAAAGAAGTCAGGAGCCGTTAAATCGGACAATTAAATTCCTCTCTATTGGAAATTATTCGGTGCCCGAAAGTATTCTACAAGATAGCCATTGTGGCTCCATCTGTGTGACAAGTTACTCCATCTTGCTCAAACCACATCTCTGGTCCTCTATAGCAGAGCTCGTGATTGTTTGGGACACCATGTATAATATTTTATTACTAACACATATTTTTTGATTGTACTCACCAGCACAATAGGAGGAAGAAAGAAAAAAGATAGACCAAGAACACGATGGAAAGGATCTACCTCTCCTTTCCATCGTGTTCTTGGTCTTCCTTTGGAGAAATTAGGAATTACCGAATGCAAACAAACGGCACAGAATAAAAAGACATGGAAGAAAATTATCAATGAAGCCATGAAGCTAGGCTCGTAGTGCTAGTGTGCATATATATATATTGATATTTCAATAAATGCCAAAATTTCCATTATTAATTAACTGTGTTGAAACAATCTAATTATAATTTATTTCATTGTTTATATTCAATGCTTTATTATTGTTTCATTTATTGTTATTATTTGTACTTTAATCTTAAAGCAAAGAAAACTTTTCATAAAACAAAGTTAAAATATTCTCAGTAAATCAATTAGGGAAAATACCGGAGTATATAACTTACAAGAGTAATTATCAAACATTCTTTTGTCCTCATTTTTCTTTAACGTCATTTTCCTTCTCTCCATTAATCATCAATTAACGCTTCATTAACGTTAATTTAATAAAATTCCCATTATTGTTACCAAACTCTATAAAAACAATGATGATCAATTGATTAAACGCAAACACGCGGAAGGTTGTGTGTGTGTTATGTGTGTGTGTGTTGGGAGAAAGGGGGTGGTAGAACGCGAGCAAACATACGTGTTTGTTCCATCTTGAGGGCGCGGCAAGGTCGGTCCAATGATAGTTATAGGCGTCCCAATTAACTAATTGGCGTTAATTGGAATTGGTTTCACCGAGGCGTTCATCCATGAAAAGTTACCGATGAGTCCGTTTTATGGAAAGAAATAAAATATAGACCTACTATTTTGAATTATAGATAGATGCGGTAACAATAAGATTCTTTAGCATATATGTTAGTTTGTCCCAAAGGATTACATAGTGCAATGCGTATGGCGAAGCGCAAGGTTAACATACCCTTCATTAGTTTGGGTTAATACTTCAGGGTATCATTTTATATTGATTAAATTATAAATAAGATTAAAAATACGTAATTAAATGGATTATGTTTTAAATAACAGTTGTTGTAATTTGTAATTTTGTTAATTAACTCGTTTAACGCGAATCGCCTCTTTGTAAATTTTAACCACCGTCCGTCAATTAAGGATTTTTCAATCGATACCTGGGCGCCTCCTCCGCCTCCGCCTTTATTGGTGTTTGCTCGTGGACTTAATTCAAGAAAGTCATGAGTCACCAATAAACCGAGCCAATTACCCGAAATTAAGTCCCGGACATGCGACGCGCATTAAAAGTCCGTCCTTTAACGGCCGATAAGATATCGAATGCAATTTAATTAAAACGGGCTAATTGTCCGACGCCGGCCCTTTTAAGCGAAACGACTGCAATAATGAAAGTGCGAGCCGGGAACGAACGTTAAGTCCCGAAAACGAGATGCTTAAATGCGGAAGCGATGAGCGGAGAATGATGGAATTTCATTTAATTTAGTACGGATTGATTCAATCAGTTTCAGGGGGAAGTATATCTCTACCTTACAGTTTAAGTGTTATAATTAAAAAATAATAGAAAATTACGTTTTAAAGTTGTCTAATATTTAGCATGAATTATTAGATATTCTACATGATAAGCTTTTGCACAGTTAAAAGTAAACAATTATTAATATTAATTTTTCTCCACTCCCTGTCGCCAATTATCTCCTCCAGATCTGGAGGTGGAATAACTAGTGATGTCTGCTTTAGTGATTGAGCGTCTTTTGAGTAGACATAGTAAACCCAGAATTACTAAATCGATGTTTTATGAGTTATAACTAGTGATGGGCAAGATCGATAAAAAAAGATCGTCTGCTCGATCTTTACAATTGATCAAGTCGCTCGATCTCGATGAAGGAATCGATTTTTTTATCAGCTCGATCTTTCTGATCAGCTTAATCTTTTTTAGCGGCTCGATACTTCAAGTGATCGATCTTTGAGATTATCAATCTTGGCCATCACTAGTTATAACAGTCTTGGTCTGGAGTAAGGATGTTTTATTCGAAAGAAATGCGCCCTTTTTTAAAAAGAAATGACTGATTTAAGCTGTGAATATCTTCCTGGAAACAACAAGATGTGTATTTAAATAGAACTTTTGTTTTTAGGTAGTCAATATTGCTCATTCAAACCTTTAATATTAGTACCGCCATCGTGATTTCATTTTAAAAGGTGTTAAAAGTAATAGGAAATTGCACCATTTCTAAAAAAAAAAAAGAAAACACAACTGAAATCCATCGGAAACACTTTGATGGATGATCCGAACATATCAAAACATTTGAATGGCCCCTGTTTGTCCACGGCTCATCAATCTAATTTTTCCCGTGGAAAATTCCCAGTTCCGCCACTTTCGCGACCGCTCCCCTTCCTCACTTCGCCCACTTCCTTCAAATAAGTGTCGCCGGTTGCGGGCGGAATCGGGATTGATTGAGCGTTCAAATTTAGTATATCAATGTCCTCGGCGTTTACGCAATCGCCCACCCCGAATCCGATCCTTTTCACGCTGCGACTCCTTTTGTCAAACTAATGGCAGGAAATTGGAGTCGATCCACTAACACTAATGCTGCTGGCAAACACGTGACCGGGCGCGCCTTCGGGGGATGGAAGCCGCCCCTCGTTCCACCCACCTTTGCATACAAACAGCGCTTAAGAGTTAATTACGGGCGTTTTATTCTCGCGAACGTTAAATATATATGTATTCAGGAAACGGAGCTAAATTTAGTGTTAAACGACATTACGTTGCGTAGTTGGTAATAAGAAATAATGGCGAGTGATTTATATTGCATCGGTTGTTGGGTTAAAATGTTCTTAATGCGCCTCACTTAAATGTTACGCCCGTGACTAACCCACGTGTGATGTCACCTTTTTACCATTATTATCTCGATTATTGTGCAATCATACTTATGGTATGTACGCGATGCGCATACTGCATTTCCACAGAAAACACATTTTTTGTCGCTTGTTTTTCTTCAACAAAACATCATATTTTTTGTTATAATTTTCATATTTTCAACTACAATTTATTTTCCAAAAGGAAAACTTGGAGAAATGAAAGTACAATTTTTTTAAGAAAAAAAAAAGATGATTTGAAAGTAATAAATTATTTCCACATTTAGCTCTGTGACATTTTGACTTACGTTACGTAAGTACTTTAAACAAATGCATATTTAGGAATGTTCGTCGAAATTTGAATATTTTCAAGCAAGAAAATTGGATTTTGGTGAAAAATCCAAAACTCGCTGAATAACTTCAAATTACACCAAAATGTTCCCAATTAATGGGAGTATCAAGTGCGTAAATTTAAGCAAGATAGAGTAAATAGTTTTAGTACAACAAGCGTGTAAACAAGGCTTTTGAAAAATAAGCGAAAATATTGTCCATCTTTGTGAATTTTTGTAGACAAGTTCAGAAGCCATATTTTAATTATTTTGTAAGTAAAATATAGATAAATTCTTTCTGAATCCCAATCTTTAAATTCTGTAATTCTATTTCACCTGTGAAGAAAGTTATCTTGATTTAATTAACGTCGCGTCCATAAGCTACGATCGTCGCGTCGCGCCTCGCATATACCGTTCCCGTTGTAAATAGGACTAGTGAATTCAAATGGCCTTAATGAACTGAAAATGATTTTTTTGCAAAAATGAATACTCCACGTTCTTTCTAACTTATTGAAGAGTCTTTAAGAATTTTTTCAGATTTTTTCGGAGGAAAAAAAATTTCGTCCAAATTTGAATATTTTCTAAGGGGTACCCCTTGGAAAAAAGTAGATTTTCGTGAAAAATTCGAAATTTGCGAAATACCTTAAAATTATACCAAAATGTTCCCAATGAATGGGAGCATTAACTGTATAAAATTGAGCAACTTATATCAAATAGTTTTTGAACAGCAAGCTTGTGAAAAAAGGCGTTTAAAAGTTGGTTAAAAAAATGATCAAATTTGGGATTTTTTGTAGAAGAGCCCACTGCAGGTTTATACATGAATTTTATGTAACATATAGAGAAATCCATTAGGAATCCAATTATTTAAGTTCCAAGAGCGTATCTTAACTGTAAATAAAGTTATGTTAGTAAAACCGAAGTCACTTCCAAAAGCGTTGATCAACGCGTCTCGCTTAAACCGTTCCCATTTTAATTTTTCCCTATAGCGTCTGAATTAAACTTTTGTGGAAAAATAAGTATCCCATGTTTCTTCTAATATAACCAAGAGTCTTTGTGATTTTTTTCAGATTTTTTCGGGAGAAAAAAAATCATCGATATTTGAATAATTTCTAAGGATTTTCATAAAAAAATCCAAAATTCGCGGATTGACTTCAAATTATACGAAACTATTTCCAATGAATTGGAGCATCTAATTTTAAATTTTTCTGTATAGCTCGATAACGTCGAGACACCCTAAGGGGCAACAAGGGATAGCAGAAGAAGAAAACAAAACAAACCAAAAATCATTTTTATATTCTGTTTATAATATTCTGAATACGTTGGATTTATTCTATTAGTTCATCTACGTTTGTTCCTGAAAATAATCTCTAAGAAGTGTGGCGTCGCCTGAATTCTTTGCTAGTCGGAAGGAACGTTGAAAAGTTGCCGTCGTCGGGTTTATTCATAAATAAGCGCAGAAAGCTGATGTTGGCAGGGATTAAAATGTGACGGCAGGAAAAATACGGAAACGCGAGTAGGTGACTTACGGGCGGCAGTGCGCGCCACGACGCTACGCTCGTCTGCAATGTAATAGGAATCCACGAGCGCGATCCAAAACTTTAAGAGCAAATAGTTTCTTTCTTTATTTTATTTACACTTTTTTTGTTATGTATAAAACGTATTTTTATTAATTCAATGAATACAACACTTGTTAGGTTCCATAATTTAAGTTTTATTTCATTAGCTTAATTTTTGTATCGGGTTATTTTAAATTAGAAGGATTTATTCACTTGATCACAATAATTAATAAATTATTTCCTCTTTAGCTTCTGTGACATTCTGACTTATGTTAAATAAAGTACATATTTATATACAGTGCATTCACAATGAACAAACAAATTCAATCAATCTTCTTGTAAATTAAATAATAAGAATATGATTAATATGTATCTTCATATTCTGATTATTTAATTTACAAGAAGATTAATTGAATTTGTTCCTTCATTGTGAATGCACTGTATATAAATAAGAAACCATTGAAGCAAAGCTTATCTGCTATTTTTTGTATAACTATTGATTACCACTTTAAAAAAAACATACAGAAGTTGAAGGTATCTAGTTATTATTTTTTTTTATCTTATGTGATTTTAATGTTGTTTGTATGATCAGATTTCATCGCGTGCAAAATAAAAAAGGTCGCGAATGGAGGAAGTTTCCGAATTGATTGACAGGGGAACTATTGCCATTAGTGCGCGGAAGGAAGGACAAGCGGAGCACACCGGCGGCGTAGGACGAGGTGGCGGAGGAGAAGGAGGGAAGGGAAGAACGGATGGATGGACTGACGGTGACCGGCCGAGCCCTCGCCATTAGTTAATGCACAGGGTGCGGCCCCGGGGCCCTCTCCCGAGGGCTTGGCTCGTGGGTGCGGCCCCCGGCAACACACTTATTACACCGCCGTTGCCGCTGCCGCCGCCTCGCCAACCCCCAGCAGAGAAAGCGAGCCCCCGTCGAGTCGGCCGAAAGGGTGTTACTCGCCCCGCCGTTCCCCTTACAAAACCGATATAACTCACACCCATGTTTTCAAATAATTAATCAATTTCATTTGCTAGGGAATCCCGCTATGGTATTTAATTTACAGTCGTGTTTAATAATAATGAGACATTATTTATTTCTCCGAAGCAGGGTGGCTCGTGACGTACAGCCTCAGAAGGTGTTCCTTGTATACTCGTTTGCAAAATAATCTTTCCAGGGAAATAAAAAACCAAGTGCTCACGTATGGCGAAGTTAAAATTGTTCACGGGAAGGTCGGACATTCTCAGTACAAATTTTAATAGAAAAAATTCATAAAAGTTAAAGCAAAAAGTAATATTAAATTTTCAGGAAGTAAAGATATTTGAGCTAAATAAAAATAAGATATACTTAACATATATTTTATTTTAGCAACAATATTGCCTCGGTATGTGTAGTCTATATTTATTAATTTAACTAGCTATTAATAGTAGCCTTGTTTTTGATTTTAATAATAATAATAATAGTACTAATAACGTCTTTATTCAATATTTTGATAGACATTACAAATTAATTTAATTTTTGATATTGACTTTAAAATTTTTAAATTTAAATTAAAAAAACACATTAATTTATTCCAAATTATTGTTTAAATTCCTTTAAAAAATACTGTTAATTAAATGTGCCTTAAATTTGATTAAAATCTTTAAAGCGGAAAAACCATTAAAACGAGGTAAAGTTTTTACTATGTAAATCCCTGTGAGGCGTCATTAAAAAATGCACTGTATATAATTACCGCTTTAGTCATAAATTTGGCAAGTAATTGCTCACATAAAAAGGGAAATGAATTTCGTTTTCTTTTCCCAAAAGAAAAAAGAAAAGGTATTCCTTTTTAATAATATTACTTTTTAAATACAGCCAACAAAAATCACGTTGACGTAAATTTATTTCTCGTTAATTAAAGAGCATCGGAGCAATTTGTTTAAGTGGCCAACAACGAAAAGTTCTCTTTGTCGGGACCGTCGGAGCGAAAGGGAGAAGAAGGGAGGGGGTGGTGTTGAACGTTATTTACCTTGAAAACAAGGGGGGTGGAGGCGCGGGGTGGGCTCGCATAACGAGTTAATTCAATTAAAGCGGATGAAAAATTAACGACCCTCCTTTTCCGGGCCTGAATTATTCACGTCCCCCCCGGATTTTTCCATCGGCTCGGTCTCTTTTTTTTCTAATTTCAAAAAGAAGAAGATGAAGAAGGAAGAAATTAACCGGACGCCGGGATGAAATGCCCGGGTGTTTTTAATTTGATTCGATTAGAAATTAGAGAATAAGTCGATTTAAATTAATCGAATTTTGATTTTATGTTGATTTAATATTTAAAAAAAATATATTCATTTAGTTTTATGATTACTAAAATTAGTGAATTAAAGAATATTAGTAACATATTATATACAATCTGTTTTTTTTTAAATATGATCAAATTTAGAGGATGTTTACTATGAAAAGTTATAGGCCTATTTCAACAGTAAAGGATTTTTATCACAGACTTTTCCAGGTGTTGATAATAAATGTGACGTATAAATCATTTACTTCCGAGTGTTAAGTTTAACGTGTACGTTATTAAATAACTTCACATTTTATGTATATACATATATATTACAAAAACTGCTTAGAATGTGATTAAATAATGTACAAGTTAAATCTATTATTAAGGGATATGCTTACAGAAAATACCCGATTAATGTATCGAATAAATTAAGATTTTTATTTAATCACCGATTTTTATACAAATATGAATTAATTGAAAAAAATATGTGACTACTTTGTATGTTTCACTACCGAATGTTGGTCGTAAAATTGCTCAAATTAAAAAAAATCTTAAAAAATAGAAAAAACTCCTGCAGGATTAATCCTGCTACTTTAGTCACTTAACTAGATTCTTAACTGCAAAATACAGTAGATATTTTGTATTTCACGCAGCGGATAAGTCTTGCACAGCCACCTGGATTTCAGTAATTTTTGTAAAATTGTTCAGATTTGAGTCAAATTTAAAAATTCTTAAAAAATAGAAAAAACTGCTGCAGGATTAATCCTGCTACTCTAGTCGCTTGACTAGATTCATAACTACAAAATACAGTCGATATTTTGTATATCACGCAGCGGATAAGTCTTGCACAGCCACCTGAATTTTACCAATTTCCTTTGTATTTGACGCATGTATACACACTAATTACGTATAAGAACAAAGGGCATCATTATAACATCGTACATTTTTCATTTCTTTAATAAAATAAATATTATTGATTAAAACAGTATCCATCTCGAATAATTGAAGGAAAACCGAGGAATTAATATAATGCGGCTTTCTCCAAATAATTATCAGAACAGAATTGGCGGGAATTCGGCCCGCAGATTTTTATTAGATGCACGCGCCGGTTCGTCCCTTTTCCCGTCCGCCCTTATAAATATAAATTAGAAATTTCCCTCGCAAATGGCAAAGCGAGGAAACGCGGGATGCCCGAGGGGGTCGGCGACTTCGTTTACCCCACAGCGACCCCGAAATTGCGACGATTAACGCGTCGAATTTTCTTAATTAGAACTCGTTTTCGTCGTTGGCGCCGACAAATTGACTCGTTTTGATAATTTCCTAATCGTTCAACAAACATTTAAATTCCACTGAATTAACAATAATTATAAAATGCATGTGTTATTAATTCAGCTGTTTTATAGTTTATCAGAATATTCTGTAAATTGAACCTTTCATATATATTGAAAGACATTTATTGTATTATAATTCATATAATCAATTTTGTTTGTAGTTATGCTATATAAACCACAAATTGTCGAATTTAGCGGTTTTCAGCCTCTTCTTGCTTGTTTTGCAACTGCTTTTTTTCACTGACAACAATGAAAACCCTTTCATTCAGTTTATAATTAATATATTTTTTCGAAGTATATTTAATTAATTAAAAATATTCTAATTGTTTTTATAATATAATTTTATAAACAGACGAATTTTATATTATTAAAACTGACACGATTCCGAGTTGATTGCTTCCACTTAAACACGATCCTGCCCCGGTCAGCCAAATTGAGTCATCGCGTTCCCTTAATTCAACTTTGGCCATTCATCAATTACAGCGGCCTAAACAGGCGCGCCTGGCACGACGGATTTGATTATGGCCGGTTAATTGGGCCGAAATGGGCCCGAAATGTATGTATCTTGTTAAAACAGCAGGGCCTTAAGAAAATTTCCGACAAACTTTAGTCGCTCCATTATGTACTCGAATTTAATACAAATTAACTTGAAGTTTTATGTTTAACAATGAAATGGCGATGTAATATTGTATGGAATACAATATTGTGGAAAATAATGATTTGTTTTTGTAAATATTGTTTATACGGAGTAAACTATTGTTAGGCATATAAGCAAGTTAAATAAAAACAATTTGAAAATAATTAATAAATTATTTTCCTGTTTACTTTAAAACAAATATACAATAATGGAGTCCAATTAGTATATGTTTGTCCCAATTCAGTCCCTTTTACTTCATATTGGCAGCCAAAAGGTTTTCTTCCGCCTTATATAAGAGTCGTATGCGTAATGAAGAGTGGTCTGAAAAAAAAAAATCTAGAAAAAATTAGAGGGTGTAAAAAGATAACTTTTAATTCTTTTATTATTTTATTAACTTTATAAATAATTTAAAAATCCATACATTAGTAAATATGTGGCCCGGTGAGCAAAAAAATGTAATAAAACTTATCCCGGAAGTTGAGATGAATATAGCTATCCGTAGTCACACAATTACACAAAAAAATGGCCATTAACTAATAAATTAAATAATTTAAATGACTTAGCAGGGGACAACATATTTTGCTACGTTGAATGTAAAATTACGCTTCTTTAAAAACTTATATCATTAATAGTTCAACATAATTCACAAAGTAATAAATGACACAAAAAAATCTCATCTGTCTCATTAGCGCTTTAAAGTTTATAATTGTCGTTGTTTTGGAAACTAGCTAAAAATAAGACTAGAAGAAACGATGCCAAAAGAAGAACAAAAATCAATAATCGCTGAATGCAGAGAGTTTAGTTTATACTATATTAACGAAAATGCGAGCTCGATGAGGGGCTAGTGGCGTTGCTTGTAGCTTATAGAACACCTGTTGCCCACATGCACGTATGTTATGTTAATAATATACACACAATACACGCGTTCGCGCATACAAACATGCACTTTGAAATTTCAAACTCCTTTTTGCCTTCGATTATTTATACATTGGAGGAAGGGGTGGTACAGGTTAATTTTGTATCACTGATATTAATTGCACTTTAAGGATAGACTAAACCTTAACCGATGATGAGTATTTTAAACCAACTTGCGATTGTAATTAAATAACTTTTGAGGGCACACACATTTAAGCCCTGATAGACTAATATCCATATCTATTGTAAGGATTATATTTTTGTTTTTGACATTATGGTGGTTATGTGTAGGGAGATTGTGAAAATTTGGTTCATTAATACTCTTAAATCAAATTCTAAAATTAAATTATTCTTTTATGAAAACATTATTTTTTTGCAAAACAATTATATATTTTCATTGAGTATTCGGTTCAATGATGCCCTTAAAGTTGTAAAACAGAACAAGTAACAATTTGCCAACAACAAACACACCATATTGTATTAACGATTCGGTAATGCCGATATAAATCTATCACGGCGTTAAAGAGCGTTACCTCATCGGTATTCCGAGACACACCTCGAAAGCTGTTCCACGTATTACCAGTAGCACACACACGCACTCACATATACATCGCATCAGCACACCCGCACACACTTATATCATCCGTGACAAAAAATTATAATGAATCAATCATTGATTTCGTTTAATTAGCCGACTATCCTTCAAACAACATTGACGATCATTAATGCGTATGCACTTTGTGGGCAGCGAAGAATCCTAACACAAAAAGTATTTTGAATAAAACTGAAATCCTTTACTTTAAGCAATGAATCAAAAGTACAAAATTGTAGGTACTGGATCAAGGAACATCAATATTGATTTTTAACAACCGGGACCTAACATCTATAAAAGTTCACTTTCTATAGATGTTAGGTCCCGTAGGTATGGACTGGAATTCTAGGTCATCATATTATCGGACCCTGTTTCCTCTATGAAAATTTGAGTGTGTAAACATTTTATTATTATTAATTAAATAAATTAATAATAATAAAGTGTACAAATTGTGATAATTACTTGATTAAAATATATCTCAATTTTTTGCCTTTTCCTTTTTTGTGCGGTGAAAAATAATTTAAATAACGCAAACGTCGAGTGGAGGAAGAAGAATGTTTTGTTTATATATACATACATATTTGATCGTGCGGTTAAATTCGTTTCGTGCGAAGTAATTAGCGCTAATGGCGGTCGTTTATTATACAAATACCGAGCTTCCATCATCGCTTTAACGCTTTCGCAGCGGCACGATTTTACATTTTTTTTCCTTCTTCTTTTTCATCCGAGAAATGTTTGCTCTTTCGCCCAAACGATTTCACGCTTTAATTTCTCTATCGCGAGCGCTCACACTTGCACAATTAGAATGCAGAATGGATCGAGTTCATTTTTTACATAAAGCGGTTGGCGTCTGAAATTCGCGGAAGGGTAAAATTTAGTTGTATTCATTTTGTGTGTATACATTAATTAGAAACAGCTGTGTAGTTTTAAGGCGATTAAATGGATAAATAATATGTTTTTCCGTATGATATAATGTTGTAATTCAATATAGCGGACGATGTTGTGTACTAAAACCGATTAAGTTTCGTTATTGCAACCTTTAAGAAGTAAGGATTTCAGGATGGGAGAGCACCGCACCCATTCAGGCTATTACATTCGCAGGGTTTGACTTTACTGAATAGGGGGTCAACTATTGACGGCGATCGAGCTGGCCGTGGGATAATGGCTATGTTAGCTTCTTCCAAAAAAATATTTTGCTGCATCTAGGCGCACGTTAATTTATTGGAAAATGGAATTTTCAAGCTCAAAAAGATGTGGAAGCACAGTCTGTGTAAATGTTTCTTTTGATTTCTTTCTACGAAAACAATATTTTTTTTCCATTCAATTGCATAAAAAAAATTCAATTGTTTTCGATATGAATCCCTGACAAATTTACATTTTTGTTATTCAAACGAATCGCGCGGGATGTAAAGTGAAACGCCGTCCGCCACTCATTATATTCCCTTATTAAGGGAAGAGGTATCGCCGTCCTGCGGGCCTTCGGGGAAAAATCCTGAAAAATCACCCTCGCAGGGAAATAATAACTTCTCCGGTTGCGGACGCTTAATCAATAGCAGATAAGGGCAAAAAAGAAACGCGAGCGCTGAAATTTCACTCTTTCCCCTCTTTTGTTTCTTTTCCCTTCCCGTTTTTTTTTTTCTGACGTTTGTTAATCCGCCAGGAGCCACTGACTCAGATTTTCAGTGATTGGAAAAAAGGGTCGAGGGAAGGGGGAATGAAATATTCACGCGAAACGATCGTGCGTGAGGTATAATATGGAATATGGAAAGGAACAGTTTGTAAAGTTTCGTTTTTATTGCATGAAAATATATTTCAATAAATGTAACGTGATATCCATGAAGTTTAAAATTTAAATAGCAGTATTTCTATTGACATCGATGAATGATAGGTTAGGTAATTTTAAAAACTACACTTTATATAAAGGGCGATTGAAAAAACAATACATGGTCTAGATACTCTAAAGGGAGGAAGCATTAGGGGCTAACGAGTGCCCGTGCAAAAAGCGCCCCTACCACAATAACCTTAACCGTAACCCACTAGTTCTTAGCAATATAAATTCTCAGACGTATGTGGTTACTTTCATAAGGTATAGTAAGTAAAGTAAAAGATAGGGTAATTATGAATATCGGATACGGATACAATTGCAATCGAATAAGGCAAGTCTATAGGTCATTCGATTTAGTGACGCCTATATTTCCAAATTTAATATGTATCCTAAATCAATGTCATTATATGTTTTAGTAAAATTTATACTAAGACTAATAAATAATCTTAGTAAAATTTTATTGCATATGAAAAATATGCGTGACTAAATCGAATGACCTATAGGGTTCAATTGTCATGAATCCGACCATATAGGACTTTTAGGAATTTTACTAAGTTATTGTATGAACATCATAGTTATTTTAATTTATCGAGTAGTGAAAATGAATAATTCTTTTGGTATCCGATTTTGTGAAAATATTTACGAATTAACTGAAAAGCAACAAAAAAATCACACTGCAATTAAATTATATCGCTATATAAAACTCATCCTGAATTCCCAATAAATATTAGTTCACCTGTTCAAACTGAAACGCGTCGGATATTTACATACAGTATCGATCTTAATTATCCGGTAATGTTTGTATGTCCGCGTTCGGGAAACACTGGGGGTTAACGTAAATTTAACGGAGTTGTTAAAATGAATTAAAGCAGAATTGGATGGAGCCGAAGCCAGTCAGTCAGTGAGCGAGCAGGTGGTTGGTACATCTGCCGTTCGCTGCCAGGTTTCGTTTCAGCTTTTCTCAGCTGTTTCCGCGAGCAGGGCACACGGATGCACCACGCACGCATGCAGACACTAAATATCCAGAGACAATCGTACATAACTCTCAAGATTTAAATACACTAAGAAAATAATAATTTAAAAGAAAAATAATTATACTACCGAAATGATTTCATTACTTAGAAATGTGTAGAAACATGTGAGCGATTTTGATGATATTTCTACCTTGAGGTACAGATCGAATTAAATAAAATAAAATGAAATCCAACTGATGTTGTTACCCATCAATTTATTTAATGGTTTAAATTAAAAAAAATGTTGCACTATTTAGAGAATGTTTACATGCTGATCGCAGAAATTCGTCATTGTTTTCCAAATTTTCCAAAAACATCCCCTTTTTTCAGATTTTTCAGAAAGAACAGAAGATTAAGTACATAGCTTTAAATATATTTCATCATGGGTTAAGTGAGAATTCAACCATTATTTATTCAAACCTATCTCCATAAGTTTTAAAATAATAGAAATATTGACATGTGGGTTAATAATATGTCATATTAAAATTTAACTCGTTTTATTAAAACATCGATTTCAAATAAAACCTCAGGGGCATTGCAAAGTAGACCGGAAGCGGGGAATAAACCCGTAAAAACATCCCTTTTCGCGGTGCGTCATACTGAAACGTCGAAATTGCCGCATCACATACGCAACTCTCGGCGGGGCTTTCGTAATTGTTTGTAATCAATTTACTGAAACGGGGGGCATTAAATTTACATAAACACACGAGCGTCGCGATGCCCGCATAACAGGGCGACCGTTCGGTTCCAGAGGATTACCTAATATATTTCCTGGAGGCACGACAAAACAATCCGGCGATAATCGATATTAAAAATTACTCCCTATACTCCTTTCATATAAACGCGGAAATTTCATAATTTTAAATAATCATTCAATTGATATTTATTGAATAAAGAAGGCTTGGTGATATTATAAGTTAAGTAAGTACGCTTATTAAAATATAATTAATGCTCTGAAACATCAGTTTATTCTCGATGGAAACAAATATATTATAGCTAGAAATTTTAACATTCCCAGCATACAACGTCGAAAATCTAATATATCAAATTTCATTAATTATTACTCGGCTACTGAAATAAATGCAATACCTCATATCCAGTAAAGGATGTTGGATTCAATTATATCTTCTAATGGCCTTAATTGCACAAATTTGCATTGTGAATTTCCTCTTGTTAATAAAGATGGTCATCATCCTGCGTTAGCTGTCTCCAGTTTATCAAGCAAATGTAATGACAACGTTGAAGAGGCATGTAAGTAATTATACTCCATTTATAAATGCTAAAAAACGTATACTTTATATGAAATATACGAAATAGTTCATTAAATAAAAATGAAGTTTTTGATTCTAATATTTTTACTTTACCCGGACCTCTGTCCAAGGGAAAGGATTGTGATCATAAATATTGTCAAATCACCAATTTCAACGGAAATACTAGTTTTGAGGTACCCCAAGTGGAGAACCATTTGTTGTTTCAAAATAATAAAAATATAAGTATATCATTTGAATTGATATTAGCTGATTCAAAAATCCGTTTAATGATAGAAAAAGACAGATGTGTAACTAGATGTTATATTTTGCTGGATGTATTTCTTGTCCATTGCTTATAGGAATTTTACGCAATAATTTTATTGGAATTGTTACATTTTATTGCACTAATTTCCTGAAATAAATTAAATTTGTACCCTAATTTCGAAATATTAATAATAAATCGTGTGAATTTAAATGGATTCAGTGTTATATGAAAGAATGATTTATTTGTATAATTCGTAAAAATTACGCCTTTCGCAATTTAACCCATCGAGAAAGAGAGGATGTAAATGTTTCGCTAATTAAGACGTGCTAATCCTCCGAAAATATCAAACCCGGCTCTAATTTACTAATCAAAGGAAGTAATTTATTAACGCCGCGAGATAAGCAAGTCGTAATTTGTTAATGTTTTTTTTTCTCTCATCTTTATCCTTGCCGACGACGATGTCTTCTTCTTTTTCTCCTTTTGCGCCTTTTTTTTATTTTTTCGGCCATTCGTATATCGATCGAGATTTCACTCGTTCCCACGGGCTCGGCTTGCATAAAATTACGCAACCTTGGTTTTGTATCAAACACTTTCTAAACGCACGGTGGAGATTAAGAAAAATCGACTATCGTGGATAAATTTATCGAGTCGACATTTGCGCTTCGCGAGAGGTGGAGATTCCCGTGTGTGTGTGTGTGTGTTTGTGGAAATTCGGCACGCCCTGTAGAGATGTTCATAATGGAAAAGAATTTGTTTCTAGTTGGTTTTAAAATATTTCGTTTTGCTTTTTTGATTACGATGACGCAATTCGAAACAATTGTTCATATATTATACAGGGTGAGTCATCGAAGCGCAATTTTAGGCAAACTTTTTTGATTTTTGAAAAAATCAAACGGCAAGGCCCCACAAATTTAATTTACTATGTTAACTGTGATTTTTTGTTTCTATTTCTGACTAATAGAATTTCGTTTCCTGTTCTCATAAACAGAACAAATTCTCGCCTTCCTTTAGTGGATAATACAATGATTCTCGATCGTCTACCTTGTAGACCCAAATCGTTGACGATGCCAAATGAAATTAGACCAAAGATGGCGTTTGCGTTGTCTTTCATTTATTATAATAGAATTTTGTAAATTTCTAATTTGAAAAAATATTTTTAAATCATCTGCATATGCCAAGACATTGCAAGTTAAGGAATTAATAAGGCCATTAATGAATATGATAAATAGGAGTAGGTCTTGCTTCGTACTGATGAATTGATAATCATTTTTTTTTAGAAAATATGCAATTTAAATATTTAAGGAATGATTCATTTATTTAAATGTTTAAAACAAATACCATATTTGTCTTGAGTAATAATTAATAATAAAATTTTTAATGTGATTGAAATAAAAAGCATGAATTGGTGGGACAATTTACAGCAGACCTCATGCAATTTCCTTCCAATTCCAATTTTCAATAAAAACGCATCGCCTTTTGCAGAAGCACTAAAAGCGCAGCCGTTCCACGACCCAATAATCAAACGTGTTTCTAAAAATAAAAAAATAATATTAACAGGAATGTCTCCAACAACTAATAAAAAAAAACACCTCTATAAAGGTCTCCAGAAAATAAATGAAAAACAAATAAACCAATGAAAAAATAAAGGGTATTTCCTTGTTCGTCCCCCATTCAGCGTTTTCAGTCTTGCGGGTATCGATCAAGTTAAAGGGGGGCGGCGGTGTGGAGGGAGGCATTTAATATCGGGGACAGGCGACTCTTCGGCACGTCCGCAATTAGCGGATGGAGATAGGTCACGAGGGATGCGCACTGCTTTCGGCCTATTAAATATCACCGACCCCCTTCGTCCTCCAGGAAAAGGTCTCGCGAAATGTCAGAGACGGCGTCGAGCGCGAAATGCCATCCGGGAAAATGATGGGCCGGAAAATTTTGAGGAAATGTTAACCGTCACGTTTGGCGGCTCTTGTGCTTATTATTTTTTACAGGGATAATTTATTGCCGGCAATAGAGAATATGACGGCGTTTTTGGAAGTAGGGGGTGGATTAATTGAGAGGTTTATGGAGCGCGAAATGTGCTTTGTTTATGGATCAACTATAAATACTATTAAAAAAATAAATATTACTGATACTCTAAATAAGTATTCTCTGAAATTCGAGTTAATAAGTAAATTACAATAATACACAATTTACTTATCAAAAAAGGTAAAGCCTTATTATTCAGTTTTTAGAAAATTATTACACATTTTAGACTTCGATAAGAGCATTTAATTAACTTGATTCATACATTACGTATTAAGATACTTATTTCAGAGATGTGTGAAACATTTCATGATAAAATAATAGGTAGTTTTTGAGCCCTCGTTAAAATGCACTATTTTGTTCATATAAAATTATTTATAAGAATATTTTGTCTGTGACTCAGTACACGGAGGATAGTGGCAACAATATCCAAAACACCAACAGTAATTTTTGCAAGAGAACACAAACATTTTCGGCAAGATATAAATTATATTATATACATTAAATGAGGACGAATAAGAAGTCTCGAAAGATAACAAGAGAGATGACGACGGGAAAATCACATAGATGAAAATATCGAACGGTCAACACGGCTCTCCCGCGGTGAAGATTTGGGCAGAAAAATCTTCGGTACTAGAAACTAAGAAGAAGCGCCAAAAAGCAGCGCCAAAAGAGATTATTTCAATTTATGCTAAAAGGTTAGCCCATCAAAAAATTAGTATAGAGGCTCTTCAACAGATTGAATTAAGTGATGTTGGAACATTTTGTCGAGGTCCAAGAAATTTCATTTAAATTTAAGAGGTATATTAGTCGTGACTGAATGGTACAAGACTAGGTAAACAAAACCTGAGAACTCCAACCTACTGCGCAATTTATACCAGATATATTTTATCTCTACCGTGATACCAATTGATTTCTTGCTGATTCTAAGAGTTTAAGGTACATTTGGAAGATTGTGACGAATGGGCTTCTACCACCCACACATCACTATTCGAATTCTAATATTATGAATTTTGATGACATAAATGTAACCCACGTTTATATTATTTCACCAAAGATTTTGGCTATGATTAAAAATTGAAGGTGGAGATAGCAGTCAGAACCAGATGGACCTCAAGTCCATAGGTGTGTCTTTAAACTTGAGGTCCTATAGATATACGGTCCTATCCTCATGGTTAGACCGCAATGGCCATAGACCTGACAAAACTTTAAATCCCTTCGGGATTTGAGGTTGTAGAGAACGTCTTATACAGCTCTGTGCGTTTGTGAAGAATATATCTATTTTCCTTCATTCTACAAAAAGATCCTCTCTGTATATTCCCTAATAATTACAAATAATAGATGCAGGCATTATAATGAACTAAGGTTGGGATTGGGTTACCTTCATGGTAGAGGGACTACCATGAAGGTAACTTTTCTTAATTTTAATCTATATCAAGAAAATTCGATATTTTATGAATTGATATTTAAATAATATTGAATCATAATGAGAAATAGAACTGAATATGTGATTCTAACATTAATCCATTCTAAACACAACGAAGCGTTTATCTGTGACAATTGCGAGGATTTCACGTGCGCGCTGGTTTTATTGTTATTATTACTATGGCGAAAAAGAAATTCCGGACGATTTAAAGGGCCGCACGGGTTATTACCGCTTTGTCCCCAACAACCCCCACTTTTTTCCCCTACCACCGCGAAACCAACACCCCCGCTCGTACCAGTCCAAACGTGAATACATGTGCGTGCATGCATGCGAATGTGTGTGTGTATGTGCTGCGCGCAAGTGCAAGTTAAACAGGTTATAATTGTGACGACGTGCAGTTGGAACAACTCGATCCACACCAACGCAGCTACACACGATCAGATGGTATACCTGCATGTGCATGTGTGTGTGTGTTGGAAATGCCATTGTTGTGGGGGTGTAATGGCGCTAGAGTGAGACAGCAGCGCTATTGACGTAATACCGGAAGGAATCGAGAACAGGCGAGGTCCACCGAGTGGAATTTTGTTCAGTGAATCCGGCTGATTCGGTGGACAGTCAAACGTGAGCTGAGCTCGTGAACGGTCGTTTCTTGTAGTGTACAAACCACAAAAATACACATACATACACTAACACAAAAACTTCACAGAATAACACTTCAAAAAAAAAAAGAAAACTTAATTCAAACACACACAAATAAATAATCGGGAGTTCAAAACATTTTTTTTTTATTAATAAGTGAGTAGGAATTGTGATGGAGGTGCATACAGATCGTGAATTTTCAAAATTCAATCAGTCTTGCACATAGGAAATTCATTCACAAACATGCTTTTTCTTGAAGTGCGTGCGAATTTTAAAAATTCACACAACTGGAAAAACGTCGTCAACATTAAAAACAGGTATTCTAAACTATAAAAATTATTCATAATTGCAAATAAGTATGCTCGTAGATAAATTCACAATATACAAAAAATTGTTGAAATAAGTTATAAAAATGGAAAACTTTAGAAAAATTGACCAATTTTCTTATTTTTGTACTGCTTCTTTACACATATAAAAAATGATTATTAGCAGTTATATCCAAAAACAACGAAAATTACAGAATCCAATATATAATTTATATCTGTTTATTCTCCACTTATTATTTTTTAATCGTAAGAAAACTTTTTTTCACATTTAATTTTTCGTATTTATCTCTATTACATATTATAAACATTTCAAACACATGTTTTTAATGGATGAAACCATCTGTCAAACCAAAGCAAGTTATATCTTAATAATTCCATTCATATAGTATAAAGTTTCTCAAATGTCAGTGGAGTTACCAATGAAAAGATCTTCTTAATATATTCGATTCTTGTTTTTGCTACTTTCTTGATGGAACAATATTTTCAAATTACAAACACTAGTGTTTTAATTTACCTAAATTAAAACACTAGTGTTTTAATTAACCTAATTAGAAGAGATCTTAGATTCACATTACAGGTGTTTCAAAGAACCTTCGAATTTTAAGATTAGATTCGCAATTAATGAAGTCTTGCCATATCACTGAGAATCTTATCTTAAAATTCAAACACTCTTTGAAACACCTTGAATATGAATTGAAGATTTCTTCATTGATAACTCCACTGACATTCGAATTATTGGAATACCAAATAATTATTTTTTTTTATTTGGAAATTTAAAGAAAAATTATGTATAAAAAATTGTTTTTTTTTTTTAAATTCAAGATCTCTATGAAACGTCTCGACTAAAATTTTAATAATAATGACTCTCATGTGTATTTGTAATCATTTATATTTGGTAAATTCTAAGCAATATAAACTTAGTGATCTTAATAATTAAATGTTCTATTTTTACATCGCAATTCTTCAAAATTATAGACTTTAATTTTGTAAAATTTTCATTTAGATTTTTGCAAGTGAGTACAATAATAAATTGTAAATTCACAAAATATAAAAAAAAATGTAAATTTTTAAAATAAATCATAAAATTTTAAAAAATATTAGAAAAATTAATCAATTTTCTTGGTTGTGACAACTTTGACGTCATTAACGCGTCACTTTTGGTTTGATAATGGCGACGACAAAGTTAGTGTTTTATTGTTGCGAAAAACTAGGTGTTTTATTTGTTAATAATGTTTCAAGTAATGTAATAGTTTTAAACGATGATAATCCTTGATTAAAATTGTCGATATTCTGAAATTTTGAAATGTTTACGCTAATAGTCTTTTTTAATTAAATTTCGTGAAGATTTGATATATATATATATATATGAAAACACATATTTCTTCACTTATTTTATTTATTAACAGATGTACATTTCAATAACCATGTGATCAATATCAATGTATTGTACATCTGTTAATAAATAAAATAAGGAAGAAAAGTGTACAAAGTGTTTTCATATATAAAATTGAATTGGATTTCCATAAACATAGCATTCTCAGAAAATATTAGATTGATGGCTAAGGCTGATTTTAAATAATTTTCACACATGTTTAAAAACAAATACAGTATTAATACTATAGTTCATTCATATATTATGCAATCAGTCATACCGTATGTCACAGACAACAAGCGAACTGGCTTACGCTTTACATTTTTTGATCAACCCGATATTTGGCTATCTGTTAAATGAATAGATTTTATAAATACCAAAAACTCATTAAAAAAAGGACAACAAATTCTATGTAAAAAAATATTGACACAATGAAATGAATAAATCTCAATTCAATTATAACAAAGCTTTTCATTTCAACGCAAATACGATCAATTTTCTTTTAACTCAAATACATGTTAAAACTTAGATTTCTTTGTGTTCTATTTTATGTAATATGTTAATAAAATAAGAAGAAAAAAATTGTTGCATGATGCAATATTTTATTGATATGCAACAGCAGGTGTACATTATATAATCCAATGTCCGGCGGGGTATTTGCCCCGGTTGTTTTAATGTGCATTTGTTTAAAGTACTTACGTAACGTAAGTCAAAATGCGACAGAGCTAAATGTGGAAATAATTTATTAATTATTTTCATTTAATTTAAAATGAGAACATTAAACACACAAAACATACACTTTGCAGATTTCAGAAGAAAAGTTCGCCGGTATTTTTATGAATAACAATCGAAATCAGTGCGCGCATTTTTTCGCTCCGATTATTTTTTCTTTTTCGGAATGGATTTTATTTTTGTTTGAAGAGAACATGAAGAGAGAAAAATGGAAGAAAGGCGGCGATAGCGATATTTTTGAATATATCAAGTAAGTATGTTTTTCTATTAATTTCAAAAGCTTTTTCTTTAGTTTTGGATAAATACAAAAATAAGAGTTTCTCGCGTAACTAACTCTAATATTGTATTAAACTTCTAAGCGATTTATAAGAATTTCCAAGCTTCCTCGCATGGTACCAATATCAAATCTGATAATACGGAGCAGAGTTTTGTGAATCGCGAGTAAAGGGTTATAATGCGTCTTAAGCTAAATCCTTATGATGCAAGATTTTGTATACAAAATCATGATTAGGAACTATTAAAAACATTTATAGCCGCACTAATAGTCGCAGCTTAATCCTTGAATCGATCTAGGATTGATGAATCCCGGATTCGCGAATGCTATTGATTGATCTAAGGATTGTTTGCAATATAATATATAATTATGTTAATAATAATAGAAAATTAAAATACTTGTTTTTTTTTTCATACTAGTTTCGGTCAGTGTTTTATTTTTCTATCATTATTAATTAAAAATATTTCACCACGGGTTACGTGTGGAATTTATTCAGAATATAATTATGTTGACTATTTCATACATTTTGCTAAGATTTTATGTAAATTTACATTACTATTAGTAACCCCATGTATTAAAGTTATCCTAAATACATTATAACTAAGACAATCTCTTGTATATCTCCTTACTGTTAAACTTGTCACAAGCGACGGTTCTTTGCCGACCAACATGAGCCCGGCCCGAGTCGTATTTTGTTTTATCATTGTATATAAGTATACATCAACGTCCGGAACGTTGAATGAATAAAAAAAAAACGAGCTTTTCGTGCTCGCATGCTGACGGGACAAAAGCGCTTTTTGTGTTCCGTTTTAATCGTCCCCACTCTTGCTCCACTTTCCTTTCTCTCTCCGTTTTCCTCTCGTTTTTTTTTTTTTGTTTGTTTGATGAATTTCCGGGCATTCAAAGACCTCGAAATGTAAAGATTAAGACAATCACGGTCGTGCGAGACATGATCAAGAAGTTTTTTTTTTGCTATTCTTGTTCGCATGTATTTAAAATCTTCTAATATATGGAAAAAAACAATGAGTATATAATGTATACATATAAATATTCATTAATGTGGTAATAAATTAATAGTAATGTGGTGGAGAGCAGTTGGGACGATGAGGTTAATATAAAATTTGATTAAATATTACATTACCTCAATTATCGATGCGCTTACTTATACAGGGTGCTTCTTGACTGATAATAATAATACATATAGCTGATTTAATTTAAGTATAGATGGATGGCCAGTTCTGCATTATCTTTTATGATAAACTTAATCTCGCCTTACGGTTTGTAGTTATTTTATTATATATATATATATATATATATATATATATATTATCATATAACCCTTATACCCTTTCGAATGTCGGGTGACCCTCCTTTTATTACTATTGCTTTATATTTATAATGCATTACACACCTTGAGAATATAAGATATGTGTTAAGAAGTGAGTTGTAAAGATTAGATGTCATTTTAACGTTAGCTTATGGTAATTATAATAAATAAAAATCCGATAGTGGGATCTTACACAAACCGCTGTTTGTTTGCGGCGTCTTAATATTCATGTAACGAGGCCCGAGCTAAGAGCTAAGTGGAATCCAATAAGCAATAACATTTAACCCTTACCCGAGTCGCAAACTGCTCGATATTTGCGCGGATTAGCCGAGAGCGCTGTTTCACAAACTCGAATAATATCGACGCTTAGGTTATGATTATCGCGCCTCCTTCCAAATGTGTTCCACCTATAACATTTCGCGAAAACAACTTTATTATTGACATATGCAATTAATGGTACTGTTAAATCTATTTGATTGAAATTGAGTTAACGTAAATTGCTGTTGTTTTAGTGAAAACGCGATTTGTTCATAGTTAAAGAAATTGTCATACTTATATCACAATAACAAATCTAAAAAAAATACAAATGACACGTTGAATGTAATTGTTAGAAATAGTAAAATGTAATGTTTATTTATAAAATCCACAATGGAAACTTTAATATACGATTAACGATTTAATTTGAATCTATTGTTCAGTATTTATTTTACAATTGTTATATTGGAAATATAATTACAACTGTGGGGTGATTTCACATCGGAATTTCGGGAAAAAAATCAGGGAATTTCGTCGTTTTAACTAATTAAAAAAAAAACATTTTTGTTTGTGAACAAATATACAGAAAAGTCAGACGTAATCGTGATTAACTTATTTAATCATGATTTTTGTAAATACCTCAAAATTAATTTTGTCATTCTAACCGTTCGTTCTGTGCTAATACTTTGATTAATAACTAGCGCCTTCAATGAAAACGGTTAAGGTATTTTTAGCGCCTGCGTCGAAATAGACGGACGTTGACAACTTCGTTCGACGCTTCCCTAATTCCCCCCTTTCTAAAGCAAACTAGCGCGAGGCGGAAAATAGCTCGTTAATTTGGTTTAATTAAACTTCAAACAGCAACAACGAAAAAAAAATCATCGACTCGCGTGCGAGTTTGTGTGTGCCAGAAAGGGGCGGAGGAGAGGAAGGGGAGAAATTGTTAAAAGGGCTTACGTCGGGACTGGCGTTACTAGATAACTGCGTAATGGCAGTTCGGTGGCAGTTGCCGGTTTTTGATATTTCCTCCAAGAGATAACTTCCCGTGTGGAAACGGGCACCAACAAGTGCCCGCCGTTTCGAACTTGAACTAAAACTGAAATTCCTCGCAAATTATTCTCACATATGTTTGTTTCGGATCTGTTGCTTCCTTGTTGTGGTATTCACATTTATGTCTACATACGTCATTTACCTAACTACGGCAAATACTGTTGATGAAAAATAAAAAAATTATAAAATTTTATAATTCAAATAAAAATTCTTTTAATTTCTTGATTGTTAAGGCTTTCACATGGTTATTCGTTTTGAGTTTATTATAAATAGAAAAGAGTATTTATTTACTTGGTCACAGTTATTTAAATAAATTAAATAAAAATGAATTGAAAATAATTAATAAATTATTTCTACATTTAGTTCAGTGACAATTTTGACTTACGTTACGTAAGTACTCTAAACAAATGCACGTTAAAACAACTACTTCCCGGGCAAATTATTGAGTTTATTAAATATAAAAAAAATACTTTTAGTTTCTTGTTCCAATATTCAATTTTTGTTAAAACAGCGACTTTTACCATAAATCTGTTGAACTTAAAAATAATAACATATGACTGTTATTGTAAATTAAGTGTCACAGGTTTATTGTAAAAGTCACTGTTATAACAATATTTGAATATAATTTTTCATGGGCAATACAATAACTCATAGGCAGCCAATTGCTAACTAAATGTTTTACCATAGAAGAATATAGGAAAATTATTTAGCAGCAAACCATATAAATAGTCCATTAATTAGGATGAAAATTAGTAGACTATGCATATAGTTCTGAGCATTTTACTTACGAAGAAAGGAATTCGTTAAATATATCTTCTCGTTATTTTTTCTAAGTATTTTTCGTGTTTTGGACTTCGATGTAATTTTCTGTCATGAGTTTAAACGGTGATGTAGTATGCGTGACCAATTGCTTTTTATCGTGGGTGGAATTAATTTAAGCTCGTTATTCAATAAGAGCCAAGCACTGAAGCACATTGTTTAAATTTACTTCAACAATATTGTAATCATGAATTGATTTTTTTATTGTCTTCTACTTGTTTTATTGAACTAAATATATATTTTAGAAACTACATTTCCTAGCGTATATTAGCCTTAAGCAAAAAAATCCAATGATCCTGATAAAAGGGGTATGTTACATAATTCTGTATTCCTCCTAATATTTCTTCAGCCTTTCGTCGACATTCAACAATTAAATTGGGAAATTGTGCGTGTAAATTTGTAAATAATTAATAAATTATTCTCTTTATTTATTAAAATGAAACACTTTTTTTTACTTTGTATTACTCGAATTATTTTATTGTTGACTATAGTTTCGACAACTTTAACGTGTCATTATCAAAACAAATAATTAAACAATCCGATTTATACAGACTAAAAAGTGTGAAGTAAATAAACCCAAATATTATTCCCCTCTCATGTTGTTGTTTTGCTATTTACTAGTTACTATATTTTTTATTCATCCATTTTTATGGATATCGACTCCTTTTCATTTTCAGAGACCTCGCTTGTATCAATCATAAAGCTTCGGGCTTTTGAAATTCATGAGAGGTTACATCACGCCATTAGTAATCCGAGTGCTGTATGTGGGTGATCCACTTGTTGTGTTTATTCTAATACGCCAGCTACCAAGCTCGGTTATTATTCACAAATATTTCTGTCCATATTCGTTATTTAACACGAGTTAATTTCCATTTTAAAAGGCAATGGTTTTCTTCTCATGCCACTACAAGGATATCGAATCTGAAATGTCAGATTTGCTTGTATATTCATATTATTTTTTTATTAGCTGAATCATTAAAGATATATTTAATTAAGAAATTCATATAACGTGCTTATAATAGTATTCAGCATCCTTCTAATATTTTTTAAGCATAAAAAAAAACACTTTTCGCAAAGAAATGTTTCCAGCACTGAAATTACAAAATCGAGGATAACATATGAAGGGGGAAAGAGAATGAGGAACATTCAAGCCTACAGAAAAGTAAGCCCCTTCTCCAAAAAATATATGTACAGAAAGACGTGACTTGTCGGAGATTAATAAATAAATTATGCAGCCCGGCTCGGACGTGGAATCTCCGGGTGATGGGATTTATCGCGTCCGGAAAGAAAGCCCCTCTCCGGTTCATTTGTATGTGCCCGGCGTGCGCGTGTGAACGACTCTTAATTCGGACTACTGTGTATTTTTTCTTCCTCCTTCGGTCTCATTTAACTTTTTCTCCGAAAAGATATAAACGAGATGATGTTAAGTTGGTGAGGACGTGCGATACAGAAAAGCCCCAGATAGCATCTTTTGAGATTTTACGCCAGTCAGTCGCTTTTACGTAATTTTTCTTTGCGCTCCCTCGTATATTCCTTCTTGTTATTTTCCTTTCGTACTGTTGTTATTCTAATAGAAATATTTTCAATTTATATGGAATTGTGTTTCTCTCTTTTTTCACATTGCGGTTTCAAAAGAAAAATATTTAAATGGAGCTAACTCTATGAATTCTTTTGTATTTTCCCGCTGGCAACATGCTTTCCGGAAAAAAACTTCTAAAGACAAATCAATATTCTGTACGAATAATGTTTTATTTAACGTACACATTATTTTTTTATCATCACAATACATGCGTATTTGACATGTATACTTAGTTTATGAAATAAATTAATAACGCATATGTTAAATTTAACATTTCCAGTACGGATTATCTATATTTTCTGATGCGCCGAATAACTTGTTATACTTTAGCGACGTTGGAATGAGAATGATTTATAATGCGCACATGTTTTAATTAGGATTTCGTGATGTCGTAAAATTAACCAATTTAAAATGGCTTAAATATTTATAAGTTCATTAATGAATTTTGGATTTTTAAGGAATTTCAACATTTTGAGCCAGATAAGTAAAAATTATATTTGATATACTAAAAAAAAATCTTCACAAATGTGATTGTATATTGAACTGAAGCAATTATGTGTAAAACTAACGCATACTTTTCAAACGATCATTTATTATGAGCAGTTTCAAATTTGCTCAACTCACATCTGGCTGGCCAGATTACACGCTTTATTAAAATCCAGACACTTTCTGAATATGCTCCAGCTATATATTACTTAAAACACACAGCTCTATAACCCGTTCTTAACAAATTCAGATTAATTACAACAATTCGAGTCGCAGGATTAATTCCGCAGACCTAAACGTTTGGGGATTTCGAGAACTCGAACAGTCTCTTCCTTTTAACGTTCCCTCCATGGATCAGATGGTTTCTGATCGCCCGAGAGAGAAGGATGGGGGGAGGGGAAACCACCCACACGGCCCGATCCTCTCCCAGCTTCCCCCCTCTGGACCACCGCCGAGCCGTTTCCTAATTGCGCCCCTCGCGTGATTCACAATCCGGTTGTATCGCAGGTCGTTCCTTCCCGCAGACCGAAACGCGATTAAATCCGAGATATTGCGTAATCAGAGTGAATTATTCGATGCTGATTTCCTGGAGAACAACAACAATAAAAAAATAGAAATAAAGCAAGTAGCGTTCCGGTTGGATTAATTGTGCGGATTAGGAGATTTCGTTAAATAAATGATTCCATTTGTTATTGCTATTAATTGTTTTACAAAATTGACCACAAGATAATTCGAATAATAAAAAAGATTTATAAAAACACAAATAATTTCGCCATAAGTAATGGACTAATATACGAACCATTCCCAGCAAGAGATGGACTGCGACAATTAGGAGTATTGAGTCCGTTATTATTCATCATCTTCATGAATGAAATATTAATAGAAATTAAACGTAGGATACAATAAAATGAGGATGACACATGTAGCGTAAGAACTATTTGTCGATGACATAGTATTATTTACTGATAAGGAAGTAGACACACTAATTTAATAAAATGCTCAGACATCATTCATCTCTCGAATCGTTGACGATGCCACATGAAATTAGGTGAAAGATGGCGCTTGCCATTTATTCATAAAAAAAATCGCTGTAGTGCAATAGAATAAGTTCAAGCACGTAGCTTAAGATTTAATGCATCTTGAGATGTGTTGGAGAAACTTTTATGCAATACTTTTTGTTCTGAACATAATACTAAGTAGAACATTTATAACATTATGTTTGCGCCTATGAAGCAAAACGGTATTAAATCCTTTTAAATTAGGCACCAGCCGAACGTTAGGCCATTTTCAACAGACCTCACCCACTTTTCCACAATTATTAATTGCGCTCGCCAAATTTGGTAACAATTTATCAGGAACGCCGGCAAACGAACGAACGAACATATGGCTTCACCTATCATTAAAATTATGGATTTATCTCCCCACCTCGCTCTTCCACGCACAAAAACAACGCTCTCTCCTTCCCTCTCCATCTCTTTCATTAAATGCACCATGTGTGTCTGTGTGCTTTATGTAACACGGACGGCCGCCCGTTTTGTGCGTAGGTTCATCGCGAGGCGATTTATAAGTTGCATCACGTGAATTATTAAAAGGAAGAGAGGATTCCGCCTCCGTTTAATTTCCCATGATTCCAATTAACGTTAGATAAATTGCTCAATTGCGAGGCTCTTTCCGCGAAAGCTCGCGCGCGGCGTTTCTCGTCTCTCCGACTATCCGGCTATATAAGGACCATATGAAAGGATCTTTAGGAGCGTAAATATATCGCAGTGCTGTATTCAAGATGGGAAGAAAACAGACGAGCGCATGAATACACGCGGATACATTTGTTTCTAATAATCTACATCGATCTCGAAATGGACGTCCATACCTTTTTTTACAATACAGCGAAAACCTGTTTGAATATATTTCCATCAACGAGTGTGATTTCTGTAGAACATTTTATAAGAGGAAAATAAATCTAAGTGAAACTTTTTATGAAATAATATTTTCAGATAACCTCAAAATACTATATTTATATATACACACATTTTTATTCAGTCTATACAAATAATAAATAATTACAATACATGTAAGTGTTACTCTGTCTGGAAGTTTAATGAAGTTTACCCTTGTTTATTTTAACTTCAACTAGTTTCAGCTTAATGGCACTATCATTAATTGACGCAAATGTGTTTTAGAATTGTCATTCGTTATATATCAAAGTAGAAGCCTTAATAATTGACTAGGCATTATTTTATTACAATATTTGTGTACTGAATTCGACATTACTTTAAAAAAATGCAATAATTTATAGTTCGAGTAGAATTGAGAAAGGCAAAATTAAGATAATCAAGCCAGTAATCGGCCATCTGCTCGGTTTCGTGTGTATGGAGCAGGTGCCCTCCCCGAAAAAATCGTTACACGAGCTATAAATATAAATTCTGTGAGTCAATTAAAAATGTTCCTCGTACAATTAAATTGCTATTAGTAATTGCAGATTGTAATATTATCATCGTATGTTTAATTTAAGAACCGCGTTCCTAAATATAATATATATATAATATTCTGGTTTTAGGTGAAGTAGAATTACCCTTTGGCATTCATTAAGATACTCCAAGTGTTATACCATTTGTTCTAAAGCTAATTATGTAATCGTGTTATCTAATATAATCACTGCACGAAATCGATTTTTTTTAAATTTATTATAATCGGTACAAACGTAGCATCTGAAACGAAACAAAAATAAACCAGTGTATCTTTCCGATCTCGCTTGGTGTTCCTTTTGGTTTCGTTTTAAATCTCGTCGCACAATGGCGAAAGAGCGAAAACTCTCGGGGATCCCACGGACTTTGCGGCAATGTCGTGACCGTCGAATAAGGCATAAACCGGTCACTTCGGGCTTCTATCAGAGAAAGGGAGAAAGAGAGAGAGAGAGAGGAGTAGGTGGAATGAGAGGAAGACGGACCGTCTCTGCTCTAATCTATCCGGATCCGTCTCTATGATGGATATTGGCCGCCATTAAAATAAATTGCGCGCCCGACGGGCATCCCCCCATTTATCAACCACCGACCCCATTGCGCGAAACACGAAACCAGAGCGCGAGTGAAGTCGGGAATTAAAGGGTGGGTGGGATCGGGGAAAAATCTCGGCAGTAGCCGTGATTGAGTGCGGGGAAGAAAAAGTACTGAATTTAAATTAATTTAATGACCCAACTTACAGTTGGCCCGGTAAGCTGCACCTACCTCTAAGCTGCACCTACCTGTAATAAAATTATGAAAATTTGTCCAGAAAGGATTTTCTACCCGGAGATGTTTGCAGTGCAGACCCAAAAATTGCATTACTAGGTACTGCCCATATAATTAGGAAAATACTCTCAATTGGATACTAGTAAAATCTACAGATTCGGGTAGAGCCCCGGTTATTTCAAGAATCAGCTAACAAAACGAAACAATAATAATAATTTGTAATAAAAAATAGACATGAACTAGACATAAACAGGCTGAAAGATAAGTGCTGTATAGCTATTTTCCAATCAATCAAAATATATGTATGAATTATATTTTGTAATCATTGTATGGAAATAAAGCTGTTTATTTTAACAATCACGCAATTTATTGAAATACCAACAAGAACAGGCGTTTTCTTTAATTGCTACCGTCCTTGTCTGTATGTTTTTTTAAATATTGGATGAAGGTTAGGGTTACGAGAGGATTAATATAAAATTGTAAATAATAATCTTTTTGCATATCCTTTTGATATTGATTTCATTCCATTACGAACCCATCATTTCACTTGTTCAATTAAAATCTCGACTGTTTGCTAACAACCCCCCCAACACACGAAATAAATAACGCGAAAAATGCACACACGATAACATTTGACTTTTGTCCTTTCTTTCCTCCTTTTCATCTCGCGTGATAAATTGACGGCCGGCCCCCCGCTCCCGGCCCTCGTAAATTAGCCCATTGATGATATCATCAATTCTGCAAAATTGGATCACATGCGTTAACATCAATCAAGGGAAACTGGGTCGACGTATCTAAGCGTTAATTAATCAATTATTGTCGCTGCGGGGCCGGACTGGACGTAAATAAAATACCTATGCGTAGAAGGAATCGAAGAAAATGCGAAATGGCTGGCGCGATAACGGCCAGGGAGAGTTAGAAGTGATAAAAACAATGTGTTGGTTTTTACAAAAAGTGATTTATTTGATGGTTTTGATTTTGTTGTGTATAATAATGACGGGAAATTAAATAATAGGGTTTTCAATATAAAAAAAAAACAAGACATTATTTTAAACAAAATAAGGTTTAAATAAAAAATATTCAATTGTTAATTGTTAAGGCTTTCACTTGGTTATACATTTTGAGTTCAAATTTCTCATCACATGCAAACGATAACATCCTATTTTCGTAATTTATCACTTTGTAGTGTATAAATATGAATTATTATAGTCTCTCTGACTAATAAAATATACCCATATTTTGTTTTTTTAAGTTTTATTTGTAGCTATAAAAGTTGTAGCTATAATTCCTAGTGAATTGAGAAATAACTCTCAAGAAAAAAAATATGATTTATTTTTGCATTCAATTATCACATTCTTTGATAATGGCTAAGGTCGAAACTAGTCGGAATAAAGTAAAACGTTAGTGAAACCAACCAAGTGTTTTGTTTTTATTTCAAATTGTATTTCAGTTATTACATTTATTTATTATTTTTTTATTTAATATTTTTTTAGGTAGGTTTTAGGTTTCTTTAATTGTTCCAGAAGCGATGTCGGTGATCAATAAATACCACGATACTCGTCCACCACGCTTGAACTTTGCTTTTCCTGTGCATTGATAACTAGGTGAGCAAAGATTCAGGTGTGTTGGCGGTTGTGGCCGTCAGACAAATTTATACGCCAGATTTTCATCGACCTCGAGTTTTTGTTAAACACCAGGAAGACGCGAACGTGATTTTTGTAGGTAAATTTTTGCTTTTTTTTATTTAAAATGTGTTGACTTACTAAAATGAGGATTTAACTTAGCTAAAAACCAATGCATATTCATTCACCAATTTGAATACCGTAAGGGTCTTTTCTGGCCTAGAAAAAATGGAATTTTTTGACAATATTATTATTATTATTTGATTTGTGGGGCTGTAGTGGCTCTTAGACCTAAAACTCTTTTGCGCCTCCCCTTACTAAAAGGTTTTTAATCTTGAAATATTTTAGTTCCTCAAGAGTGGGGGAATAATTTCCCAAGAACCTTTGTCTTACACGAGAAAAAGACTAGCATTCTGTTAGGAGATGGATAACTGTCTCCTTTTTTGACAATATATTGAGAGAAAACTAAAAATAGCAGATCGTACTAACTATTCCATAATTTAAAGTCTTGAATGGTTTCGGGTTGTTATCCCAATTGTAAGAGAATTTAGCTAGTAGATTTTTTGTTAATAATGACAAGTCTTTATAGTTTTTAAGTAATTAACAGATTTCGTGGTTAACAACCCGCTTTAACTAATGCTTCAAACGAAAACAAGCTTCGCTTTTTTTACCCCATTTAGAACATTTCCTTTCAACATTTTCACACCCGTTTGTCGCGGCCGCTAATTAAATCATTACCTAACCCGCGCACGGCGATTACTCAAAACTCAACGCCTCGGACTCTCAAAATACCCGCCCTTGTTTGCACCTTAATTCGGCTCTCCTCCTCCTCCTTACCCATTCTTGTGAAGCTCAAAGCGGGCTAAAAAGCCCCGGCGATGAACAACCCTCGCGATCCAAGAGTCGAAACGGGAGAGCAGGCCCTTCTCGATCCCCTTATTATTGCGTAATCAACGGAATGAAAAGCGAAAGATTCGCTTTGAAATATTTCTGAGCGGCAGAGAAAGAAACGAGGGCGCACTCGGAAAACTCGTTTTGTTCGTTCGAGGATCCACGGGTTGTTTGGGAGTTTCAAAAAAGGGGGGTGTTTAACAGTTTGAAATATGATTTCGTTTTTGATGAGAAAATACTTTTTTAATAACAAATATTATTAGTGTATTGCAGAGCTAGGCCTAATCCTTAAAAAACAAGAAGGTTCAAATTACGAATCCGAATCACTTTGTTGTGCAAAGTGATTAGAATCATAATTCGCTTCAAGAATCTACGAATTAATGATTCAAAAGAGAAAAGTTTAATTCAAATACTTAATTTAAACCTAGTTTTTCGAATCGCCAATACAAATTAGTTTTTTAACTAAATTTAAGTATAATGACATTTTTAAATTAGTGTATTTTTAAAAGGTGAGCAGAAAAGGTGTTGTCCATTTATTGTAGCAATAATTTTTTTAAATAAAAAAATCTTTGTTTCATTTATAAATAAAATAAATAGAACTTAAGCATTAAAAAAGTTCAGTGATTTAAGTATATTGGAATATTCAATAACTTTATATTTTTTCACAATTTTAACGAAACCTAGGTGTTTCAAATACAGTGTACAATAACGCTTTGGAACATAATGATGTAGTGCATTTATTATTTTTTCGATATATTAAAATATATCACAAAATAAAGACAAGAAATATACATTTAAAACCACTGGAATTTATTTTTCAAATATTGATTTTAAGAAATAAATTCCAGTGGTTTTCTTTATATATTTTTTAATCCGGTGCCCATAAGTGTAATTGCGGTAATTGATGCCGTAGACGATTCAAGTAAATCAAGTTTCGGAAAAGTTTTAATCGCGGATAATTGACTCGGTGAATAATTCATTGGAGGAACAACCCCCAGGGAATTTCCGCCCATTCTCTGTTAAAGTTTCCCTTCTTCGTGTTTATATAAGTTACACATCCAATCGGCTTTAATTAATACCGGCCGATTTTTTATTTTATTTTCATATTAATCGACGATTCTTTGCAATTCGTTGCCTAAGGAGGTGAAATTAATTTCTCTAAGGCAGCATTATAAATCTTGTACATTAAAAAAAAGATCAATAATCTTAGAATTAAGTGTGGCTAGTAAAAATATTAATCTGTCATTCTCGAGATTGCTAACATATCTTAATGAGATGGACTGGCTGTGCTATGGACTAGTATCAGAACTCCTAAGAGGAAGATCAGTAGTAGGGGCCTATTGATCTTTTTCTTCTGGACTTTTGCGCATCTCCTAGAAAACCCTAACTATAGATTGGAATAATCAATTACTTATCCTCAAATTTATATTGTTTCTATTTTATTTGCACAGTAACTGAGGCACTGGAGTGATACTTTTTTTGTTCCATGCGCAATGCCTTGATGAAGGCGGCTGAACGGATTTTGTATTGTGGTTATATACCTGATATTAATCATAACAAATGAAAGACAACGCAAGTGCCATCTTTGGCCCAATTTCATGATATTATGATATATATGAATGATATTAGTTATTTAAAAAAAATTGGATTAAGATCATTACTTTGGCAGAAATTATTAATACAAAATTGGAAAATTTACAATATTTAAACGAATACAACCATAACAATTTTCATATGAATATATTTTATAGAAATATAATTCCGTAATAAATGATTTATTATTATTCTTGTCTATTCAGAAAAATCAACTATAGTAATTATCCACTAAACACGTATTTTTTTCTGACCATTCTTGGAAAACTGGCGTGGGTTTTCCAATTTCCTTAGGGGCGTAATTTTTAATTACCACCGCGCAGCGAATTATGTGTGTGCGTGTGCGCAATTTGTAATGTTTCTTTTATTACCCACCCGCGCATTGTTTTTTTTTTTGTGTCTACCTATTTGGTTGTACAAAGAGAAGACGCAACGTTGCGCAAGCCAGCTAGCTTCGTGTGGGAGCGGTGATACGCAACATTGCGCGACGCCAGTTCGATTCGTTTCGATTATTTTCCGGCTTTCCGGTCGCTTCATTGTTAGTACAACGCGACGAAAGATATTTTGTTTTGTTAACACGTCAAAATTATAATTCACATTGAATTTAGAAATGAAATGATAGAAGTTTCCATTATTTCTCCTTGATTTCAGAAATTGTAATCATATGACAAAGAAAATTAATTGTATAAATCAACATATTAAAGAACATTCGAAAATTAAATATAAATATAATGTATATTCTTTTTTGAACTCTTTGGATCTAGGGTGTAGAAATACAAAAAATCTCCTTGACATTAGAAAATTTGATCAAAAACAAATTAAATATCAGCACCATTGATTTTATTATATATATGGACTGATTTGAATTAATTGTTCCATTCACGGTTATTTGCGCAATTTGTTATTTCGTTAATCAAAATGATTTATAATGACACTTGAGATATGGATGCATTGCAGTTCCATAAAAGTAGTGAAACAATGCGCTGAGATGTGAATTTTTAAAACAATTGAACAATAAATTTAGCGAAGTATTGTGTTTGCAAATTATTTGTTTCTCATTCGTCTCTTTGTAAAATATTTTTACTAATACATAGGATTTTGTACTTCATTTGATATACACAAAGAAAACATATATTTTAAATTAAATAAAAATTATTTGAAAATAATTAATAAATTATTTCCACATTTAGCTCTGTGACATTTTGACTTACGCAACGTAAGTACCTTAGAGTATTTAATTTATTAAATAACTGTGACCAGGTTAATGAATAATCTTTTCTATTTACATACATTAAATTTTTTTTTAATTTTTGACCGTTCAATTTTCGTCAATTAGATTTAAAGAAAAGAAATATTTCATATGGAAATCCTGAAACTATTTCTTAAAACCAAACATACTGCTCGGAAGAAAATCAATGGCGCGCAAATGAAAACTGCGTCACACTTTACCCGATAAACCTAAAAATAGTCGGCTTTCGTAACCGCGCAAACCATCGATGACTAGTATTTGGTAACACGTAAAAATAGTCCACGAAAATTCCGCACGTACGTGTAAATTTAGACACTTTTTTTCCTTCCTTCTCGACAACCTCTTTGTTAATCCTCTAAACACACTAAGACCCGATCAATTGCAAAAAAAATCTTACACGCCCGTCGTTGTTGACAGGCGTGAAGACGTGTCATGTCAGCGCGGCGGGTCCAAGGATATTTACACGTTGTCAGAAAATGTGTTTCGTAAGAATGTGCGACTAAATTTAGTTGTTTGTTTTCTTTTGTGACCGTGCAGGCGATGATCTTATCCAGAATGGAATTTTCCAGTGTGGGAAAACCGAAGACTCGCAATGTAAATGACGTCGTTCCAGAAACAAGCTGTGTTAAAGTCTAATTGATTGACTGTTTTGTTCGCGCTAAATCGACCAAAGCCTCAAGAATTTTAGATTTTTTGCCTCATTTTATAAAAAAAGACAGAAATAGCACTTATTTGGAAATGTTTATTAAATATATTATGTTAAATTATGTACAATCTATTTTTTAAGTAATAAAGAATTAGTAGTAAAAAAATATTTTATGTAATTAACTTTTGTAAATAAATATTTATGAACAATAATTTCGAATTAGTTTCCCGAACAAGAGAAACTAGGCCATCTGCAACATCATCATAATCGCATTATTAATTCAAACCAATATGATAATATCGAGAATATTTTTGGCTTCATTTATCGATTATTGGTTTACTAATAAGTTGATTCAATTCAATATAATCACCGCATACACTCTATTTCTATTCGAATTCAATTAACTAACAGCGTATAATAATTATACAAAACCTACACACAAATGAACAAACAAACAAAAAAACAACTACAAACGCACTGCATTTCCCGGTCAGTTTTCGCTTTCGTAATCAACCGCTCATTCGTGGGATGATCAAAAAGCAAGCGAACAAGAGCGAGTAAAGTGCGAATTCATAGAAAATTACTTGATTACAGCACGCACACACGCGCTAAGGATTTATTGCTTTCCACATGGTTTCGCATTCAGCAACGTGTGTTTACATATTTCAGTTGGTAGCCGGGGGGATTCGAAATCCCCAACCGCCCCATTTTCATTTTCCTTTCGCTCGAAACGCACACGCACCGGAGATGATAATTACAAGGCGCAGAAGGTGGAGTAAAATTATAAGTGTAATTTACACATGTATTATTTGCGCGGTGTTTTCATTGCAATATTAAAGGGGATTTTGATTGTATTCTTTTATGTCCGTATAGATTTCTAATTTTTATGTCAACTGCTTGAAGTTTCAATCAACAACTACTTCGATCAAGATAACTCTCATTCTTAGATGCAGAATGAAGACTTATGCTTCTAGGAGCAATTAATAACGGGAATAATGTTACTTGATGTATAATTAATATTAGGTTGTAATTTCTTCGTGGAAACATTCAATTGTGTTAAATAATTATTTTCAAATTATTATTTATTTAATTTAAAAATTATTTCTCACTAAATAGGAAGATCAATCGAAACATTTCAATTAACCCAATTTTCTCATTATGTTAAAGCTAAAATTATTATAAATTAATATAATAGTTAATATCATCAAACAAACACGAATTCTCTTTGTGAATATTTAATAGCAAATTGATTAAAAAAATATATTTGTTGAACGTTTCGCAACTCTAAAGTCCTCTTTATAATATGGATGTAACATAATGTGAATGAACTTTGTCATTTCCGCGAACAACTTTGGGTGAGTCCTAATTAACGTTTATATTGTGTTGTTCCCCGCTGGGTAATTAATTAATTTTCCTATAACAAACTATTTCCATAAAACACGAGCGCTTTTCATGCCTCGGATTATTTACATTGTTTAACGCCTTTGTACACAACAATTCTCGTTATTTATGTGTATGTTTTAATACAGGAAAAATTCTTAGATGAATGAACGTCCTACGATTCATATTTATTGCCTTGACATGAAAATATTTAAGTGTTCGTATATGTTGTGATTGCCTAAACCTGCAAGGTAGTTTATTCAAATATTGCAATTTTATTTCGGCTAATACTTCGGGCCTATGAAGCAGCTCCCCGAAGAAGACCTTTTTGTAAAGGTCTTTTGCAATGACGGCTTCTGGAGATTCAGAAATAATTTCATATCAAAGAATGAACAAATGCTGTCGTTGATCACTTGCGAGGATCGAGCAGTCGATTTTTTTTTTTGATCGATCTAGCCCATCATAATGGAAACCCAGATTTCACGAGCAGAGAGAAGCTCCAAGTGGAGATTGATCAACGACCAAATACTGAAAATACTCAGGCTTTGGAAATGGATTTAGTCACTATAATGATCCAGAGGCCATGGCCTACGTGAACGCGGTATACCTGATGTCCTAACATAAAATTTATGCGAATAATTATTAAGTAAGGAAATTTGAAATATTAATAAAATTTCCATGAGGTCCAGCTTAAAATTCACATTCATGTGGCTCATATGAGCTTTCTGGGCAAATTAATTGACCCGCTGAAAAGTTCAGGTCGGATTTGATTAATCCAAAAGCTCCACCTCTGGCCGCGCCTAATTTTCTGAAAACAGCTGACACACGGTACGGCACCGGCGTTAGATCATCGGTTACAACTCCAATTCGACGCACTTATTTATCAATTAATCCCGCGTGGGACGCGGAGTGGATCGGTAATTGCGAGCGGCGACCTTGGGCGCAATTTCGCGCAATTCTTTTTTTAAAGCGCGCGCGGCCGAGTTTGATTTATGTTTCCCTTTATGCATGCGCAATATCAGCAGTGTGTAATTTATTCAAATTTGCGTTTACTAGGCCATCTGCGTGTTTCCATCAATAAAAAAAATGGGGCTTCTGCAAATAAAGTTTGCACTAAACAATTTTTGAAGGGCGAAGTAGCAGTTTTTTACCTCATTTTGCTTTTCATTATATTATTACTATATATACTTTTCAATAATTCAAGTAAACGCAGCAATGATGCAAGAATGAGGATCAGCTAAAAGCTAATTGAAGAACGTATTTGATACTAAATACATCATTATCAAAAAAAAAAAAGAAGAAGAGGAGGAGTAACGGTTTCGTTTCCTCGAGGCGCATCAAATTGAGTTAGGAGTGTAATTGTTTGCCCTACTCGGGAGTCACCTACCTAGCCCCGGTCTCGTCCCTGCGAGAAATTCCTATCGCGTTTAAATTCTAATACGATTTCGCACCATCAACAAGTTGCAGACACCCTACTCTCGCATCCTGCGTCGCGGCGCCATTGATTTATATTCATTCGGGAAGAGGGAGCAAGGGACGGGGGGAAGGAGCGGGGCGAGAATCTAATAATCGGGAATTTAATATCGTACCAGCCGATCGATCCCGGTGTGAGGCAGCGAGATGTCGGGAATTGGGGCACAGCATACAGTCATACACATTCAGTCACACAGACAGATCACATCGATAAACACACATATAGGGCGGGCATATATACAGATAAATGCCTGTATGTGTGTGTGCTTGTATGCGCGCCCATGCCTATCTACGTATATGTGTGTTTGATAACCCTTGCCTGTGGATATGTTATATATACATACGTGTATGTATATGTATGTGCATTTATGGATAGTCACACACATATTCAACATACAGACACGTATATGAAAGCACACACTCAAATCCACCTACACATAGAGGAGTTGGTCGGCGCCGGTGCGAAATGCAGATGGAAAGAGAATGGCCATGATGGGTTTATCTGAAAATTGTCTGCGCACGGGGAATGGAAATGTCGAAAGGGGAGAATGCGAGGAGAAAAAAGTCACGTCTAAATACGCATAATAAAATTCACCCTAAAAAAGTTTTCCATTGGAAAAAAAGTAAGAGGATTCATTTCATTTTCAAAATTTGATCAACATTAAGGATCAATATGTAAGATTATATTCCGATAAGAGTATCAAACTTAATTTAAAAATTATACTCACAGTTATTCTTTTTTTTTTCAGCGCGTGTTTTCTTTTTTTTTTTCGAACTGAACATAATGTTCAATACAAGAATGTATTTTAGTTATACATTAAAAAATATTAAAATTAAACCGTCAAAGTATCAAAATTATTGTGTGTCAACATACGACATTATAATTATTGTTAAAAATCCTTGCTGCTCCTTCTTGTTTCACATCGTTTTAATTTGTAAACCGCTTCAGCGCCACTTAATTACGAACAGTCGCTGGAAACGTAAAGTTTCGAATGAAAAGTGTAATCCTTTTGAAAGGGCACACGAAATACAGACACAGACAGAACAGATAATGCAGTTTTCATATCTGTTTGCGTCATTTAAATAACTCCAGTCCTCGTCCACTTAGCGCGCCCAGTTCGCGTAACGAGAGCGCCCAACTTTTAATTGCGTCACTTATGTCACGGCGTTTAACAGCCATTTCCTGCTTTTGTTATACCCGAATGTGCATCGACCATTTTTTTATGCGTACGTTTGTGTGCCTGTGTTTGGATTCATCAGCGCAGTTGCGTAATGACAAAAGGAAGAAACAGCAACAATGATGTTTTTTTTACTCGATCCATTTTAATTTGGTTTCCAATTGATCACTGCGTTGAAGCAATTTACCATTCAACTAAAACGTCATAATTAATCTGTTCTTTGTCTACAAACCATTCAAGATGTATTTAGAAGATTAGATAGTTTAACATTTGAAAGGAAAATATATTAAATTTAGCCATCTAACACGAACATAGTAAAAATATTTCCAATGAAAACTACATAGTTGATGGCGTAGAATCAGGTTTTCTTCAATAAATAAATTACAAAATCAAGGTTGTCCTTCGCCCCACCTCGACTATACGAATATTATAAAATAGAGTAGTAGAGAAAAAGCTGTTATTTCTTCCTCTACTATCAATATGGCAAGTAAAGGAATGCAAGTTTTATAATTTTATTAGTGATATTTATTGACAAATAAAAATGATTTGAAAATAATTAATAATACGTTTGCACATTTAGCTCTGTGAATCTTTTGTCTTACGTTATGTAAAAAGAAAACAAGTCAATAAATATAAATTACTTTAAAGTCGACAAATTTATATTTATTGATTTGTTTTCTTTTTTGTCATGTTAAAATAAAGCAGTTGAAGAATTTTAAATTATCAGTAGTGCATTGAAAGTTTCGTTCGAAAATAGGATAAACTATCAAATGTAGAATTCCGAATACCCTCGAGTCATTACCTTTGAGCTCACTTGTGAACTTCTTCGTGACCCCTTTAAACGCGTTATCGGTGCACTAGAGCTGTTCAGTATAAACTTGTTAAAAGATATATACTCCGAGGGAGAATGAGAAAGCGAACATCAATTTGAAATTATATTGAAACATAAATAAATTAATGCTGGCGATGAATACGGAACCTCCGCCATCAGCCGATTATCCAAATGGAACAATTAGAGGCAAAAAGTACAAAGTAAGTAACTTGGAGCAGGAATATCCTCAAATTTTGGTTGACGCCGCAGCGAAAAACTTCCAATTTAAAAATAATTCCGTGTTGATATGGCTTTGGTATTAATAACGCAAGCAAATTTGCTAAAAAGCAATACAAAATTATTCGAAGGGCTGTGATGGCCATTTCGGTTTTTCGAACCTTATCACTAGTCCATTTCGTTTCCTGTTCTCATAAACAGGACAAGTTCTCGCCTTCCTTTAGTGGACGAAACAATGATTCTCGGTCCCAAATCGTTGATAATGCCACATGAAATTAGGCTAAAGATGGCGTTTGCGTTGACTTTCATTTATTAGATTATTTTTGTATCCTTAAACAATACTCTTAAAAGTAAAGAACGCGACATAATTTAGAATCTATAATTAATCAAATAAGCTGGTCTTAACTAGTTTTGTTGTTAATTAGTTGAGTCATAATGTTTTTGGAGAATTTTAGATTGACTTTATGTCTCCTCTTAATAACATATTGTTTACGTCGCAGCTACGTACTACAGTTCTCAATAACTATTAAACCCGTAGCTGGTCAACAAAGCTGTAAAGCTACGCCCATTAACTACGCAAGAAACACTCAAACAAAAATCAACAACATGCGCAATTAAAAGCAAAAATATTGTAAATCTCTGGCCCTTATTGACTTCCACATTTATTGCAGGAATGATTTACGTCCAGCGCGTTCAAAAACGAGCCGTTTCTTTTTCTTGTTCATTTCAGCATACGTGATAAAATGCCGTTTTGCGCCGAAAGGGAATTAATCGCGAGACGTGTTGTCGTTCGGGAACAACGGCGAGATGGCGGACTGCTTTTTCGAAATTTGATCCGCGGAGTCAAAACAAACTCTACGCGGAAATTCCCCCATCCCTTGCCCCACTCCCTTCGGCGAGTGGGAATGATTAAGAATGCGCATTGAACGCCGAAATTTAATATCTGAAACTCTCGAGCGCAAACAGACCGGATAATTCGGCCTTGATAAAATGCAAATATTTACGGATTAGAGTGAGGATTTTAAAATAAACTTTAATGGGGGATTATAGTAATAAGGAAATGGATTGCGATATGAGATATCGATGTTAATTACTTGTTGTTGTTGCTACTGCCTGAACCTTATTCATAACTTGACCCAAAAATTATCAATGACAGAATTAGATCAAGATGGAATTTATAGCAAAATAAAATATACTTGGCCTGAATGACCGAGCGGGGTGGACTCCGAGATGTATACGCATACCGGGCCTTGAAAAGCCTACTAGTTTCGCGCACTGTTCCGCAAGCGGGTTAAATTGTAAAAAATATGTATGTAGTATTTAATAACAAATGTTTAAATTTTCTATTATTAAAAATTTAAAAACTTACGGCCGTTAATTGAAATTATTTTATTTAGACAAAAATAAAATTCAAAATTAAGTAAATAAATACTTGATAAATAAAGCACTAATAACCTTTCATCACACTTTATTTGTTTTACCAAATGTACATTTCGGACACAAAGTGACCATTTTAACAGTGTTAAATCCATTGATAATGGTCACTTTGTGTCCGAAATGTACATTTGGTAAAACAAATAAAGTGTGAAGAAAGGTTATTAGTGCTTTATTTATTAATTCAATTTGATCTTCACGTAACTTAATCAATCAATTTAAACAAATACTTGTTCATTAAGGCTGATATATTTATTTTACAGAATGCTGCAAATGAATATTAATTTTTAAATTAACTGTATCAAGAGATGTATTATTGTTTTAACGATATACGTTAATTATCAACAACAACGTAAAATTCAATTCGAATAAATATTATCCCAGACAAAATAGAGTGCACACTTAACGTATTCAACGAGTGTAATTTCCCGTTTAATCAAATAAACATTTTCCAAAAACAACGCACCCCGATTGTTGTTTTATTTCGCACTGAGGGCCGGATAAAGCGGCATAATTGAGACACTCGGGTGTTTCTTTGGCGCGGCGCGTACACAAACATCATCCCCCGTTCCATCCGAGGGTGTACGCAAACATAAACAAAAATACACTTTATGGGTCGTGAGTTATCGGTCTTCGTTTTGTGTTTCAGGTGCCGGGGATCGTAACGACTCCACGCGCTCTCGAGCTATTTTCGGTAAGTGAAGGCCCTCTTTTTATTTATTTTAATATTTATATATCGGTCATATTTTATTTGACAGCTGCCTTCGGCGACGAGAATAAACTTTTTTTTTATTGAAAATTGGTTTTACGTTCGCGTGAATTATTTTAAAAACTAGGCTGTTTAAAAGATCGAATCATAAATTTTAAAAATACTCTTATTATTTATAGATTTAGTAATTATTTTTATACAGCGTTGAAAGTAACTAGGGGATAAATTTGATAACTTTGTTAATACGTACGATAAACAAAATTTCTTTGGTACTATCCTAACTTAAGAGATTAAAGATATGATCGGCATTCTTTAATTATTTCATCAATAAAGTAAATGAAGAAAGTGGGGCTCTTTGTCTCAGACCTTTTCCGGATTGAAATAAATTCGATATACTGTTTGTTTGTTTATTGGGAACATTTAATGCTGGAATGTCGAGTAAAAAAAACGGAGATATTAAAGTACCCGATGATTGGTTTTGAGTTACGTGAAGAGTATAATCAAAATAATTAACACTGTTGCATTCTTTCTTCACACATTCTGTTAAAAAAGGATGTTAATTATTTTAAAGTACCATTTAAAATTGTATTCAATGTGCATATATCAGCTTTCGATCTTTCAGTTCTAAAAGTTGGAAATTCTACAACGTATCATCTTATTGGCCATGACTATGTAAAATTCCTTTTAATAGTGCGATATTTAATAACATAAATCAAACATTGTTTAACATTAAATAACAAATCTTAATGTAATTAAAGAGTCATTGCGTTTGAAATTTATTCCACTTCGGTAATGAATTTGTGCGATAATTTTATCTTAATTGCGGGCACTAAACCGTACACCTGTCGCTTTATATCTTCGCGGGATGCGCTTTATTAAAGATAAACGTCGGCTCGTGCAAATAAAAATCATTCCACCCGTCAAAATTTGACGTCCCCAACGGATGCGTTCTGTGCCAGTATTCCGATCAACGGTCTATTATTAAAACGTTTTATGGGGTTTGGTTTTAGTTTAAAACCACCGTAAATCAGTTTAATAATAGATCAATCGGAAACATTGTACGTAGCAACAATTTTGTTTATTTTTACTCTATTTGAAAATATATAACTAAGTGTGATAGAAATGTAATCACCAATAACGAGTGAATATGTATATATTAAGAGTAATCAATGCATATATATTTAATTGTAAAGAGAAAAGGATGCCACTAACGATGAAAAACGATATTCATGAAAGTTTTTATGATCAAGTCGCACATTTGCATTTATGTGTATCATGTCAATAAATTTCGTTCTAATTTTATTATTTATTGTCTCAAATCTGTGGATCTTATTTCCTAAATCTGGATTTTCAAATAATCAAAGATCGAAATTCATTCTCTCGCAATAATTTACCATTTATCTTTATTCAATAAACTGTAGACTTTCTCTCTGCGAAATCCCGATTTTATTACTACCTTAACGTCGATCGGCGAAACTGTTCGTGATTTATCGCGGCGGACATTAACAGGAAAATGAAACATAACTCGCCACCGAGTTTACGATCGACGTTCGATCGGATCTGATGGGAGTTTAATGTCTCTCCGCCGGATTTTCACGAGCCCGCTTTTTTTTACAAGCCCCCCGCTTTATTCCTTGTTATTACGCAATTATTTTCGCGTTTTGTTCGAGCGGGGCCAGATAAGGATTTGTTTCTGCTTAACGTTAGACCCGCACGATTTGTTTAACAATCGCGAAGGGACTGAACTAGTAAACAGGCTATAATGCTTGAAAGAGATTTTATCTACAGTTTTATTTCATTTCAATTCATTTCAAATATTTCATTTACTTCGAAATTACTAGTAGTAAGAGGGAAAACAGATGGCATACATAAGAGATCTACCCACCTGCGCTATATTGGACTACTTAAACAAGGTAGGCTGGCTGAACTGAGGATTTTTTTAGCTAAGCGATAATTGTGATGGATATTCGGGAAAGTACCCGCTATCCGAATTGAATAAAAAATAGGTATGATGTCATTTGAAAAAAAAAGTTGACTATCGCTACTTTGACAGTTTTCATCTTATTGTCATTAAATAAAGAATTTCTTGCCGTTTACAAATATATATGAGTTGTTATAGTTTCCGGTCAAAATAAAAAAGTTAGAAGGGGTGGAACACCAAACTGAATCACCCTGTATATGTATAAGTTTATTACAATATTTGTAATTATTATATATTTATCATATAAATAGAATTTTAAAAAATACGTGAATGAAAAATAAACCGTATCAAATTTAAATAATGGTTTGAAATGCATTGTTACTCTTTGAAGGTCTGCCGCTAATTACGTACGAAAGCTTTTCCGGAATGGAAACACGTTAATTGGGTTTGAATTAACAAGAATTACCGCGTTCTAATGTCAGGTATAAAGGCAGGGCCCGATGGGGAAAATTACATTTTCGAAGAAATGCTCGAAAGTTATGAATCCATTACTAGAACTAAAACATTTTCTTAATGTAAAGTTTAACAAAATCTGTACCTACATTTAATTTAATAATTACACATTATTTGGTGTTATATACCGGGTGTTGACTACATGACTACATGTAAACGCATTTTTTTACAAATTCCTGCTTCTCTGTTTATTCCAGAGAAAAAAATAAAAATAATTTTATACGAGGCTTATTCAATTAAAACCCATCTTTGATTAGGTTAGCTTTTTTAATCACTTGTAATCACTAAACTGTTTTGAAATGTTAGTTGTGTTTGTAAACGTCACACTGATTAGTTTCTATCATTTGTATATTACAGCGATTTTAAGTATTGTGACTTGGAAAAGGCGTTTTTTTATTAATAATCCGACCAAATATATTCAACGTGCGTCATTCAATTTATGCGTGTTTGCAACAATTGCAAATTCATACGCGAATGTGTTGCGCATCCAACTGTCTAGGAATGGTGTCGAAAATTTATGAGCGGAAGAATTTTGAAAATATTATATTTTTTATTAATTAACTAATCATGGAGTTTTAGAAAATGAGTAAACCCCAGTCGTTTAATTTTGTATTTATTTTTCCTACTCCCTTTGTTTTCACCGCGCTTACACCCTTTAATGTCCTTTACTATCTGAACACCAACACATAGCGAGTGCTTTGAAAACGCCCAACAATCATTAAATGCGTGGAAAATGAACGGCACTTGAAGAGTTTTAACGGCAAAGTGGCGATTAAAATTCGCCTGCGCTGTGTAAAACCCGTGTATACCGGCGATTTGCATAAAACATGGATACCCCCGATTGGGGCCTTTAATAAAGGAAGTTCTTTTGAAAAGGTGCGTTTGTGTCTCTGTGTGTGCTGCATGTAAACAGTAAGCCTAAACCTTTGATTAAAGTGCTTATTTAAAGTGTCCATTATTTTTTTTTTAATTGTTGTTTCAAGAATACCTAGGTTCTTCTCGTAGATGTTAAATTAAGATTTAAAGAACATGTCAACAAGCTGATCCAGTGTTCCTATGGCAAGTTGAAAGTTTTGTACAATAATAAAGAATGCCTTAGTGAAATTTTTCGAAACATGTTATGTGACAACCTGGTTCTATCTGCTTTCAATAAATGGTTTATTATTATTATTATTATTATTTCGATTAGTTTAAGCTTCTAGTCATCATTAATTTTATACAAAGATATTAAATGCCATCTTGATGCGTCATATGTTGCGAAAGATAAATATTGCTATGCAAAATAGCTGTGAGGATGGCAGTAGAGATCATCACTGGCCACTGGATGATGCCCACCGCCATCCTCAGATCGATTCTGCTTAGCGATATTAATCTTTCGCTGTTGGCTATATCTATTTTTTTCCATAGTTGTCTCGTTACAATGCATGTATTTTCGTTGTCCCTTCTTTTATTTCCTAGAATTTTAATGAATTCATCTAACAGCTAATATGCAAACAGAAAATTATGTGAATAATTTAAAAAAAAATCACTGCTGCTAAAATAATATAACGCAATAAATATTTTGCACGTACATGGAGCGCATTTAAATAAAAATCACAAACACGCGCTGAGAGCCTTAAAGTGCACAGAGTGCAAAATTCTCATGCATTTTCATAAACCCCGAAAATCCCGCCCTACTTGTTTCTCATCCTTCCGCTTTTTCCAATTTGAAATTTTTAGGGAGGAGGAAAGGGGGAGATAGAGCGAGCGCCGGGAGCGGATTTATGCCCTCCTCTAAGAGTGTTCCCCCCTGCTTTTAGTCACCCCGCGGAATCTAGGTCAGCGGCAACCCCGCGCGCGCTCCTCCCGCATCCCACCCTCACTTAATTCCGAAAAAGGGCCTCGGGGTGAAAAACCTCCGTCGCGATACCTGTGGAATTTCACGCTGGGTGGATTTGGCAGGGAACGAAAAAAAAATAATAATAATAATGAGAATTTGTAGCGGGGCCTAATTTGCGTTTAAAAATGTTTCCATCCGGGCGCGATTTGTTTAAGACAAGGTTTGCTTATTGCGACCGGACACGCGCGATTTAAACGAGTTTAGCGTATTCAGGGGTTCTTATTGATTCCCCTCCCCCTTGGATTTCGCAGACGTCGCTGCCTCGGGAAAAAATCGATGGTTTCTATAAATAGTCTTCTGGAAATAAAAATGCAGCCTGAATTGCTGCAAAGTTTTCTATATTTTCCAGAGGACCCGTTTGGAAAAAAAGGTACCGGCTGCTAGTATTTTTTAAAGAATTGAATTTTAATGTATTTTCATTAATTGAATGTATAATGAAGTAGAAACCATAGCAAATGATGAATTAAACTTTAATAAAAAAATCTGCTATACTGATTCAAAGGCATTCTTAATAATCGATGTAAAATTACCCTCGAATTCCTGCCACGGATTTATCGTACACTCGCCTTCATCTTGGTAGTGGCGCCGGGAATTTTATTTATAATTTTGTATATTTTATTCCCAATCACCATACAGTAATTCGTTTTATGGTAGTTAAAAACAAATGGAATTTCTCATATTTTACCAACTTTAAAGCCACAAGATAACCAAGACACTTGCCACTCATAGCAGTGATATTCGAAATGGAAATCGACAAATTTCGTCGCGAGATAAATTTGATTTCTATTTTTTTATAACCAGACAGATCTTTTTTCTTTATTTTTTTTATTAAAATATAAGCCATCTAGGGATTTAAATATAGGAAGAAATCAATTACGAAGTATTTTTTTTTTAGAATATTTACTGCTATCACTACATCAATCATACTTAAAAGGATATCCAAAACTAAAATTAGTATTCGGTTTCTCGATTTTAAAAATTTAAATGTGATAAATTTTAATTTTTATAACTGCTACAATCAATTTAAGGCTTGTAGAACTACATTATTTGTAATAGAGAAAAAGGATTTATTGACATGACCACAGTTATTTAAATAAAATTAATTTGGAAATAATTCATAAATTATTCCCTCTACAGCAAAAGTCAAAATGTTATAGTAGCTAAAGAGGGAATAATTTATTAATTATTTTCAATTATTTTCACTTAATTTAAATTGTTTGTATTTAAAAAAAAAATAAATAAGCGTATTCTGAATTGTAGAGATAAAATTATGTTCGAAATATCTGTTTCGCAGTAGATTGTTGGCCGTTTTACGTAGCGGTGCGGCTTTTCGTGATATTCCCTTACTCGAGGATTACAGTTCTGCGAAAACCCTTAATTTAACCGCTGCGTTTTCCTCCCCGACCCTCAGATATTCCGGCTTCCGGAGCTTAGGCAAACCTTGCGGCGTGCGCGCAACCGAAACCCTATCGCAGACGCGTTTTAGTATTTCGTTGCAGGGGAAACTAAGCCCTTGGTTCGGATTAGGTCTGAGTTATAAGTAATGAAATTCGGCAAGAAAATATTATAAGCAATATTAAATACGAATGAATTAATTTAGATTATAAGCAGCCTTAATCAATAAATTTAGAGTTAATTTGAAATAACGATCAATTTATTTTAGTAAATAGGAAAGTAGCCCACCTTTGACTAACAATTTATGCCATAAAATTTGGAGAACTTAGACAATGACATTAGCAATAAATTGAATAAAACGATAAGAACTGGGCAGAGATAGGCAGAAAGACTGACGATCGATAACCATTTTCTAAGGCTTAACAATTTGTAAATAGTTGTAATACTGCAAGTGAAAGGGGAATTAAAAAAATATTAATATATGATGTTCCATTTAAAATAAAAAAAGTAAGCAGCCATTTCCTGTAAAAACAGAAATGATAAAAAGTAAAAAATATTCCATGAGGATATCGCATCAAAGTGCAATCTATTTTTTTTTTTCAAATTCTTCCTCGGTCGTTACGTCACTGTATAATCAAAAATATTTTCCTGGAGTACGTCTTAAGACCCAAGTAAAGTTTCCAAAGTCCTAACTTAATTAGTAACTGAGCTATCGAAACGAGAGCTGTGATACAGTACCCTGTTTACCTTCACATTCCACTATGGTGAATGCGCCGGGAGCATATCGACTTTTATTGTAATCCCTCCCTTCTTTGTGCACATAAGGATTGCATTTCTATTATTTAGAACATTGATTGTTAAAATAAATAAATATAAGTACATAGGCTTTATTTTTGTACAGGGTGGTCTATTTTGGTGGTGCCACATATAAATAAATTAAATATTATTTTTTTTACTATTTCTCTTTCTTTTTTAACTAATTTATGATGTTTATAGGGTCGTTATTTTTATTATAAAAAAATTATCGTACTTTTTCTGACCACCTTATGTATGCAAAATAAATAGCTTGTATAGTCTGTAAATAACATTTGTTGCTGTTTAAAATTATTGTTTAAAATCCCAATGTATACCTTATCGCATCAATACTCAACGATATTTGTATATTAAAATTTATTACATTTTTTCTGTGAATTTATTGAATATTTAATAAACAAAATGTTTTTTTTTCTCTTTAAATGAATTAAACTTTGAAATGTATATTTAATTAATCGAAAAGAAATCTGATTTATGGAATCAATTAAACCGTAACCAAATTCTATCCCACTTCAGAGGAGACCCCCAGGTTACCGAAAATCAATAAATCCAATTCCCATTCAAATGCGATCCCATTTCAGGTAAATGCCTTCATAATCCCGTAACACAGTAATATACACACGAAACCGGCGATTTTCGAGTATTATTAAACCCCCACTGAACAGCATTTACTACTTCTATATAAATTCTGTTTGATCGAGGTTTGATAATTCTTTAAAAAAATGGAAAATCGTTAAGAATTTAACGATTCCACTTTATTCTTTTTTTTCTTTTCATCGTAAAAAATGAATTATATAAATCATCATTTATATCATATTCAATGACGGGGAGGGGAATGTATATCCGGAATGGACGAGAATCGAGGCAGAAATGAAAAAAAAAACAAGATCATTCCCCGCACGGTAATTCGGCTCTCGATGTTATTAATTTCCTCGGATGGCGCCTGAAATCCTTCTCCTCGGCCTTGTCCCGTTTCTCTGCGTCTTATGTAACGCAGAAATTGAAGTATCCGTTGTCTGGTTGTGTGACTCACTCCTTGTTCATTCATCGTTTTATACGTGAACGCATTAAACTTGCAATTGCATAAACACTGTCGCCTTTAAACCTTTAAAGAGTAAATATACATGATGCGTTATCAACGATTAATTATTAAATTGCAAGCTTGTGTTTGTTCAAGAGTAAAGATTGTACAGAGATTGTGTAAGTTGAATTGAGTACACGTTTTTGATGCCACACATAAGGATTGCATTTCTATTATTTCAGAAAAGAGTAAAAATGCCACACTAGTTCATGTAGCGAACAGATCTTATATTACATTGCTGAATTGATTCTCTATATATAAATATAAAATAATTGTCGATTTTAAAAGCAGCATTATAATTATCTACACAGTTTTTTTTATTATTAAAATATTTTTTTGTATGTTATTTATGAATCGTGTGAAAAATATTCTTGGTCGTTCACAAACATCTAGCGGGACTCCCTTAAGAGCCATTTGAATTACATCCTTCTGTTTCTCTTTGGTTTGTTAACGTACACTTTGAATTTCACAAAAAGTTCAAGATATGGCAGGCCATTTCTGGTTGCGACGAAAACAATAAAGTATAAAATATAGAAAAATGAAATAATATCATTAAAAATAATGCTTTTGGTCGCAAAAAATCGAATACCCCCTAAATTGAAAAGGAAATAGTAATCTTTTATAAATCATTATGCAATTTGTATTCTTTATTATATATTATAATTATTGTTATTCACATATTTACAGTTGGATTTCCTTTTATACAGATACTTGGAATTAATTTCGAAATGTCTCTGTTTCAATTCCACTCGAGACGACAATATTTATCAATTTCGTAAACGGTGGATACGTTCTTTTTTCTTTCGTTGTTTGCATGCATCCAATTTAAATACGCAATTGTCTAGTCTGATGTTTTATTTATCTCGTGTTGCATAAGCACGTAATAAGAAATTGTCGCGAGAATTCTGAGTAAGAATTTCTTTTTTTTTTAGAAGAATTGCTTGGCATAAATTGAATTCATTAATTGTTTAATTTTTATAGAATTATTGTAATGTAATTATTGGAGGCAAAATTTAACAAGAGTCTTAAAGGAAAAGATCGTATTTTTTATCTTAAAGCCGACAAAGGAAATTCCATCGTCATTCAGGACAAATCAGATTATATAAATCAAATTAAATATATGTTTAAGAATGGACCATAGAACCAAAAAAATCCAACGAAATTGTACTGTATTAAAATTAATGATTTTTTTAAGACTTGAAGACAAATTGTTTAAACAAACATTTGGAACAGCTGTGGGAAATAATCCTTTATCTCACATTTTAATAAATGTATTTATGAATAATTTAGCAAAATTAAGAATAATTAATTTCCCAAGAATATGGTACAGGTATACAGATGATATTTCCGCTGTCATTAAAGAGGATATTAAAAGGATGACGTACTTGCCCTGTTTGCGAGAACAGAAATCGAAATGCATTTAATAAAATGTTCAACCCTCATCAAGTTATTATACAAGGAAAACCCTAGTTTGATGAAGTTCGGTGAAAGATGAAACAGATTCTCTATGTTTTTACTACAGTCTGAGTTATAAAAACGCAGTAAAACACTTTAATCATTACTCGGTTCATTCAGTCTACACTTTTTATTTGACGCGTCAAGAAATCGTAAAACTTTTAATCGTAAGTAGTAGTTGCAGTACGCGCGTATCCCGGAAAACCCTTTGCGCGCGCCTTTAATTAAGGGATGCGGTTTCATTTTTCCTACCGTAATTATTTTCGCGGCGACGTTGAATCACGACCCGTCAACGGATCGTTCGATCCCGCCCGTCTCATCCCGGGTCCGGGAATTAATTGCGAAAAGTTGCAAATCTCCCGGACGGACGACGGGAAACACGGGATTAAACTCCCAAACGACTTAACGAACGAATTAATGCCGAACCGTGATTGGAAAATTCATAAATTGCGTGTGGAAACGGTGGAATTTAAACAATTAATTTCGAACTGTAATGTTGTTGGGAATATTCGAAAGGAATTCAAACTTTTCTGTTTGAAATTATTAATTCTATTTTATTGAGAAAGAAAAAACAAGAAATCATTCAATAATTTTTGTTAGAACAACGTATTTATATTTTAGAGAATTTCAACAAAAACTTAATAATAAAATAGATTAAAAAAATAACGATTTCACGGGTAAAATAAAGATCTTTACATTTAAAAAGAACAATGTGTGTGTGAAATGATAAATTTTAAATGACTCTGATACATAAATCAGACAAAATTTGATCAATGACGTGCGTTTTGTTAGCTATGAGGACTGCTGTGAATTGTGGACACTATCATAGAACTGCAATTTAAGAAAACGCGAAAGGAAAACGTCTAACGAAGACAATACTCACATAGAACAGACAAATAAAACATACAACCGGCAGTGCAGAAAAGACATTTGGACTGAGCCCAAAAATGACTTTGTGACTCTGCAATTTGGGTTAACAATTTACATTGAATTCTGCATAAGCACGCATATACACACAGCCTTTTTAATTAATCTCTACAAAATAACTTTCATATACTTCTTTGTGGTAACAAATTTTGTTAGTCGCGATTATCAAACTATGAATATGGGTGATTGTTTTTACTTAAACTTTAAAATATGTTATTGTTATTTTTCTTCATTGAAAACAAAGTCATTTAAAAACCCATGGTGCGTTGTTTTTTTCCTTTCTCTGCACGACCTACACGAACATCCCTCGTTCCCAGTTTCCGGCGATTTAAACTTCGCGGCGAGATGAGCGGAAGAAAAAAATTATATATGTAGGGCAAGATTTACGATGGCAGCCCAATTCCGAGCGAAACGCAAGGAAATAAAGGAAAAAATTCAAGTCCGAACCTCGTTTTTTTCTTTTCTTTCAACCCTACAGCAAATTATATAAATCATCGATTGCATTATTAGAAATAAAAACATCTATAAAGAAGTTATTGTAATAACTTTATAAATTAATTACTGCATTAGCAAAGAAATATCATTTTAAAATAATGATACTATTATCGCAGACAAAAATTATAATTTGTCATTATCAAACTAAACTTAATTAATTCAGGATAATTTAATTAAAACTCTTGGTTTGTTTCACATATTTATATTTCTCCGACTAGTTTCGACCATTTTCAGGGACTGCTTCACATTCCTCCCTGAAGATGACCAATGGTCGAAACTAATCGGAAAAATATAAATCAGTGAAACAAACCAAGTGTTTTAATTTTAATTAAATATCCTGAATTAATTCAAAAATGTTTCACCACGGGTCAAGTGAGAAATTAATTAAGCATAAACTTAATTAGTTTGATAATAAGAAGTTAAAATTGTTTAAACTATAGTGACTAAAATAAAATTAATGTTACAGAAATAAAGCGAATCAGATTTTTTTATTAAAACGAAGTAGAAGCCATATGGACTAAATAGTTTATAATGTTTCACCACGGGTTAAGTGAGAAACTAATTAAAGATATAGTAGAAGCCTCTATTATCAATGAATTATTAAAAACTGAAATCTCGAAAATAAAAATAAAAAATAGCGTCGCTTTTAAATGAATCCTCATTGTAAATGATAAATATCAGATTTATAAGTGTTTCCAGAAATAGAAATCGAGCGTCGGGTGTCCAAAATATAATTTTGGACGCTCGGCAACTCTATAGCTTGTCCACACACCCTAACGCAGCCTTATGCAAATTTGTTTATCCGAGGAGGAAATCTCCGTGCGCCGTAATTTCTGCTTTAACATTCAAACGTTTCCAGAAAATACCGCCACGCCGGGCGCTGTTATTAAATCGTAAATCTTGCCGTTATTTTGCTACGCGGTGCAGTTTCAAAATTATAAAATCATTCCACCGGGACGCTGCTCGTTTTTGCGAATTTTTTTTTTATTCGTGAAATATATTCAGGTGTGTGCTCGAATTTACAACATCTTTGTGAAAGAAAATGAGGTATATGAATCGTAACTTGGAGCTGAGAAGGAAACATTCAAGTTGCTGCATTTTATATATAAACGCGGTTATTATGAAATGCAGCAGGTAAATGTTATCAGCCTTTACAAGTTTTCAACAGATATATACAAAAAATAATAGACAAAATAAATAATGAAAGTTACAAAATATATAATTTATATCTATCTATCGACCTGTGGTCTTTTGGCTTAAAGAATTTTTTTTGTTGTGAATTACGATATATATCAACCTACAAGTTGATATCTGATAGCATTTTATTTCAGCTTATACGCAAGTTCTGGTTGATCTTTCTAGCTATTAAAACTATTCAGCCATAAAACTCCGCATATTAAGGGGCTATCCAATAAGAAACAATTATCACAATTCCTATGAATAAAAAACATGTGGGAGCCAACGTTGTAACCTGCAGCTAAGCCTCGGGCTATAGTTAGCTACGAAAAATATTCTGCTATCGATCGAAATTCCGAATATTGCTGCATTATTAGTGCTTTTGATGAATCAACGTAAACTTTGCGTATAAATTGAAAAATTGCTACAATAAAGAATAATAAAAATATATATTTAAAATAGGTTAAAGTAACATATGCTACAAATAAATGTGAAAGCCGAATGCGAAGTATATTTTTTTCATGCTACTGATAATTTCGTACTGACGCGTCGTGACGATTGCATTAATACGTACCATTCGATTACATCAGATTTATAAATCGGTTTTTATTATTGTTGTTTTATTTGCTTACATCTTGTGGTGATTTTTCTCAAAGTTCGTATTTTTGCTAACCGTAGCGCAATCTGAGGATGCCATTAACACAACCATAAAGTGGTCACGGTTTAAATTCATCAACACATTGCAATATAACTTTGTCAAACTGAAGTAATAATTATTTAAAAATGTATTCCACTTTCCTTGATCAAATCAAGCAATATTTCAATCTCTTATACCTTTTCGCTTCTTTTTTCCATCCATCTTTTTTTTTTCGTATTTTAACGTGACCCACATTATGGTGGATGTTAGTAAGCCACGCGATCACAGGGTTAGGTTAGTCGGGTCGGTTCAGCCACCGCCGGCGGCGGCATCACGTAAATCCGCGACCCCAGAAACGCAGCGAGTGACGCAACAGTTGCCCCCGATAAAACTGGGGGGCTGCGACGACGCCGCCGCCGCCGCCACCGCTGCCGATCGATCCCCGTCCGTCGTGTCGTGTCGTGCGCCGCGCGGCGAAACCACTGCATCCTCGAAATTTACATCAGAATAGGAACCGCTGAATATTACAGAACCGTCGTTTCGCGCTCACTAAACGTGACAGCATGTCGAAATAGACAATAAGTCGTTTTGTTTCGTTGTAACAATGAATAAAATGAAATTATAAATAATATGTGAAGTTTGCAAAAGAAAATTAAATTTTAATGAAAACTGCAGTACTTTATTTAATTTAATTTTAGTTTGTGGATATAAACTATATATTACCACCTCTTTTGGTAAAATTTTAGAATATGTCATTAAAGTTGTTATAACAAATAATATTAGAGAGAATTCAAACACATAGTATTGTACATTTTGGGGTAAAGGAAGAAAATGATCACTGCAGCCGTTTAACTTTTTGTACTTTCTCTTGTCCTAGTAATCAATTAGATCAATAATTTTTGTTAATTCTAATAAACTCTTAATCATATTGTCTTTCGGAATGTATAACTTTCTTTTCTCTTGGGTAGCGTTGTCCTCCATCCAGTTAGCAAATGCAGCGCGATCAAATATTACATGTGAGACCTCTTCATCCTATTCATTGTGTAGTCCGCAGATGGACTCTTTTAATTACAGTCCCATATTGTACAAATATTTTCTGAGTGTATTAAATTAATTAAACGTACCGTCCCGACTGCGATCTTTGGTGGAAATGATGGAGGACGTTGACGGACGCGATTGCTATGCGCAACCTCAATTAATTGTCTTCGGCAAAAAAATATTTTCGATTCAGATTTAAATAAATCCTCGCTGAGGAAAAAAAAACATATCAATAAATTCCAAGAATATACTTGAAATATTTTAAATGTTCATAAAATGAGTTTTATTTTGTTGATTGGTTAAACGAAATACAAATAATTTCATGAACATTTGAAATATGAGAAGTACGTGAATTATTTGAAATTACTTGAATAAATGCTTGCAATACGTTGACAACTAAACTTACTATAGGGCAATATTCAATGGTAGAAAATGTGTATGGACTGCAAATAATTATTTTATTTTACAAATAAACGAAGTCGAAAACTTGAATTCAAAAATGTCCACGAACGAAAGTGAAAATTCCCATCGCAACACATTCCCTGTAATGAGGAATTCCGGCGATGTTTCATCGCCAACTTATACTCCGTGCGTATTTTCACTTCATAATTGCCTGAAAATTTTCCGGACACCGCAACGAGAGTTCGCCCTCCGGCCGCGCCTCTATTTTTAACCGCCGTCGGTTTATACAGTAAATATTTTTGATTGATTAACGACCGGCCTAAAAAAATCTCTTTCCAATCTTGTTGCAGATGCCTGAAAGTGCTCCGACTGAAAGCCGTTTCCTCCACTTCCTCTAGAATCTCATTGAAACCGCCAGGATGTAACGGATCGAGCAACAGATTCATTTCAGCGTAAGTATTTATTGATGTGTTTGCTTGATTTGATTGTTTCACTTTTTACAAATGCGGTTTATTGAAAGTAGATTTCTTAAAAGTTTTTGCGTAGTGATGGGTAAATTCGATTTTTATTAGAGCTAAATTAACTCATTAAGTGACTTAACATATACATAGATCGCTGGATATTAATTATTTTAAATAATAACTTTAGTAGCAAAAGTTAATGTTTAATTTTTTAATCATTGTGTGTATCATAAACTGAATCTATTGTGTAATCCAATGTCTGGTGAGGTAAATGCTCGGGAAGTAGTTGTTTCAATAGATGTTTGAAAAACTTAGAGTGGAAGTAATTTTTTGCAGTTGGAAAATAGAATTAATCGAATTTTATTGATCATTGCCAGAAATTTTCCTTGTTAATGTTTCGTAATAAAAATAAATGCAAATGTATGAATCATCTTTGTTTCATTTTATTTGATTTAATTGAATAGTTATTTTTTAAAAATAACTATTAATAAATCTCACAAAGAGATAAAAATATTGTTTTCTATCATTTCATTTGTATAAACACGAGTTTATAATAAACAGTGTGTAATATATATTTATTAAATTAAAAAGACAATTGTCCATTCATTGCCTGCATCCGTTGCTCCGATGTAAATTTATTCGCCTTTGCCCCGTCCTGTGCGCACTAATAGACACCTGTTGGCCCTGCGACCCGTGCATTTGTTTCAACCCCTTTTATTAGGGGGGTGGACGATGATGACTCCAAAACGGGCGCAAACACGAGGGGTGTGGTTGATTAATGTTACCAACGTTTACGTTTCCACTTATTATTTTTCTCGTTTCAATAAGTTTACTCCGCTCGTAAAACAATTATGAGTAAAAGTCTCAATTAAAAAAAAGGAATGAGTTCATTAAAGGACACAATTTAGTTTTGTGTTTGAAAAAAAAAATAACAAAAAATGTAATAAAAATCTCATGGACTGTTTTATAGTATATTTACATTATTTAATAAGCTACGGCTCCTTCCCTATACTCTTTCGAGTAGCCCCTAATACTGTTGTAACAGACTCCTGTTGCAGTAGATAGACAATTGTAGATCAAAACTATTCTTAAAAGATGAATAAACATTACTTTAAAGGATAATTATTTATGTCCATGGCATACATTTAAAAAATATTCACTAGGATTCATAACAATATGTCAAATATTGTGCTGTGTGTACTATTCTATATCCCCACAAGATTAAACAGTATTTGTGCTGTTTAATCTTGTCAATTCTAAATGTTTGCAAATGTTTTGCCAAATATGTCATTGATGAGATTCTGCAGATAAATTGCTTCTTTTGCTGCTTCCGATATTGCCATATATTCATTTACAGTACTTGAGAAAGCTACATTTCTCTTTTCTACATCCCCAAGAAATAGCTACATTTGACACAATAAATACATATCCAGTATAACCAATCTGAACCAGCATAACCAGTCATTGTATTAAAATTGCCTTTAACATATTCTAAGTAAAAATTCGTAATTCCTTTAAAACTCTCTGCATATTTCCAATGCTGTTCACCATAACAATTATTAAATTGACTTAACGAATTATATTTTTTGCAAATTCTGCAATTACTTGTATAAAATAAATATGTTTGTAATTTTTACAAAACATTCTACGAAAGATATGACAAATGCAGAGAAATGGCCAAATAAGAATTTTATGGGAATTTAAAAAAGAAATGAGATATCACAAATAATTCGCCTTATTAAGTATCCATCATATTGCGTTAAGAGGAGAATAAAACAATTATATCGAACAGGAAGAAAGTCAAGTAGGGCGAATATGCCAGGAAATCTCAAGGAAGTAAGAAAAAGTAAAATGCGTTATGCGTAATGTTATTTTGGTGGCTTTAAAACGATACGACAAGAAGGATATGTATGTCATTTCCACGAAACACTCAACCGCAAATATAACGAATACAGGGAAAACACGAAAAGAGAATAACGGTGAAACAGACGATGTTATAAAACCAGCTTACGCAGTTGAACACAACAAAAGGGTGTGTGGTTTTGATAAATAATACCCCCTTCGGAAAATCCCTGAGATTTTAATTTTACACTTCTTGCTGTCCTTTTCCTTTTATTTTTGTTTAATCCTCCAATCAATTTGTCTTCCTTTTTCATTTTCTCTAATTTTTTTTATCAATCCTTTCTTTTCTTACTTTTTTATTATTATCTTTATTTTTATTATCGCGTCCTCTTGGGTAGTTGTACATTGCGTATGCATGAACCGACCAACTTGTTCTCGAAATCGATGATGGCGCTCCGTCCTCGGACATCCCGCTGGGATGCGATAAATTTCCCAAAGGGTTGCCCTGCTTCGGAAGTCAGTCGGTCCATTCAAAGATCAACGTTGCGTTTGAGGGATAATTCACATGGGGTAATTATTTGAGCCTATTTATAAAATTGAAACCTCATAACTATTTATATAAAGATTGTTACTTTGTATTAATGTGTTTATTGATTTTCACTATGAATTATATGTATCGAATACAATTCAACGAGAATTTCCGTTGAAATAAGTGTATGTACTGTGAAAACAGCGTCTAATCGGATCTGAACTAACAAAAAAATGGACACGAAAGCCAATTAGCGAAATTAACGGAAATCCAATTAAGCTCTTTTGTGGGCAACTGAGGGGGAGATTAGAGATCCTGGTTTAGTCGCAAACTCGCGCCCAAGTTTTAATTTAATTACCGAGAAAAGGAAAAAAAAACGCCAAAAACAATACACTTATATATTAATATTTTTGTTTCTTTTGCTGCTTTTTAAGGAAGTATAGTAACATTTTAAAAATTCACAAGTATTTTAAAAAAATACATAATTTTCTTAATACAGCCAACTATTTATATCATCATTCTTCAAGTGTATAAGGGAACTGAAATGAAATGTTCTATATAATAATACCTAATTAATACTTTAGGGATGAAGTATACATCTTGTATACTTGATTTGTAATAATATATTAAATAGAATATTTCAGTTCCCTTTTTGTTATTCAAATGAAAAATGATTATATAAATTAAACACGTCAATGAAATAAAAATTGATTTAATTTACCTTTAAATAAGAAAATGAAGTATTAGAGAGGTAACAGCAAATGTTCAATGTCTAATGGAGTATTTTCCTACCTTGTTGAGTTCATATTACATTCGTTGATAATGCGCAACTGAAACACTAATGATCGGTATTCCAATGGAGCAATTTCCACCAGCGAGATATTAATCATCAAACGTCCAGAGAGATAACTAAAATATTTCACTTTTTTATTACGTAATGCAATAGAAACTGAATAATTTCAGTTGAATTATTTGGCGGGAGGTTGTTGCGCTCGCGAATTCACCGCATCAATCAGGGATTAACCCGACGTGGATTGTAATCGAACAATGCACGCTATGCAGTACGTCATATCCAAAACTTGATCCGGGCAAAACGCCGCTTGACGTCCGGATTTCCGGTACGGGAACTTACCGAATTCGCAAATTGCATTACGCTGAATACGCCATCGTCCGATACGGCTCAACTTGGTAATTCTGTTTGAGAAATCGATTGGATTATTGAGAAAATATTAAATCTGCAACTACCAAAAATGTTATTAATTAAAACGAATTCATAACAAATCCTTTATTAGATTGCACGATTTCCCGGATTTTTATATTAAATCAGATAAATGTTTTTTTTTTCAATTTTTGTACTGCGTAATAATAATAACTTATTTGTTCAACAGAGTAACCAATACAGGACACGTTAAATTTTCCATAAGTTAACACAATAGAAAGAATATGTAGACATACAAAAACTATATAATATAATATTGAATCAAATTAATAACAATTGCAGATATTAAATCAAGTGGAATTCACTTTTTTTTCACATTTCCATCGAAATTATGATCGCATGGGAGACGACATCAAACTTTCCAAGTAATTTTTGTCAATCGAAATTGTTGATAAATTTAAATCTACGAAATGGAGTTAGAAAGTTGAGATTCCGTACTAACAATTATTTTCTAACAGTTCTGCGATTAGTTGACTCTGTTATGTTTGAGCGCACTTAAATCTCAGGTAGATGAAATTAAATCGAATAGGCATTTTTTATCAATTCTGCATCTAACAATTTCTATATCTAAAAACACATTTGCAAAGTACTTGTTTAAGACCAGTATTCTTATTTATATATTTAATAACGCAATCTGTTATTCATTTCATAAATTCAACAAAATTAACCCTTTTTTGTAATTCACTGGAATGATTCAGCCATCATACAAATAATACAGCAAACACTGAATGCTCATAATATCCGCACGTTTCTAAGTCAAGTATAATTATTTACACATCCAACCGAAAGATGTTTGCTTTTACTGGAAAGTGGACACTATTACATTTCCGTTAATTCGTTTTCATTGTTCGTCTCCTTCGTACAAGCGTTTCCCATTGTTTCCCGCCGTGTCCGTTTTGAGGTTGAGCGAGTGTATTGACATTTCGAGTCCTCCCCCACTTTATACCATTTTTTTTTTTCGTTCTTTTTCATTTCATCCATTCGCGCTTTCTTTCTTTTATTCCGCTCTTACAGCTCCGCAGGATTAACATAGATAACTTAACCCACATTCGGCAATAGACATTATGATGCTAATGCACGGCTTCTTTCGCGACCGGCTTTTGTTAACATTCCGGGATTAATTGAAAATTCTGAAAAGTTTTCCGCTCGTTCTTCGCAGAAGTATTCATAGGCGAGAAATGCGCACAATGCTCACGCTTATTTGCAATTGTAAATTGGTGTCGGGTGTTAATATATATGCTTATTTATTTTCGTGTGTGTGGTAATGGAACATGTTCTCGAAAAGAAAAAGAATTAACATAATAAGAATTGTCGAGTCGTAATCAAATTATGTTAAGCAGAATGTATTTGTGTACTCCCATAAATGGAAAGAAAATATTGGAACTCATAATCTTCCAAGAAAAAATTAAGGCTATCTAGTAAATACTAATTTATTGTTCTTACGATTTTAAAATAATCGATAAATATTATATAAATATAATATACAGAGAGGTTTCTTTATCAGTATACATTAGGGGAAGTGTATACCTGCAAAAAACGCGAGTTAAACACATTGAACCGATTAATGTGTGTATGTTTAGTTGACTATTTGGCATATGTGTGTTCAGTTGCGTGTTATAGGCAACTAAACACACATACATTAATGCATTTGCCTCGCGTATTTTGCAGGTATGCATAGGAGAAATGTATACTGATAAATAAAGCTCTCCGTGTATATATATATATATATATATATATATATATATATATATATATATATATATAATATAAAAATTGCATTGTGCGTAATAAAGCAATTAGCGCAAAGAATAATCGAGAGATGGTATTAATAGTGTAGGATTTACAACAACATTAATGTAATATAAAGGATTAAATCTTTAAATTATTAGTATAAGGATTGATCAATTGATGAAAACACTTATAAATTATTATTTTTAGGATTAAACAAAAAAGGGCGATTAAGACTCATTAAGTAGCTTTAAGGTAATCTACTTCTTCGCAATATTCAATAAGAATCCAAACAATCTACCAATCAAGATAGACACATGGAATGTCAACGATATAAAGCGAATTATGGCGAATCGATTGGGCCTTAACCACGAAGAAAAAGTATATTTCTTTCTTAATTATTATAAAAACACATATCTGAATATACGAATCAATATTATTCTATAATGTCGATTATCGAATTATTTTACGATTTTTTTTCCTATTTGTAACAACTTTATCTTGGTGAATCATATGAAGAAGCATTCCATGGAATTGATGGACGAAATTAGCTATACAAATTTGACTCCATTTTAAAGCAATTAGGGGGTGTAGCATTAGAATGCGATTAATTCGTTATCCAATTATTATGACAAGTATTTAAAATGTCTGTATGTTGTTACTCCAAATTAAATTTTATGTCAGCCTAATTTTAATCCGATGTACAAGCACGCACCAGCATGTTTCACATTAAAAACCGTTAACACTATCACCTACCAGCATACCCGAGTTCTTTGTCAATTACTGTCCAAACAGTAATTATTGATTTCTTTCTAGAAACCACACGATAATAACACGCTTACAAATGAAACATTTTGTTTGTGTAATAATATAAAATAATTTATTATCTTGATTGCATTTATTATTTAATGTCCGGCGGGATATTTTCCCGGGAAGTAGTGGTTTCTCTAGAGATTTGAGTCGTTGTTGAAGCATTTTTATAATTCTTATTAAGTATGAATTTAAATACAGAATCAAAATTAGATAAGAACATTATTTTTGGAATCCAATTACACCATTTTGATTTCTCTTAATTATTTCCAAAACTAATTTTCTTGTTCTTGAATAATTTTGTTTGAGTATTCATATACGAAATAATGTTTAAACTTGTTTCGGATCATTATGACTCCAGGATATTATACGAAACTGAAACGCGCGGATAAATCTGTGCGAATATTGAGCGAAATCTGGTACCGATCGAATCATAAAATTGTGCTAAAATTAAAACGGAACGTGCCAGGAAGTTTGTTTCCTTGCGGTCGCTGCGCGAAAGTGAAGATCGACACGAAGAGGTAGATTTATTTTTGGCACGTGTCGATACGTACGCGATTCATATTCACGCCCGGCCTCGATATTCACAAAAACAAAATAGAAACAATAAATATTTACAAACGCATTGAAACTCACATTTCAACTTCCATAACATCCACGACTGTTATTATAACAGCCGTGGATGTTACGTAAGTAATGAAAATAATACTATTGCATTGTTATGCAACGTAAGCAAAAATTTGAATACCAAAAAAAAGTAATGTGGTAAGATTGCTAAAATGAAATTCAACAACTTCCCATATTCAGATCTTGCTATGTTTTATTCAGCTGGGCTAAATCAGTGTTTTTATTCTAATTTTATAAACAGGTTTATACTATATAAATCTATATTATATTGTATATTTTCAAAAAAAAGTATCCATAATGAACCTTAATCTTTCAAAGATGTGTAAGATAATTACTTACTCACAACGTGTCTGTAAGTGAAATTGAAAGAAAGAGCAGGGGGTGAGATGAAATGGAGATTGAAGAGGGAGATCCGTAATGCGTTTATTATTTAATTGATTGATTCTCCTTCCAGCATTTTACCCAAAGCACTTAAGGACCGGACGTCAATCAAAACGATGATTTATTGTTCAGACTTTTGTAATTTATGACCAGGCTTCCATTTTGTTCGTCCTTCTTGCTACTAACTAGGTCAAGCACTTGTAAGATAAGCTACATGTTTATCTTACACGCGTTAATGTTTTCTTAGTGTTCATAATAAGACTCCAGATAAGTGAAACACATTTTTGTCTTTAAGTTTCACAGATTTATTAGTCTAATTCTGTCATAATTGTTAGGATATGGCGTTGATTACTACATAAAATCTCAGAAATTTAGAAATAAGAAAGGATTGCACTTTTCTAAAGTTGAAAACATTTCTCATATTGAAGCGATTTAATGTGAATAAACGAAACACCTGATCTACGAGTTGTTGCGTTAATAATTGAATGGAAAATATAGTATATATATAGTATGACTACTATTCGAAATAAGTGTTCGATTCGTTTAAATCCCATAACAAAACCCCGAAAGCAATAAAACGAACCGCACAAATCGCCCAATAACAATAAACAGCGTTTTGTTAAAATCCGCGAATTTGCAATGCAGATCCCCGGCATTGTCAGAATGCAACCGGCGGCTGCCTCCCGTCTGCCGCCCGCCCGCCGCCTTCCTCTCGGGACAAAAGTCGGGATAGAAACCCTGGGATCGATTTTACACGCACCAGTTGAGTCTCTCTTTTCCCTGAGATAACGTGTCCTAATCCGTCCAGACGCCGCCGCCTCTTCTTCCTGCACTTTTTTTCCCTGGAACAAATCCGATTTCCGGTGACACGCCGGATTATCAATCACCCGGGGAGGCAGGGGAAGTAATCTGGCGGAGTGGCTGTTGCTTTGAGGTCAATTTTAACGGATTGAAAATTTATGCGTTTAAGAGTCGGGGAAATGGATCGGGCCGAATTTCAATTTTATCGTTGAAAGCTTCCGGTGTTTGAGGATAATTGATCCACTCGATGATTTTGTTCTCATAAATAATTTAACAATTTCATTATTAAAAAAAAAATACTCAACATATAAAAAAGAATGATTTCGAGTCAATACTCAATATATGGGGTTATCATAAAGTAAGGGACATACTTTAAAAATTAATTTTAAGAAATTGAGCTAGCAGCGAAAATTAAATGGAATCTAGTTGCTTCAATAATGGCATTTCATATGGGAATTGAACCCTAAAGATTATTAATCTGTAACTATAACAGGTGAACGATACCTACAAATGTTAAGTTATATAACAATAAGATAGACATTATAGTTAAAATGAAATATATGAAGTATGATTGTATTAAAGCGGCTGAAAGACTTCGGTTGATGGCCTTTTGTAACTCTGTTGAGTTCAATAAATGGATTTACTGCACTACAACTTCATTTTATCCAAAAAGCATAATGTGTCACTCTTAGTCATGAAATATCTAAGAAATGAAATATTGAAAAAACAACGAATTTGTTTAGTTGTGACAAACAGCAAATCACCCATTTGAATGAAATCACGTGGTAAATTTAACAAATCGTCGATTTTTACGCGTAGCTATTTTGTTATCAATTCCATTTCACATCTTACGCCCATTTGTCTGGATCGCCGCCACTGGTGAAAAAAAAAAGGGGGCGAAATCCGTCATCCCTTACGCCGTGCGCGCTGCCTCATCGATCCCCTATTAAAATACCACCCCGCATTGTGTGCGTTGACACCGTATTTTCCATTTAACGGATCCATTTCGACTCGAGCTCTCTTAATTAAAAACGAAATATTTACACGCGACTGCAAAAAAAGGGGGGGGGGAATGATTTATTTGTAATACTCTTTTTATATTGAATTAGCACGTGTTACGAATCAATTAGAAGAAGAAAAAAAAAACGGTTGAATAATTAAGTGAATATTAACTGCCATGAAGATGCATGCAATTAATTTAATTTAATTTTTGCTGAAAATCACCCTTTAAAATCATTCGCATCAATTTAGAAACACCTCGTATATAGAAAAAAATAATTATAAATTAATTAAAATTCATTTTTACTGTAGACTGTACGGCATACCAACAGCATACTAATAAAACAAGAATATTCTAGTTCCCTGAAACTATTTCTTTTATTAACAAATCGAATATCAACTGAACGAATTATCATAAATCAAAAAAAAAAAAACTGTCGAAAGAGCCAAACCGCTGCAGAGTCGTTAAATTAGAGCGGGCCTCAATTAAAAAAAAACGCCCGCTCGTTTTTATTTTTGTCCCTTTTTGCATTTGGGGGGTTACCGTGGGTGGAAGATGCCATTTGCGTTCGAACCCATTTCACAGCTATTAAATGTTAATTTCCATTCGGCGTTCTCTCTCTTTTTTTTATTCCCCGGGCTTTTTTCTCGCTCGCGCTGCGCGCCGAAAAATTCCGGATCATTGACTGTTCGAGAGTCCCGGAATTGAATTCCCCTTCCCTACCAGCCAGACGACAAATGGCCGCGCTAATTCCCCGTGAATCGGACTTATTTGGGTCACTTGATGCTTCACGAATCGAGAAGTTTCAGCCGAGTGGTGGTTCGGAAAAAAGTGGTTTTCTCGTTCTCCGCTGTTATTCCAGGATAAATAGCGTTGATTAATCTTACTTAACATTGTAACGATTAAATTACTTGTTTTAACAATAGTTTCGTCATAATTGAAGTTTTTAGGGTGCTTCGACAACTTTGGTCATTTTCGTTCGTCATAATTATTAATTAAAACACTTTGCAATGGAATGAGAATGCTCAACATTTAAAAAAAAAACATACAGTTTTAGTGTTATTATTTATATTGGGCGCGTTTATTAGGCATAATAGTTAAGAGTTTATTACGAATTATTACATGTTCTGATTTGAGTTAGCAAGAATTTCTAACCTGTTCAACTAAACATAGGAGAGAAGAAAGGAGGGATAATAAAATAAGTAGTTGCCTGCACATCTTAAACAAACGTCAAATGTTCATTTAATTAAACGTTCAAATCATTCTCTACTAACGTAAAGTAGAAAAAAAAAAAACTAATCTATAAATGAATATGAAATTGTTGCAATTGATCCAATTTAAGTGTTACTGAGGATGAAGTTTGAATAGAAGTACTGGTCATTATAATGTTGTAGCTGGAAGAGATTCACTTTCTCAATTTCTTAATAGAATTCATCTCACTCCCGTTATACTTCTTCGCTAAATGCGTCTATGAATCCTATCCATTCTCACACAACACATATATAATACTCTTCATATTCTCATTTTACCTAGCCAGTACCTTCTCTCTCCTACGTAATCTATACTTACTTAAGTACAATGGCAGTACATTCATATTCATATGATCTTATCAACCATCCCTCCACTCCTTTCATTAGAATTGGTTAGACACATGCAGCCCACAATTTGTATTCCATCTGAACATTACCCTACAGTCTACTTATTTATTTCATATTAAGTTATCCTTGGCTTTAGCTGTACCCATCATGGTACATAAAAGAAAAATGAGATGGAAGGAGGAGAAGTATATGGGTTTGGAAAAGTAAAGTAGATGACAGTTGGGAGTAGAAAATATAAGGAAGAATAAAATATTGAAAGGATGGAGAGAGTAAAATTTCATCCTTTTACTCATTCATGATAAATCTTTTGTTCTGAAAGGGTGAAAGTATAAGAAAGTAAAACTTCATTCCTTACTCAGAATGATTTTGTGGAAAAAGGATTATAGCCATTGTAATGTTGACCTTGCTTTGTAAATTATGATGCATAGAATGGGAAATTTTTTGTTCCTATTAGAAAAATGTTGCTTTCCCAATTTCATCCAACTGATTATATCACTATAAGTAATCAATTTAAATTTGAGAAACATCGCCAGCAAGCCATAAAGGAATCAGGTTCGCATAAAAAAACTGTGTTATAAATCATATTACTCTCATTGCCCGCATAAAAAAATTATATATGTTGAACAACGTTTGAGGCAAAGAAGACGGATTGTTGGCGCTCGGCCTGGTGTAATTTTCCCGCTTTTTCGAATTTACGGCGGCCATTTGGCAGAGCTAAAATACTTTTATCTATTCAAGCGCGTCGCTTTAATATCCGCTGACATTTTATGGAAACGTCGATTTTCTATATCTTCCCTCCCGCCGATAAAAGCCCGAACCGTCCGGTTTTTTGCGAATCTCGCTCTCCTGGCAACGCGCACGCATAATTACGTTGCCAAAAATATAATTCAACTTAATAAATAAAAGGCATATATGTGAAACCTAAAATTGCCATAATTTCATTCACAGTTACAATATTTAATCATATAATTTATCAAGTTAGTCGTGCTATGATGTTACGTTTAATAATCCCATCACTTAAAACTAATAGAAAGTCCATATTTAATAAAAAATAATTTGTTGCTGGATAGCACCAATCACAAAGAAGTAAAATAACAGGAAATTGAGAAACATATATATCACCAAAGGATCCATATTCAAAATATTTAATCTTATCTACATAAAGAGAACTGAAATGGTGCTGTAGAAAGTTTTTAATCCACAAAAATAAAATCAAAGCAAGACCTGTTTAGATTAGCCTAAATTTAATAGTGTGAGTCATTAATTCAGGATCCTAATTCTAATAAAGAATTATATTTAACTTTAACAAAATCTACGCAACGAAAACTAAATTTGTATTTTTTATATTTCACATAAAGAATATTTCACAGAAACATAAAAAAAAAACAAGTGTTTTAATTTTCTATCATTATTAACTTTTTCATATTGAATGGAAAATGTCTATCGATAATAGGTTTTTGAGAACCTGTCTCCGTTATCAATAACAAATAGTTTTTGTTGTAACAAACAAGTAAACTCGAAACTATACAGTTATAAATGGTTTGCTTGTTTGCTCTGCACAAAGTTGAACTGATTACAAATTTTGTAAAGACATCCATTAGATTCGCAAAACCGTCTAAAAAGTGTTGCACTAGTTCATGTAACGAACAACAAAAAACAATCATGATAAAACTGCCGCCAATTCATTCACTCTACAATTCGCTATTTCCATTTAGTGTGTTCCTGTCGTCCGTGCCATTGTGATGAAATATTCATAATTTTGTGCTCTAACGTAAAATATAAATGATTTCCGCAACCCGGGACTCGCATCCTGCGCGAGGATTACGCGTTGGATCCCGAAAATAGATGGCGCTTAGCGGCGATTGATCGCCGATCCGGTGGGGCATTGCTTTTACCGAATTTGCGGAGCCGTTTCATGCATATTTCATGGATCCGGATTTTGCGAGAAAATGACCGATCTCGTAAACTCCACTTTTATTTACAAAACCCAAACACATAAGTCAACTTTGTGCGCCCTTGTTTTTGTGTGTGTTATTATTTTATATTTACGAATGAAAACAGGAGCAGCTTACATAAATTAAATTATGAATCAATTATATTTAGGAAGTATACTGTATGTGATTACTTAATTCATATATAAGGATATTTAGAAAAGTTGTTTTTATTATAGTAAAAATAATAATATTTTTGTTTTACAACGGAAGAATGAATACAGAAAAAAAAAAACAATTAAAAAATTTAAGGGAAACAAGCCAAGTGTTGTTATTTACAAATTATCTTCAAGGTCTTTTCGGTGTCGTTGTGTTGCTATTATTGGTATCAAAGTAGTCCTTGACGCTCGGGGCATAAAATTCAAACAGCCATTCTTTGAAAAAACGATCCATACCCTCTGATTCGATCTCCACATTGCTGGCAGTCTTCTCTTGATTATGAATTTCTTTAATGCTCTAGGATTATCCGAATGGTAAGCGAAACGTGGTTTAAGCTTTATATCACTACTAAGCTCCCAAAAGTAACATCAATCGGGTTTTTTCACAGGACCACCCAGGACATAAATCCATGACAAAATGTATGCGCTTGCAAAACTATGCAGTTTCATCAGAATTAAATATTTGTTGTGGACGATACCCTTCTGTTTGCATGAATTCTTGGCATTTTTGAAACGGTTGAAGGACCATTCCCTACAAATATATTTGCAAAATTTTTGTTCCGCTGAATCGTATGGTGTTTAATCATTTATTCAAAAAATATTGAAGAAAATGTACAAAACTGCTTATCCAAAATTTAACGAATTTTATTGGTTATGTCTGAGAAGCAACCAAAATAAAAGGTGTATAATCAATGAAATTCGTTATTTCTGAAATAGATATGGTCCAATGAACTTCGCTAAACGTGGCAGAATGTAAATAAAACAACAGTTTTTTTAAGTTTCACAACATTTATTATAGAGACCCTACTACAATTGTTTCGCCAGCATAGTGGCACCATCAGGTAGATGCTTAATCACCCTAATAGAGAATTCGCGGTACAAACTTTGAGAACCAGTGCACTATAATAATAAAATTGATTGCTCAATAGGAAATTATCTCAATTACAGGACAATATAAAACTACACATCATTGCATAAGTTCTCAATCAATCGACTCCATGCATATACTCAAAACGCATTACGAATTTCGCGTAGTGAAAATCCCGGTGGATTTTTAAGGTTGCGGCATAAAAAAACGGACGGAAGGGAACGAGGGACCGCGAGGAGAGTAATGTTCCGTGCAGAGGACAAAGAGACGGCGGGCGTGTAACGTGCCGTGAAACTGGTGCGGCTGTTTCGAGAGGTTAACGCTTTACTTTGAACTTCAACATTGAACAAAGAAGTCGCGCGAGTTGACCCACTGACTGTTGACTGCTGACTGGGCCGGCCGCAGATGCACATGCATTAAACGGCGAAGGCCTGCGAACGGACGTAACAAATTTAAAAAAAAATCATAAAATGAAACATTTGAGCAAATAATTCATAAGTCTTTGAAAATTAACAAAATCCATTCCTAATGAATACTGTTTTATTTCAAAAATAATTCCAGAAGAAATAACGGAGCGATATTTTTTAGGTGAATACAAACATTTTCAGCACTGGATTATGCTTTTCTTTCTTCCGCGAAGGAAAACAGGAGTGAATAAAACAAAGCGGACGGAGAGCACAAAAAAAGTTGGCGAGTGGGGTTGACAGTTTTAATCCCTGAGGGATTTATATGTCTTCCCGTAAGGGAGAGGGAATCTCCTCTGGACAGTTAATGCAAATTTATTAAAGATACGGGTTCACTTTTTTTATTAGGTGTGTGATTTTCAGCATGTGCGAGTCTATGTGTGTCCGTGAAACTAAAAACGGTAACACTTTTATATTAGAAGAATTATTACAGTAATATAAAGTTCCTGTGGATATTTATTCGTTTTTACGTTATGCAAGTAAAAGTTGTAGTAGCTTAAAGGAGAATATAAAAAAAATATAAATTGTAGGCTGAAAGATCTCCGGTCGATAGCCAATTCATCTGCAAAATATAATTCAATTTTTATATATTATTTATACATACATATACATATTTGAATAAAGATGTTTAGTTAAATTAAATAAAAATGATTTAAAAATAATTAATAAATTTAGCTCTGTGGCAATTTTGATTTAAGTTACGTAAGTACTTTAAACATTAAAACAACTACTTCCCGGGAAATATTTAGTTATTAATTGCTAAACCATTGAACCATGGTCGTGGCCAATTCGAACCTCATCAAACCATTTACATATATTTTTGTAACTAGGAAACTTATCATAAACTATAACATATTTTGTGTCTTAACGACACTTTTTGATAAGGCGTCCAATTAAATTTAATATGTCTTTGTAAGCTAATTGAGTAGTTGTGTAACTGCTAAAATATACCCCGTTATCCATGAAACTACCATATTCTTGGCCTCAAAAGCTTTAGTTGAGAATTAGTTACATAAAAACTGTAGTTGAAAGTTAGTTAAATAATTGACATTACCTACTTGAAAATTACACGCAACCATTGCAGCATTCCCTTTTATTTTTATATTCCTCGGGGAGTCAAGGGTGGAACGGGGATAATTAGAGGCGATCCCGCCGCTCCGGGTTTGGGGATTTCGAGTGTGTGCGGGAAGTGAAACGGGCGACGCGACGTTATCCGCCTGATAAAGTTAAATCCGTCATTAGGCCCTTTGTCTGAGTGGCTCTTTGTGCTATTCCCGTCTCGCTCGCTCCTTTCTCACTGCGCGTAACTTCTGGCCGAAAGTGGGGTGAAGTAAGTAAAAAATATATAGACGAGGATAAAGAAAGATGGAGTGAAAAAAAGAAGGCGAGGTGCTGAAGAGCTGGATGTCAGACCGCGGACACAAAGCACAAAGAAATGTCGCCGGAGCGGAACAAGTTGTAGACCTACTCTAGAGACCGACAGGAAATGGGACTGAGTGAAGTAAAACAAAAATGAAACAATGATGATGATATAATCGCTGTGCTAATTTATTATGCCGAATGAATTCGGAGTTATTATAAGTAAACTAAAATTGAGAAAAGAGATTTTGTGATAAAAAAAATCGCAAAATATACAATTTATTTTTTAATAAATTAAATAAAAATGATAATAAATAATTCATACATTATTTCCAATCAAAATCATTTTTATTTAATTTTGTTTTGTTTTTTTCAAATAATTTTTATTCAATTTATTATTATTATTATTTTAATTCAATAGTTGAGGATGTCACTTGAAGAAATTGCATATTCGCGATTAAATAAAAAAAAAGAATAATATTTTAGTTCCACTATTTTTTTATGATAGAAACATTACTGTAAACACAGTACCGAAAAAAATATAGAGATCGAAACAAATGATAATTGGATGTTGACAGTTCTGGAGAGTATGGTGAATGTGGCAGCTTTTAGAGCTTAGATGGGGTATGCAAGCTGAGTGGCCAAACTTGTACGTGGTGTCACATTGTACTGTTATATATTTTCTATTATACAATTCTGGCAAGATTTCCTTAAGTGAATTGTTCAATTTATCCAATCAACCAATGACAGTACACTTCAAAATAAATCGCTGTATTGCTCCATAGAAGCTCAAAATAAACGATTCCTATGAAATCCCATCAAACATATAGCAAAACCGTTTTTTTTTAAGAATATTGGTTTCCGAAATGCTTTGTAGCATTGGTGGTATACAACCCGTTTCTTTTCCTCAGTGATGATACTCTCAAAAATAAATCAGTCTCTTGGCGTTTGAGAAGCAAATCACAAACACCAATGCGTAGGCACATTTTTGCCAAAAAAATATTAAGAATATTTTTTTTAGGATTAATCCTAACCGGTTAATATTTTCATGAACTCTCTCAGCTATCTCAGGAATTGCTATCCGCTGGTTTGTATCAAATTATGCCTTTATTGTGCCTTCATCATCCTCAATTGGCCTTCCAGAAAGTGGTAGAGTGTTAAGTGGACGCCAATGCCAAAACTGCTTGAGCTCGAAGTCCAAATTGTTCGATCGAAATTTTTCAAAGCAGTTTTGGCACTGGCGTCCACTTGACACTGCTTCTCCATTCTCATCGGACAATTTTATTCTTTCTGCGTGGCATTTTTACCTTTTCTGCAGTAAAAAAAGTAATATATGACGAAAATGCTGTTTTCACCCTCCATATTTAAAAACTACTATGCAGAATCAATCGACTGCTTTGCTATGTCAATTATCAATATAATCATGTGGTTATGAACTGGCTTGTAAAAAATCAATTAAGTCCTGTGTTGTGAGGAAAAGCGTAATTACTTTCCGTACAACCCAATACCAACTGAAATACTAAGTAAACCCCACTTAAAGACGCGTTTATTGCTTCTAGCTCCTCGTCGGCCTAGTCTGGAATTTTAAAAATAAATTTCAAATATTTTCAACCTATATACAACACAAAGGATCCTCTGTTAATTAGTCGAGCTCTCGTTCGTGTTAAGATTTGAACCGGGAACTGTAAACTCGGTTAACCTCTGAACGCGCGCGCGCTATACCGCTAAGCGCGAGAGGTGAGCGTGATGCTCTCGACTGTGCATGGATTAGCATTCGTTATACTTTCCTTTTTGTCTGTCTCTCTCTTTTGTGTTTCGCGTTTGAGGACAACAGAAGGCGTCCGGCCGCATAAATCCTGGCTTTTGCGGGACGAGCGTGGGCCACGATGGAAATGATTCTTATCTCAGGATCGATTCGGCATTGTTTCGCAATAATTCTAACGAGATAATAATAGACGTCCACGTTTTTTTTTATTTTATTATTACTATTTTCAATTTGGGTTTTGTTAATAGCCATCATTGTCACAATCTAAACTTATTTGTAAATAAAAAAGAGATTTTTAAAATCTATTTGTGATTAAATACTGAGTTTATTGATTTTCATTATACACTCACAATTATCATTATAATTTCGGTTCGAAGGACCATGTATGGTTTTCAATTCTGCCCAATTCCAACGTTATATACATTATATTGTGCATTAAGATTTATAACAAAAGCCTCCACAACCAACAAAAAAGAACAAATACTATGAATTCAAAAAAAACAGTCCCACATGCAAAAGAAATAAGTGCTATTTCACTTTCGTGTCACGAGTCGATGAAAGCAATGGTTGAATTGGATGAATTACTTTTTGAATTGCTTCTCCGCCCACCATACTCTTCAGTTTTGATCCAAAGTGACAACTGGCTTTTTGAAGAAGTGATTGCCGAAACTGAAGCTTATTTTAAAAGCAAAGATAAGTCGTTTTACATTACTATTTGATGTCTTTATCAAATAGATTGAATGTGTCACTCTTTAACAAGAGTGTGTTGATGAATAAAGTGAAATTTATAAAAAAAAAATGTTTTTCCTAGTTAGACCAGAGACTTACTTATTTTGAATCTTAAAAATAATTGAATTATTACTTTTAGATCATTAAAAAAAACATTAAAAATGGAATGAACCTTTCAGATTAAATTTAGAATGATTTTTTTTTGCGAATGAATCGAACTGATATGAAATTAATTTTAAACGTATATTAAACTAATAAATAATTACTTTTTTTATATAAAAATCGCAATAGCGTTCATTTTAAAATGGAGAAAAGAAATTATATCCACTCGGAACACAAAGTGAAACGTCTTTGACACAGTTCACACAAACTCCCATTCAAACGCAAATAAACAAACATGGCAACACTTTGCGAGTTAATGAAATTACCCGCACGCGTGCTCGTACACGAAGAAAATATATGTTTAGCTTCTTTTTCAAACTGCGAAAAGGCATTAAATTAACATGTACTTAACATACAATGGTGCATTTTTTTAGTTTGATTTTATCCTTTATTAATTGTTTTCTTGTAGAATTCGTGATGCAAAAAAATGAAACTAAATTCTTAATAGTAGGTATTATAAAAAAATCTTTAAGACGTCTGCTTTAACTGGCTTCAATCGTTGTATTTCTTGATTCAATTGAACATATTCAATGTTTAAATATAAATTGAAAATAGTATTTATTCATTTGGTCACAGTTATTTATATAAATTAAATAAAAATAATTAATAAATTATTTCCACATTTAGCTCTGTGACTCAAAATGTCACACTACTCTACTCCAAATAGAGAAACTGTTATAAATAGAAAAGAGTAAATTTGGAAATAATTTATTAATTATTTTCAAATCATTTTTATTTAATTAAAAAAAAAATATTTGCTAATTTAAACTATCACCGTTAACAATGCTGTGCATACTACACATCCTTATCTTGGACACGCTGTATAACTCAAACTCTCTGTGAATATTTCTATAAAATACAATATTTTTGTAATCCAGTGGCAAAACCGACGGTGTAGTTTAAGAAATACGGAAATACACTTTTAAACGAACCCGAATATTTTGTTTTAAATCTATCGCTAACACCTATCTTTAACATGTTGCGTTCTTCACGCCCGTTCAGCATTTCCACATGCGGTATTTCATTTAATTCGTGCAATTTATGTAAGTATAACCCAGAGTCGATATTTCAGGAAGAATTTTGTGAAATTGTTTGATTATAATCATCCCGAAAAGGCCCGCGAGGTCCGCATGGAATGTTGACAGATGGAAATTTGCAACGAGTTAGTAACTTAGAAGACGCTCGCCTGTGGGACGCACTAAATTACACGCAATAACATGTGATTAGGTTATTTTTATTACCGACTTGAAGTATCTGGATGGGAATTGCTAATCAGTCAGTAATTGAAATATAAATATGAATATATAATATGTAATTCGATTGTTTTAATATATATTAGATGGATTAACAGAACCATTATAAGTTCACTCATAAAAGGCAGACTCAAAATCCTATAATTGATAATAGAGATAAAATGTCGATTCGTTAGCTAATGTGTGAATTCTAACTTTGGAACCTCTTCAAAACTAATCATAAAATAACACAGAATCTCATTGAAGTCCGATTATTACTTTTTTTCGTCGTGAATCGCGCGTACTGAACTTGCATTTTGATCGACACGACTTTAATTACCTCGCTCTTTGTCCATTTTATATTCGTTCGTTCGATTATTCCGTTTTTTTTTATGATGATTTGATGGAGAGCAAACGTATTTTCACACATAAAGCAATCGTTTTAACACCGGTATTGCGAATTGTAAAAACAAATGTGTAAAATAAAATCACGGATGAATATGGTTGATTTTTTTATTATTAACATTTATTTCACGCATCGAGTGCTCGTGTGTATTGGAAAAATATATGGAATTGTTTTTATTGTTTCACCTTTCAATGTTTGGCGGTATCGAATATTTTAAGCTATTTAATAAAAAAAACTAAAAGTGGTATTGGGATAAATTAGTTATATTTTGTGAATAAATATTTTAATATTAGAAATATTAATGCTCGGGAAGTAGTTGTTTCAATAGATGTTTGCAAAACTTACAGGGTAAATAATTTTTGCAGTTGGAGAAAGGGATTGATCGAATTTTATTGATCATTGCCAAAAAATTACCTTGTTTAATTTCATTGTAATTTATAAGTTTAATCAGTTTCTCACTAATGACTAAATTACGATGATTAATTTTTGTTATTACAACTATCTATCAATGTTTAAATATTAAAACTATTAATGACAGACAAGTATTATTAATATCACAAAAAGACAGAAACAATTTGAACTCGTCAAGACCTTTTTCTAGCAGTTTATAACGTTAATGAAACTTCACTGACTTCGCTATGTTCAATTAAATGAAAATCCTCGATGTATATGCAATATATTTTGATGTCAGACTGTCTGGGCTATAGACCAGAGGAAGATCAATTTCGTTATATTTAATATTTTGAAAATAATCGCGATTCATTTGAAAAAATCTTCGCATTAAAAAAAACGATCCCTCGGTCGTTTATTATTACTCCTCTTATCAAATAAGAAATCTCCATTCGTTTCCATCCGTAGAGGATTTCCTGTCAATTTGCGGAAATAAACGGACATGTATATTCAGCGCTGGGTTTTATCGGCTGTGCAAACGTTTCGTTACGTAGATAGGACAGGTCTTTATCAATCCCGTAATCTGTGCATGTTTGCATCCACTTCACACGAGACGTGTTTTCCTCTTCTTCAGTTGCAGACATGTCGAGTGTAATTATTTCTTTGTGTATTATGATTATTATAGTAAAAAAAAACATAGTGGCAGAAAGACAATCGATACTCAAAAAATAATCACGGCCCACACCTTAATGTGAAATGTAACGTTGTTCGTATTAATTCTGAGGCTGAATTAGGTTTCACCGCTGTGTAATTAATCAAAAATTACCTGGAATGATTTATGATAGAAAATAATAACATGACAGATATAATTTCTTCGATTAGTTTCTCATTAGGCAGTTGGTGAAACATAATGTACATGTAAGATAATATAAATTGAATAAAATACTAAACTTTGTTTGTATAATATAAATTAAAAGTAATACTTTTAGTTTAATAATGACAAGTGTAAATTGTTGAAACTATAGTCACAATAAATACATTTTTTGTGTTATACAAACAAAGTTTAAAGTGTTTTATTCAATTGATAAACAATTATAACAAAGTTGAAGCCTCAGTTATTATCAAGGTAATTTCTATAAAAAAAACACTTGGTGAGATTAATGTTAACATATTCTTATCATCACGGTCTAAGTAATTTTGGAATAGATACACTTAACATTTCCCGAACAGAATTGCCCAGATTACATTAAATGATAGATATAATTCAGTTTCATTATCTACTGGAATGTAAACAAACAGAACTTAGAAACTATTTGTATTTAATGTATTGGCTTTATATTAATTTTCTATTAGAGAATGCACACAGTTTGCGGTTTCGTCAAATACTGTACAAATCACACTTTTAGAATCTCTCTTTTGTTTAAAAGAGCCCAATAGAGATATAAAAAACCACAGCGTTATTAAATAAAATATATTTTTTATTTCTTTCTGCAATAAATTCACTACGAGTAAAACAATTCACTGTTTCCTATTTCTCTTTTCAGTTCACGTGGAAGAAACGTCAAGAATCCTGCCGGCGCGGGAAACGTTCAGTTGGTAGACTTTTGCCAGCTTGAAATTTTGCCCTCCCGTTGATTTTAGAGCAGGGTGAGCAAAGTTTCAGGTGTGTGAAAGTTTCCCGAAAACATTCGACGCCTCGGGCCGTGCGAAATCTCCGGGACGAGGGAAGCAAATGGAAACGGAAATGGAAGGAAAAAGGAACGCCGCGAAAATTTACACCCGGCGAAATTCCCCTTTATTCAAATCGAAAACGATGATGTTGAAAAGTATATTTAGTTTGTTGTTAAGATGATAACGTTTGCAAATTTATTATTTTCCATCTTATTGAAGTGTGTTAATACAGTCCATTATTTTCCATTTATTTTAGAGTACTTAAGTAATCTAAATGTCATAGTAGCTAAAGAAGGAAGAATCTATTAACTACTTTCAACTTATTTTTATTTCATTTATTTCAATAACTGTGGTAAAATTCTTTTTCTATCATTATTTGTGTGGATTTCCAAAATAATAAATAAAAAGTGCAAAATGCGTCTGTTTTTCTAGCAATTTATTCGTCAACAAAATTTATCATAGAATTGTAATATTTTCAAAACGTTTAAATTTCCGTATTAATACGTTTATCATGTTACGTACTAAAATCCATCAAAACACTTACAGTGGGCCACAAAAGGAAACGATCTTTCAATAACCAAATATGCACGCGCAATATCGCTAAACCCGTCGACCATTATCAACCGTAATATTCGATTACGGGAGGCCGTAAAAAGTTCAGTTCCGTTGCGGATTCTGTATTTGGAAATAATAATGCCCGCTTATCGAATATCGAGCTCATATTTAAACCCGTATTTGAACTCGACGCGCAATACGCTATTGTGTAATTTACACAAATCATCGTTTTATCAGGTTTTCATCGCGAACGAAACAAAAAAAAATGGATCGATCTTTTTCAAACGTATACGCTTCGTTCGGTAACGAAATTGTGTTAAATAATATAATCAAAAATGATTAATCAAAGAACAGCTGATTCGTATAAAGGGCGAGTCATTTATCTTGAGACACTCAAATATCTCGATAAACAATGGAAAAGTGGGGCTCTCGTTTAAAAATATGAAGTTGACCCACTTTGTCTTGAGCCTCTCTCATAGTAACAATTTTCAATGACACATCAATTTTCCATCGTTGAAATAGTTGAGTGTATCGAGATAAATGTCACACCCTGTATTAATACAATGTGTTTGAAATTCACCTACAAACACATAATGATCGATTTGGAACTTTGCAAAAATAAGAAAGTCTCCGGTCCGGTCCATAGTTGATTCGCATTACGATTTCAGATTATAATTTTGTAAATGATTCTATAAATGTTGTTTTTTTGATATGAATAAAGATGTTTAGTTAGTAAATTTTTAATTAGATACAAATATATATATATATTATTAAAAATAAATTATCAGTAAATTATTAAATATATATATATATATATATATATATATATATATATATATTAATATTGATTGATATAATAAATTCTTAATTTTATTTCATTGTCATAAACTAATACATGGGAATAATAAATTAAAACGAATAAACACGCTTGTCGTTCTATTGTTGTTAAAAATATAAAATTCACGAACAAACACAGCCTGAAATAATTTATTTAAAATCGCTATTTTTTTTATTCGCTCACATTCTCTATTATTATACACGTTTATTGGGCTGTCGAAACTTTATTGACTTTCAATTTCGCCCGCTTTTTGGGCGGGATTAATGATTTTGTGAACTCGACGCGCATCACTCACATTTTATGTGCAATTTTTGTTGTGCTTTTCGATGTTTTCTATTTTACGTTGACGTCCAGCAGAAGCGACACTGTAATAATTCATGCGTTGTTATGTATTGCTTTTTGCAGGGGAAGGGATGGAGAGAGGAAACCACGTTTTTTTTTAATTCCAACCATGACATACGTTTTCAAATTTATATTAACGTCAATAACGAACACCAAAACCAATTCGTTATTGACGTTTATTACTCGTATTTGTTTTACAGAAAAATCATTGATTTTTTTTACATTCCCGGGACCCGTGTCCAAGGGAAAGTATTGTAATCGTAAAAAAAATCTAATCGCCATTTTCAACGAGTCCATTCCATTGAGTTTAGAAAAATGCCTGTGTATTTTAGCAATAGCAGCACAATTACGAATCAGGAAAAGTCATTAAAGAATCTACAATATTTTATATTTAAAATTGGGACCCCCCCTGCAATATAACAATTAATTAAATTCTAAAGCGCTATCTACTAGGTATACGTTGTAAAACGTGGATTTAATTTAGCACGACGGAAACACGATTTTGGTCAGCACGCTTGAACTTTGTTTTTCCTGTGCGTTTGAAAACTAGGTGAGCAAAGATTCAGGTGTGTTGGCAATTGTGAATCTTCAGAGGCCAACATTCGTTTTTACAATAATATGTATACTATATATTATGGGGACTTATTCCAAAAAAATTATTGATGTTATCGTCATTTTCTCAAAGATGGAATCTGAAGAAAGGTTGTACGGGCAATCCGGAGCACGAGGAATGTTTGGGACAGCATGAGGAGGTCGACGCAGTTCAAGAGATGTTCGCCAGGGCTGGAGAACTCCATGACATTAAGTACGAGTTCTACATCGGAGATACAAAGACATTTAAAGCTCTCTTGGACATGGATCCCGACGAAGATTTGACTGTGCAGAAAAAAGAATGCGTCGGACATGTTCAGGTAATGTCAAACATTTGTTATTATAATTGAAGAATCTGTGAGTAACTTTATGTTCCTTTACAGAAGCGAATGGGTACACGTCTTCGCGCGGCAAAAAAAAACGGGACAAAGGTATTGGTGGCAAGGGAGCAGGAAAGCTGACCGACAATTTGATAAAGCAGTTGACAATTTATTATGGCTGTATTATAGACGATGGCCACACTGGGGATCCGCATCGGCTTCCAAGCCAAGACCTTCCAAACCTACGTCGACGTGAACCGAGAGCGGCGAGCTGAGTAGCGCCTGACTCCGGAGGCTCTAGAGGCAATACAGCGCCGCCGGCAGGCCCAAATGGCTTTTTTGAGGAAGAGAAAGGTATACTGTACAGTGCGGGACTAGGTAAGAAAATAATTAAAACTAACGTCGAACGAGTTTTTTTTCTCAAAACTACATATTTAATGCTGGCCGATAAGTTTTCTCAGTAACTATAAAAGGTATCGACTTGAACCTTTAGGAATATGTACTAAATTGTTCTCTTCCGCTGATGGGCCACTGTTGTTTCAATATATTAATATTTAATAATATTTTAATAATGAAGTTGACCATTTTTTTCGTATATCCGCCATTTTATTAATTATCAACATTTCGATACTTTCTGCCGAAAAATCTTATGCAGGTCATTAATTGCATATCGATTTCTGTTTCAGATCGACCGCTGAATATTTGTACTAAAACAATAAATTTTACCGACCCAAAAATGAGTTTTTGTACCCCTAATATAAGAGGAACATTATGGAAAACCCCGGAAAGTTGAATATCGCCTTGTAGTTGAAAAAAAAAGTTTGATAAACAGCCTATAAACGGCTACCTAGATGGTAATACCTATTTTAGAAAAGTAGTTTTGTGTATTATTTATTTTTCGTCATTAATTTTACTTGTTTCGCTACTATATGAGAAAACTGTTTTTGTGAAATACTTTTTTTTTTAAATAAAAACACTGATTCACTTTGTTTGTATAAGTTTAATTTTTATTTTAGTCACTATAGTTTCAACAATTTTAACTAATCAATATAAAACTAAGAGTCTTATAATTATAGTCACTAAAATAAAAATTAAAGTTATACAAACAAAGTAAATCAGTGTTTATATTGCTTCTTTTATAGTTCATCATTTAATTACACTATTAATTATAAAGAATTTGAAACATATATTTCATAAAATGTACGTTTTTGAAACATTGTTAACCCTCCGACATTAGACAATAAATCTGTAACTGTTCACAAAGACCAAACGCACACAATTAAAATCCTTGAGATGCATTATAATCCTCTTTGCCTTTTGTAGATCAAAGGCGTCAGAAACCTGAAATGATTTAATAATAAACAAACGCGCGTGCAAACCAGCGAACGCTAGGTAGATTTCCGTCGATTAATGCGACATTATGCAACGCCGAAGCCATTAAAGCATTAGTCATGTGTATTGGCCAGTAATGATCTCCATTAGAGGTATTCAGAATGTGCAACAATGGCATCGCATAACAAACGGCGTGGCGACAACCTTCAATATACTGCACATTGTTGCTAGTTAATTGTGATAATATAAGGAGAGCACTTGTTAATAAGTGTAATAAAGTATATAGAAAGTATACAAAGAAAAAAATCATTTAAAATATATTGCAATGGATTATGGTTTATTTAATTAACTTCTCATTCAATCCATGGTGAAGCATATTTTGAAACTACTTTGACAAAATAAATATGTAATCGCAAATTAAGCGAGATTATTTTTAATCCTTCTAAATATAAAAAAAAGATTACTTTCATTATACGATTAATGAAAATCAAACCTATACAGTACCATATCTAGGCAGTCCTTTTAAGAAGGAAACAATATTGCAAGTTTGAAAGTCGCTAATAAAAACTACAAAGACACTGCGATTGTTAAAATATTAACATAGAATCAAGCAACTGAACATTGCAAGTTACAAAAATCGTCGAAGGGGGAACAACAAATTCATAGGAAGGTTAATGCTATATGTTAAAATTTTAGCAATAGCCCAAAAAAATTAAAATTTCACGTAGTTCTAGGGGGCATTACCTTCAATCAAGATTTTTTTCTATCAAATGTCCATTATTGAGTATTTGCCTTAAAGTACTTATGTAACATAAGTCAAAATGTCGCAGTAGCAATTGTTGCAATAGTATTGGAATCTCTTGTAAAGATTCCAACTTATACACCGAGTCCTTAGATGAAACAATATCGGATTACCCAATTCATACCAGTAAAATGCATTTATGTTTATTAGTATTACTTCTCTTTGTCGTTATTAAGTTTAAAAATAAGCAAACTCGGTTCGTTTCCATGTATGTAACGACGTTTGCAATTAAACTGTTGCTTATATGCAAATTTAATTACGCGGCAATAAAATAATACACACAGGGATAAAACATTGATAACGTTTATGGCTTCAATATTTCAGCAAGGGAGGAAATTGTAACGGTAGTAAATTACGCTTGATAAATTTTTGCGATAGTCGTCGATGATATCAATATCGGACGGCTCTATTTAGATGATAATAGAGAAAGAGACACTCAAATGGGACTTTTAGTAGGTATTTTTAATTAAAACAACGAAGTACGTTTTATTGAAAACCCGGAGATATTTTTGTGATATTTATAAATATATTTTTTACTTATCATTCGTTTCAGGATTTTATTTGATAGAACCAACTAGCTATCCGATATAAGCAATTTACCTACTCTTGACCATGAAGTTTGTATATTAATTTAATATATTGCTCAAATAAGGTGGATTTCATAGTAGTGTCCGACTTCCTCAAACTAAATATTATATATTCTGCAACTGCAAATAAATAAATAATCTATATAAATTAAGATTAATAATATCACAAATTGTTTAGTCTATACCTAAATTTTGAAAATTGTTAAACTTTAAAACTAAATTATTTTTGGTTCTTTATTGTCCATTCTCAATTATCAATCTTTAACACTAAAATACTATATTTTCCTTTCTCTTCTCGATATCCTAATGCATGCAACCCTTTATACCTCAAGTAACAAACATTTTTCATTTTAATTACGTTTTTTACTAATATTAAAACAGCTAATTGTAATAACCAATTATTATTATTAATAAAACATAAAAAAATCGGAATTATTCTGTAATCGAAAAGTTAAGTTTGACGTGGACGTTATTTTTTTTTTGTTACAATCTTACCAGCTATAGTAATAAATATAATTTTATACAAAGAAATAAGGTGTAGTTAAATAATAAAGTACACCTTAGACTTAACATCTCCAGGAAAAATGAAAGATCAAGTATATAGTCTACATTTGTTAATTAGCCATCGGTCAGTGATAATAAAAATTAAAAGTATAGCACCGTTTCATGTACATTTAATACAAGTCATAAAAAAACATATTTTTAAAATATTGCTGTTTTTTTTTAAATTTCACAAAAAAAACATTTTTAATTAGAATAAATTTAATGTAAAACAAATTTAAAAAGAATACCCGCAGTTACCTTAGGAAATATATTGTGTTTTAAATTAATTCTAATCAAACAACACAACGTATTAATTTTTAATTATGTTTTCACTAATGTTAATACAGCTAATTGTACTAACCTATTATTATTATCAATAATTCGTAAAAAAATCTGCCCCATTCTGTAAGGGAAAAATTAAATTGATCGTAATAGTCATTTATATGGTCGCAATACAACAATACAAAGTCAAATTTATATTTTGTATGTCTTAATTGTCCCGAGATATTTCGCTTCATAAATAATAATAAATAATAAAATTAGATTTTTGAATTAAAAAATTGCGCTGTAAATAATAAATTAACCAAAACAAACAATTGATATTTGGTAATGGTTTGGAGTCTAGTTAAGACATCCAGCTAGAATAATTAGCGCTCAGGAGGATTTTAATAGTTTTTTCGATTTTTTTTAAATTTCAGTCCAATCTGTCGAACTAAAATAAAATGACCGACATTAAGGCTGCTGTGGGGGGTTGTACGGTGCAGCCAGAACAAATAATCACTGTTTAGTAATAGTTTGGAGTCAAATTAAGACATCTAGCCATTCTAATTAGCTCTCAGGGGGATTTTAATAATTTATTCATTTTTTTTAAATTTCAGTCCAATCTGGCGAACTAAGAGAAAATGACAGATATTAAGGGTGCCGAGGGGTGGCTGTACCCTGCAGCTAGTACAAACAATTGGTATTATGTAATTGTCTGGAGTCTTATTAATGCCCGTTTGCACCTCCTTCTATGATTTCAAGGTTAGCAAGCGAGAATAATAGACGACATGAAGTTAGGCACTGCCTTTCCACTAGATTTTCCCCCAACTAAGAAGACCTTAACTAAGCGGAGATTTTATATGAGCGGTGCAATCCAATCTCAACTATTCTTTCCTTAACTTTTAAGGAACCCTTAACTAAGGAGGCCTTAAAGTAAAATCGGTACAAACGGGCATAAGACACTCAGCTAGATAATTTATCTTCATACGGAATTTAATATATATATATTTTTTGTGGTTTTAATTTCAGTCGAATATTCGAGAAACGAAAAAAAATTAGAATAAATCCTCAACTTTTTTCCTCCGAGTCAGCAGTTTGTCGGCAGCTAGCGTTTTCTTCGAGTGTGCGCTCTTCTAGGTGATTCCCTCGTGTATGCTTGTGTCGAGAGGGACGCCGGGGACTTTCCGGACCTATGGAAGGGAAGCAGCGGGAAGCTCCGTTTCCGGCCAGTCGTCGTTAAACGCTCGCGGTGTACTGTTAAACTATCGCGACCGCAGGGGTAAATTTTTGAGCCAAGGTGTTACGCCCGCGATTGCGTTTAAAACAAATATCGGGCGATTCACCAAGGTGAAAACGGCGACGACGAACCGCGCCGAATCGGGAGAAAAACAAATTGGGATGCACGTGCCCGTTGATTTTTCCTTTTTTGTTTCTTGTTCGTCGGGAAATAATTTAAAAACTCTGTTTGCTTTTAATTAAATCGCGATGACAATTCTCAGTGGGGTGTTTTTATTGTTTTCCGTTATTTTTTTTTTTTTTTGTTTAGAAAAATTTCCATTTTTTTCTTCTGTTTTTCTTCCTTTTAAATTCGTCTTTCTTTGGGGTGGTTGAGATTGAAAATGGAAAAAGAGGCCCGAGAGAGGAAAAGTCGACTGACGGCAATCAATCAATCGATCAATTCAAGAAGGAAGGAAGAGTTAGGATTGCAGCGTCGTCGCTGGAATTCGCCTAGTAAGTGATTTTAGTTTTTCTGAATGAAACTTTTCGGAGAATGTGGAATTTTTAAATTGTGAAAAAATGTCTCTATGTCTGCGAATTCAGTCAAAAATTTGAAAATTGTTGTTTTTTTTTTTTAATTATTGTTTGAAATTTCGACATTTTCTTTCAACTTTCCCCCATGTCTTGTAAATTTTCCACAAAATTTCCAATCAATTATTAATATTTTTAATTTTTTTGTCAAAATTCATGTAATTTAAAACTATTTCATTCCGTCTAATTTTAATTCATTTACATTCCCTACACCCCAATGGATTATTTTTAACGAAAACATTTCGCAAATCGCCTTCCCCCCACTCCCCATAAATTAAAAATGGAAAAAAATCTAATGTTTTCCAATAAAAAAATATTTCCAGCGATTGCTCTTTCTCCGTTGAGAATACTTTAGTGCAGTTGCATTCTCTACACCCTAATTGATCATTTTCTGCAAAAATATTTCTCAAACCTCAACCGGCCCCCACCCCCCACAAATTAAAAATGCAAGAAATCCCATGTTTTCCGACGAAAAAAAAAAAAATAATTTACAGCGATTGTTCCTTCCCCCCCAAAGAATATTTTAGCACAATTGCAATCACTACACCCCAAATGATCATTTTTAGCGAAAATATTTCTCAACCACCACTGCCCCCACCCCCATTATTTAAAAATGCAAGATATTCCATGTTTTTCGATAAAAAAATAATTTCCAGCGATTGTTCCTTCCCCCAGAGAATATTTCAGCACAGTTGCATTTCCTACACCCCAATTGATCATTTTTAGTGAATATATTCCTCAACCCCCCTGCCCCCACCACCATAAATTAAAAATGCAAGAAATCCCATGTTTTCCGATAGAAAAATAATTTCCAGTAATTGTTCCTTCCCCCCTGAGAATATTTTAGCACAATTGCATTCCCGACATCCCAATTGATCATTTTTAATGAAAACACATACGTCTCATAAAAAATTGAAATTTTAATTTTTCCGACCCCATTTGTCATTTTCAGAATTTATTTTTTTAAAATTTCACAGTTTCACTTTTGATCAATCACATCGTAATTAATCAACTTTCAGCTTATTATTTTTTTTAATTTCACGCAAAACGAAATAAAAGAAAAATAAAATCATTTAATAAAAACACAGGACGAAGAAAAACTAGCTTTGCTCGTTCTTCTGACAAAAGAAATAAAAGCAAACGAAAACAAGACACTCTCAAACGTGTTTAAATTAAAAAATATGCGAAATCTACAAAAGTTTAATTTCGCAAAGAAAACAAACATTTCGAGCGAGCGTGGAGTGAATACCCTTGTTTAACTTAGTGTGTATTTCTTATTTCTCCAATTTTATTTTCGTTTGCACTTATTTGAACGAGGCCAACCGTTTTTTTTTAATTTCATTTCTTGCGCGTTTTTTTTTTTTAATCGATGGTCGGAATGAAAAAGTCGTAGGAATAAATAAAATGAGACCGTTGAGATAATAAATTGACAAACGCATTTCATAAGCTTTGACGAAAATTATTAATAGAAAAAGAGTGAATGCATACTCTTTTTCTATCTATCGTGCGCAGTTATTTAAATAATATAATTTATTTAAATAATTGTGACCGAGTGAAGAATGATTTGAAAATAATTAATCTTTATTCTAACAATAACTTTAAATAATATACAGTTATATAATACAATTATATGTTTGTATGAAGGTGTTAATCTGTCCTGGGCTATTGACCTGAGGTCTTTCTGCCTTGTTTATAAAATTTTGTAAACAATTTGCCCTTTTGAATATTTAAGTTTTTATAAAAAAATACTCTGTAGATTACAATTTTTTTTTTGTTCACCAAGATTGTTTCTAAAATATATTTGAGCTACTTAGTCCCGTAGAAAGCTATCTTTAAGACACACATTTGAAAACTATTTGTCATTTATTTGAAAATGATGTTTGTATTTTGAGACATCATTGGTGCTCACTTATTTTTTAAATTATAGTTATTCTTGTCTGCCAGTTTAATGATAACTAATTTTAGGATTTTTGATAATATTTGAATAATTATTAATAATTGACAAGGGCAGTAAGACCTATGGTCGATAGCCCATGACAGACTACCAACACAAACAAATTTGCATATAAATAATTGACATTTTTTCCAATTTCGAAATTTCAACCTTGCAATTATTTTCAGTTCAGAATTTTTATTTCGTTTAGAATATTTATTTTTTTTAATTCTTTGCTTGCTTGTAACTTTAGTTATTATTCACAGTATTTTTATCAGCTCACCGGGAAATAGAAGCTTGCATGCGTCTCTCGGGAACTGTTTAAGCCGATTCGTGCCCACTTAAACTTTCTCCCACCTCCATAAAGTTTGCACCCCCACTTCGCCAAAATCAAATAAAAATATGCCTATAATTAAGGGCTACTTAAAGACTAATTTGTACTCATAATAAGAATCGGTTTTCCGGCGAAACTAAGTTGGTACTAATTCAAATTTTGTGGGTACAAATTAGTCTTTAATTAGTTCTTAATTATAGGCATATTTTTATTTGATTTCGTCTTTCTCCCGTATATTTTATTTTCGAAGAAAACCGAAACACTTAAAGGTAAGTTCCAAGGAGGTGGAACTCGGTGGATGAAACAACGCCCGATCGACCCCAGCACTCACATTAAAAAAAGTCTTGCGAATAAATAAAATTAAATGAAACAATAGATTACAAAAATTGATAAAAATGATTAATAGAAAAAGTATTCTTTAGTTTTTTTAATAAATTATTAAAATGTGGCCAAGTAGTTTAAAATTTATAAAAAAAAATGCAAAATACACACCCCTGATGTTATTGTCTTAAATGATTATTAGGACATTTAGCAACAAAAACAAGTACCTGAATTCTGACAAACACCATCGTTTTTTGAAAAAAAAAATGCACTTTTTTCAATATAAATCCTGAACGGTAAGACATAGAACTTACAACCTTGCCATTGACAGTTTTGTTCCATCCATTATAATATTTTTTTATGAGGGAAAAACCACAAATAAATGGATTAAAAATTTTCCAATTCAGCTTAAATATTTAATTTTTTATTCATAAAACCTTTCCTCGCATCGTCCTGTTGCATTGTTGCCCTAACCTGACCTTAAAACACCCCCCGCGGTCGCCCTGCCACCCGGATGGCGGCCCTGTCTTAGAGGACGGACGTTCCGGGGGTCGAGGAAACGAAAGACCGGTTTCAGGACGCGGGGATGCGGCTGAAAGAGAAACAACAGTGCCGGATGCGCGACGCACGTAATGTGTCAACCCGAAAATAAACAGCAGAGAAATCGCGGAACGCACGAAATTTAATTTAAAAAAAAATAAAATAAAGCCGTAAGCAAAATCGGAATCGCGTTGCGATAATAAATGACAACAACAACGGTTCCAACAAGTTGTTGCCATCATTAATGAATAACGGAGGCGGGGACTCTAATAATGGGTAAGAAAATCCACTCACCGGTCGTCTTGGAGGCATCTCTCGCAGAACCTACCTTCTGTAACAACAAGAAAAGGAACAAATTAAAGTCGTGTAATTCATTCAAAGTTAACCATGTAAAACAATTACAACTGTTTTTATTAATACAATGCAATTTTTAATAAGAAGGCAAATTCATTTCGATTAATCAACATATCTATGGAAATAAAACAAAAATGTCAACTTACATTATTGAAGTCGAGAAACCGCAACTCGGAAGTTCGCGTGTTGCTGGAAGATCATCGTCGGAAGGAAGAGGCGGCTGCTGAAGACGATGAACACTCCCGCACTTTACGATAAGGTAACTCTGACCCTCGCGCACTTTAAACTCCTGCACTTCACAATTAGAGTAACTCTGACTCTCGCGGCACAACTGTAATGTCCACACACTCACACTTAAGCTGAAATAAGAGAAAAGTCAATTTACTAATTGTTATAAATCGTTGAAAATACTTTTTATACAAACTAAGTATAAGACAGTGGCAGCACGCGCTATTGCAACGCGGACGACTCTTGAATATTTCTGCAATCCGTTGTATTATGTATTATGATTTGAATATTTTTTTAATTAAAATCGCTTCGAGGTTTATTTTCGTAAGTGTAATTAATTAAACTCACCCAATATAAAATTGGCCTTTAACTTTTAGATAGCAGCAGCGGAGTCTTTCCCTTCGGAGAAGATCTACGTTGAAATATGCTGTAACGATAAAAATGAATTATTTAATTAGAATTGTCCTGAAATTAAACCGAAATATTCATTTCTTTGTAGAACTTCATGGAAGGGACCCATGAAGTTCTAAAGTTGAGAATCGTCGATGACGTTCCTGTGAAGTTCTAAAATTTCAAAGTTCACAGTTGACTCCCTTCAGTTGCACTGGATTTCTCAGCAACAATGATAAAAAATTAAATTAAAAAACAACCGGCTCCTCACTTCCTCGCTTTTGTAAGTTATTGCTAACGTGGATGATAACGGAGTATTTTCTGCAATCCATTATAATAAATAAATTAATTAATTAAACTCGCCTTATAAAATCGAGAAAACAAGCGGGCAACTGGAACCTTCTCGATGGTGAACCTGAAACTAAACTAATAAAGTTAAATCCGAATTTTTTTAATGAAGACTCCAACCCTCGGTATCTTCGTTGAAGTACCACGAAGATCTGAAACAAACTCAGAAAAAAAGGGATTTAATAATGTTTACACTTGGTTGAAACAACCCGAGCCTAGAGGTCAACTTTTAAAAGGACTCACCGGACGTCTTGGAGTCATCTCTCGCAGAACCTACCTTCTGTAACAATAAGAAAAGGAACAAATTAAAGTCATGTCAATAAATAAAATAAAACAATTACAACTGTTTTTATAAATAAAATTACATTTTTAGTAAGAAAGCAAATTCATTTCATATAATCAACTTATCCATGGAAATAAAACAATGTCATCTTACATTACTGAAGTAGAGAAACCGCAACTAGAAGTTCGCGTGTTGCTCGAAGATCATCATCATCATCGGGGAGAGGGGAGGGAGCGGCTGCTGACGATGAACACTCCCGCACTTTACGATAAGGCAACTCTGACCCTCGCGCACTTTAAAACTCCCGCACTTTACGATTAGAGTAACTGTGACTCTCGCGGCACAACTGTAATGTCCACACACTCACACTTAAGCTGAAATTAAAATATTTTTCAATTAAATATCCTTCAAGGTTTATTTTTTTTTTAATAATAATGACTATAATTAATAAGGGGGAAAGATCAGCCCCATCCGTAAATAATGATCTAGAGCAGGATTGGTTAATAGCCACTATATACATATAATATAATATATATAATGCTGGTAAATGAGTATCGATTTTAAATGAATGAATAATAAGACTCACCCAATATAAAATTGGCAGATAACACTTTAGATAGCAGCAGCAGAGTTATTTGCTTCGGAGAAGATCACAGCAGCGGAGTTGTTCCCTTCTGAGAACGTCTACGTTGAAATATTCTGCAATGACAAAACAATAAAATCTTTTTTTTTTCTAATCTTCTTTATGTTAATTGTTGGTTGCGGGGACTTAAATAATTTAATTAAAAATTAACAGGAGAAAGGACAACAATTTCTATTTTTCTGATTAAAGTTATTAATTAATTAAGACTCACCCAATATTAAAGCGGAACATTCGTTGAAAATTTTAATGCGGAAGATCGTAAAGTCGTGGTCCCTTCTATGAAGTCCTAAATTTTGAAGTTCTCAGAGGATTGCAGTGGATTTCTCTGCAACAACGAAAAAAATAAAATAATAATAAATGAATGAAGAAATGTAATTTTTTAAATAGAAAAGAGTTTATTCATTCGGTCATGGTTATTTAAATAAATTAAATAAAAAATGTATACGAAAAAAAAAAAACGCAACGGCATGAATGAAAAAGACTGAATCAACATTCACCTTAACATTTCCCGTAATACGCGAAACGCCGTTGGAACGCGATTGAAGAAAACACCCCCACGTAAATGGGGATTAGTTTAATCGGGGGGAATGATTCGTTTCACGATTAATTCTGTTTTAAAATGAATTCGGTGCGGCACCCCGCGAACGCACACGCGTCCATCTTGAGCGGGTCCCGCACAACAACAATAAACAAGTGTTTTGTTTCTGTCAGAGAGATATAAAAATGACAGCTGATTACGAAAAGGATTAAAATTGCAAGTAATTTTAATTAATCGGAAAAAAGGAAGCAACAGAAAGCTTCAACAACTTCCACCGTTGATTGATTTTATTCATTCCGATTAATTAATTAGTTTTGTGTGTGTGCAACTCACCTCAAACTCCTCCGTCCGTGTGCAAGTTGTTGGCGGTCGACTTGAACAATGTCCGCCCTGTCAACAACGGCAAACAAATGAAGCGCCCCGAAAAAGACGCAGCGAATGAAATTCGGATTTTAATTTAATTCTCGCGTCGCTGATGATTTATTAAAATCGGATTTAGACGGAATTTATTTCGCGGCGAAAGTTTCGTAAAGTTTTAATCGGCCGGAATTAAATTGGGTAATGTCGGTACAGATTCCTGTAAATTTCATAGAAAATGATTCCTGTAATATATAATCATTTTTATTGTAGTATTTACATTAAGTATAACACAATACATATTATACATATTATTCTTACTAAATGGCCATCGACCATCGACCTTTAAGCCATTATTTCTGCAATTTTCATAGAGAATGATTCCTGCAATTTTCATAGAGAATGATTCCTGCAATTTTCATAGAGAATTATTCTTATAGTTTCCATAGAAAATTATTGCTGAATTTTTAACAAAAAAATAATTTCTATCACAGTTCCTGGAACGGCTCAGGTAGCTCAAACAGTTTTTATTTTTATGAATTAAAAACCCCCCTTCCTCGAAACATTTAAAGTTTAATTGATGTGGGATAGTCCGGACGAGAGATGCGATTCACTTGAAGAAGAAGAACATGGCAATGACGCTGGTTTTTTTTTTCGGTGTGTGCGTATCACGGTCTGGTACAAAACCACCCCCCACGAAACCACCCATCCCGAATCAACCCCCCCCCCACAAAAAAAACCCCCCCACAAAACTACCCCCCGCGAATCCACCCTCTACGAAACCACTCCCGCGAATCCACCCCCCACAAAACCGCCCCCCATAAAACCTCCCCCCGCGAATCTACCCCCCACAAAACCACCCCCCGCGAATCCACCCCCCACAAAACCACCCCCCGCGAATCTACCCCCCACAAAACCACCCCCCGCGAATCTACCCCCCACAAATCCACTCCCCACAAAACCACCCCCCACAAATCCACCCCTCACAAAACCACCCCCCACAAATCCACCCCCACAAAACCACCCCCCACAAATCCACCCCCCACGAAACCACCCCCCCCCCCCCGAAACCACCACCCCCTGCGAACCCCCCCCGCACGGGACCCCCCTCCCCGGTATATAAATATAAATATAAATATAAATATAAATATAAATATAAATATAAATATAAATATAAATATAAATATAAATATAAATATAAATATAAATATAAATATAAATATAAATATAAATATAAATATAAATATAAATATAAATATAAATATAAATATAAATATAAATATAAATATAAATATAAATATAAATATAAATATAAATATAAATATAAATAAATATATATAAATAAATATATATAAATATATATAAATACATATACCTAAACCATACCTAAACCATACCTAAACCATACCCAAACCACACCCCAAACCACACCCCCAAACCACACACCCCCCAAACCACACACACCCCCCAAACCACACACACCCCCCCAAACCACACACACCCCCCCAAACCACACACACCCCCCCAAACCACACACTCACCCCCCTCAAACCACACACTCACCCCCCTCAAACCATACACACACCACCCCCCCTCTCAAACCATACACACACCGCCCCCCCTCTCAAACCATACACACACCGCCCCCCCTCTCAAACCATACACACACCGCCCCCCCTCTCAAACCATACACACACCGCCCCCCCTCTCAAACCATACACACACCGCCCCCCCTCTCAAACCATACACACACCGCCCCCCCTCTCAAACCATACACACACCGCCCCCCTCTCAAACCATACACACACCGCCCCCCCTCTCAAACCATACACACACCGCCCCCCCTCTCAAACCATACACACACCGCCCCCCCTCTCAAACCATACACACACCGCCCCCCCTCTCAAACCATACACACACCGCCCCCCCTCTCAAACCATACACACACCGCCCCCCCTCTCAAACCATACACACACCGCCCCCCCTCTCAAACCATACACACACCGCCCCCCCTCTCAAACCATACACACACCGCCCCCCCTCTCAAACCATACACACACCGCCCCCCCTCTCAAACCATACACACACCGCCCCCCCTCTCAAACCATACACACACCGCCCCCCCTCTCAAACCATACACACACCGCCCCCACTCTCAAACCATACACACACCGCCCCCCCTCTCAAACCATACACACACCGCTCCCCCTCCGACGATTTTTTTTCTAAGACCCCTCCGACGATTTTTTTTCTAAGACCCCTCCGACGATTTTTTTTCTAAGACCCCTCCGACGATTTTTTTTCTAAGACCCCTCCGACGATTTTTTTTCTAAGACCCCTCCGACGATTTTTTTTCTAAGACCCCTCCGACGATTTTTTTTCTAAGACCCCTCCGACGATTTTTTTTCTAAGACCCCTCCGACGATTTTTTTTCTAAGACCCCTCCGACGATTTTTTTTCTAAGACCCCTCCGACGATTTTTTTTCTAAGACCCCTCCGACGATTTTTTTTCTAAGACCCCTCCGACGATTTTTTTTCTAAGACCCCTCCGACGATGATTTTTTTTCTAAGGGCCCGCCGACGATTTTTTTTCTAAGGGCCCGCCGACGATTTTTTTTCTAAGGGCCCGCCGACGATTTTTTTTCTAAGGGCCCGCCGACGATTTTTTTTCTAAGGGCCCGCCGACGATTTTTTTTCTAAGGGCCCGCCGACGATTTTTTTTCTAAGGGCCCGCCGACGATTTTTTTTCTAAGGGCCCGCCGACGATTTTTTTTCTAAGGGCCCGCCGACGATTTTTTTTCTAAGACCCGCGTAAACTCAAAAAATCAGACCCAAACGTAAACACAACAAAAAGCCTACCGGCACCAAACGTAAAATAAAATCCTACCGGCACCGAACGTAACGCGAACCAACCGGGCCTAACCTAACTTAACCAACCGGTGCCTTACCGAACCCACCAATCGGTCGCCTAACCCCAACCCAACCAACGGCTCGCCAAACAAAACCAACTCAACCGCACGCAAGCAAACCCAACGCAACCGAACACAAGGAAAGCCAACACAACCTAACTCAAGGTAAGTCAACCGAACCCAGTCAAGGGTGAGTCAACGACCCAGTTCAGGGTAGGTCAACGAGTTCAGGATAGGTCAAGGTTCAGGTTAGGTTAGGTTAGGTTAGGTTAGGTTAGGTTAGGTTAGGTTAGGTTAGGTTAGGTTAGGTTAGGTTAGGTTAGGTTAGGTTAGGTTAGGTTAGGTTAGGTTAGGTTAGGTTAGGTTAGGTTAGGTTAGGTTAGGTTAGGTTAGGTTAGGTTAGGTTAGGTTAGGTTAGGTTAGGTTAGGTTAGGTTAGGTTAGGTTAGGTTAGGTTAGGTTAGGTTAGGTTAGGTTAGGTTAGGTTAGGTTAGGTTAGGTTAGGTTAGGTTAGGTTAGGTTAGGTTAGGTTAGGTTAGGTTAGGTTAGGTTAGGTTAGGTTAGGTTAGGTTAGGTTAGGTTAGGTTAGGTTAGGTTAGGTTAGGTTAGGTTAGGTTAGGTTAGGTTAGGTTAGGTTAGGTTAGGTTAGGTTAGGTTAGGTTAGGTTAGGTTAGGTTAGGTTAGGTTAGGTTAGGTTAGGTTAGGTTAGGTTAGGTTAGGTTAGGTTAGGTTAGGTTAGGTTAGGTTAGGTTAGGTTAGGTTAGGTTAGGTTAGGTTAGGTTAGGTTAGGTTAGGTTAGGTTAGGTTAGGTTAGGTTAGGTTAGGTTAGGTTAGGTTAGGTTAGGTTAGGTTAGGTTAGGTTAGGTTAGGTTAGGTTAGGTTAGGTTAGGTTAGGTTAGGTTAGGTTAGGTTAGGTTAGGTTAGGTTAGGTTAGGTTAGGTTAGGTTAGGTTAGGTTAGGTTAGGTTAGGTTAGGTTAGGTTAGGTTAGGTTAGGTTAGGTTAGGTTAGGTTAGGTTAGGTTAGGTTAGGTTAGGTTAGGTTAGGTTAGGTTAGGTTAGGTTAGGTTAGGTTAGGTTAGGTTAGGTTAGGTTAGGTTAGGTTAGGTTAGGTTAGGTTAGGTTAGGTTAGGTTAGGTTAGGTTAGGTTAGGTTAGGTTAGGTTAGGTTAGGTTAGGTTAGGTTAGGTTAGGTTAGGTTAGGTTAGGTTAGGTTAGGTTAGGTTAGGTTAGGTTAGGTTAGGTTAGGTTAGGTTAGGTTAGGTTAGGTTAGGTTAGGTTAGGTTAGGTTAGGTTAGGTTAGGTTAGGTTAGGTTAGGTTAGGTTAGGTTAGGTTAGGTTAGGTTAGGTTAGGTTAGGTTAGGTTAGGTTAGGTTAGGTTAGGTTAGGTTAGGTTAGGTTAGGTTAGGTTAGGTTAGGTTAGGTTAGGTTAGGTTAGGTTAGGTTAGGTTAGGTTAGGTTAGGTTAGGTTAGGTTAGGTTAGGTTAGGTTAGGTTAGGTTAGGTTAGGTTAGGTTAGGTTAGGTTAGGTTAGGTTAGGTTAGGTTAGGTTAGGTTAGGTTAGGTTAGGTTAGGTTAGGTTAGGTTAGGTTAGGTTAGGTTAGGTTAGGTTAGGTTAGGTTAGGTTAGGTTAGGTTAGGTTAGGTTAGGTTAGGTTAGGTTAGGTTAGGTTAGGTTAGGTTAGGTTAGGTTAGGTTAGGTTAGGTTAGGTTAGGTTAGGTTAGGTTAGGTTAGGTTAGGTTAGGTTAGGTTAGGTTAGGTTAGGTTAGGTTAGGTTAGGTTAGGTTAGGTTAGGTTAGGTTAGGTTAGGTTAGGTTAGGTTAGGTTAGGTTAGGTTAGGTTAGGTTAGGTTAGGTTAGGTTAGGTTAGGTTAGGTTAGGTTAGGTTAGGTTAGGTTAGGTTAGGTTAGGTTAGGTTAGGTTAGGTTAGGTTAGGTTAGGTTAGGTTAGGTTAGGTTAGGTTAGGTTAGGTTAGGTTAGGTTAGGTTAGGTTAGGTTAGGTTAGGTTAGGTTAGGTTAGGTTAGGTTAGGTTAGGTTAGGTTAGGTTAGGTTAGGTTAGGTTAGGTTAGGTTAGGTTAGGTTAGGTTAGGTTAGGTTAGGTTAGGTTAGGTTAGGTTAGGTTAGGTTAGGTTAGGTTAGGTTAGGTTAGGTTAGGTTAGGTTAGGTTAGGTTAGGTTAGGTTAGGTTAGGTTAGGTTAGGTTAGGTTAGGTTAGGTTAGGTTAGGTTAGGTTAGGTTAGGTTAGGTTAGGTTAGGTTAGGTTAGGTTAGGTTAGGTTAGGTTAGGTTAGGTTAGGTTAGGTTAGGTTAGGTTAGGTTAGGTTAGGTTAGGTTAGGTTAGGTTAGGTTAGGTTAGGTTAGGTTAGGTTAGGTTAGGTTAGGTTAGGTTAGGTTAGGTTAGGTTAGGTTAGGTTAGGTTAGGTTAGGTTAGGTTAGGTTAGGTTAGGTTAGGTTAGGTTAGGTTAGGTTAGGTTAGGTTAGGTTAGGTTAGGTTAGGTTAGGTTAGGTTAGGTTAGGTTAGGTTAGGTTAGGTTAGGTTAGGTTAGGTTAGGTTAGGTTAGGTTAGGTTAGGTTAGGTTAGGTTAGGTTAGGTTAGGTTAGGTTAGGTTAGGTTAGGTTAGGTTAGGTTAGGTTAGGTTAGGTTAGGTTAGGTTAGGTTAGGTTAGGTTAGGTTAGGTTAGGTTAGGTTAGGTTAGGTTAGGTTAGGTTAGGTTAGGTTAGGTTAGGTTAGGTTAGGTTAGGTTAGGTTAGGTTAGGTTAGGTTAGGTTAGGTTAGGTTAGGTTAGGTTAGGTTAGGTTAGGTTAGGTTAGGTTAGGTTAGGTTAGGTTAGGTTAGGTTAGGTTAGGTTAGGTTAGGTTAGGTTAGGTTAGGTTAGGTTAGGTTAGGTTAGGTTAGGTTAGGTTAGGTTAGGTTAGGTTAGGTTAGGTTAGGTTAGGTTAGGTTAGGTTAGGTTAGGTTAGGTTAGGTTAGGTTAGGTTAGGTTAGGTTAGGTTAGGTTAGGTTAGGTTAGGTTAGGTTAGGTTAGGTTAGGTTAGGTTAGGTTAGGTTAGGTTAGGTTAGGTTAGGTTAGGTTAGGTTAGGTTAGGTTAGGTTAGGTTAGGTTAGGTTAGGTTAGGTTAGGTTAGGTTAGGTTAGGTTAGGTTAGGTTAGGTTAGGTTAGGTTAGGTTAGGTTAGGTTAGGTTAGGTTAGGTTAGGTTAGGTTAGGTTAGGTTAGGTTAGGTTAGGTTAGGTTAGGTTAGGTTAGGTTAGGTTAGGTTAGGTTAGGTTAGGTTAGGTTAGGTTAGGTTAGGTTAGGTTAGGTTAGGTTAGGTTAGGTTAGGTTAGGTTAGGTTAGGTTAGGTTAGGTTAGGTTAGGTTAGGTTAGGTTAGGTTAGGTTAGGTTAGGTTAGGTTAGGTTAGGTTAGGTTAGGTTAGGTTAGGTTAGGTTAGGTTAGGTTAGGTTAGGTTAGGTTAGGTTAGGTTAGGTTAGGTTAGGTTAGGTTAGGTTAGGTTAGGTTAGGTTAGGTTAGGTTAGGTTAGGTTAGGTTAGGTTAGGTTAGGTTAGGTTAGGTTAGGTTAGGTTAGGTTAGGTTAGGTTAGGTTAGGTTAGGTTAGGTTAGGTTAGGTTAGGTTAGGTTAGGTTAGGTTAGGTTAGGTTAGGTTAGGTTAGGTTAGGTTAGGTTAGGTTAGGTTAGGTTAGGTTAGGTTAGGTTAGGTTAGGTTAGGTTAGGTTAGGTTAGGTTAGGTTAGGTTAGGTTAGGTTAGGTTAGGTTAGGTTAGGTTAGGTTAGGTTAGGTTAGGTTAGGTTAGGTTAGGTTAGGTTAGGTTAGGTTAGGTTAGGTTAGGTTAGGTTAGGTTAGGTTAGGTTAGGTTAGGTTAGGTTAGGTTAGGTTAGGTTAGGTTAGGTTAGGTTAGGTTAGGTTAGGTTAGGTTAGGTTAGGTTAGGTTAGGTTAGGTTAGGTTAGGTTAGGTTAGGTTAGGTTAGGTTAGGTTAGGTTAGGTTAGGTTAGGTTAGGTTAGGTTAGGTTAGGTTAGGTTAGGTTAGGTTAGGTTAGGTTAGGTTAGGTTAGGTTAGGTTAGGTTAGGTTAGGTTAGGTTAGGTTAGGTTAGGTTAGGTTAGGTTAGGTTAGGTTAGGTTAGGTTAGGTTAGGTTAGGTTAGGTTAGGTTAGGTTAGGTTAGGTTAGGTTAGGTTAGGTTAGGTTAGGTTAGGTTAGGTTAGGTTAGGTTAGGTTAGGTTAGGTTAGGTTAGGTTAGGTTAGGTTAGGTTAGGTTAGGTTAGGTTAGGTTAGGTTAGGTTAGGTTAGGTTAGGTTAGGTTAGGTTAGGTTAGGTTAGGTTAGGTTAGGTTAGGTTAGGTTAGGTTAGGTTAGGTTAGGTTAGGTTAGGTTAGGTTAGGTTAGGTTAGGTTAGGTTAGGTTAGGTTAGGTTAGGTTAGGTTAGGTTAGGTTAGGTTAGGTTAGGTTAGGTTAGGTTAGGTTAGGTTAGGTTAGGTTAGGTTAGGTTAGGTTAGGTTAGGTTAGGTTAGGTTAGGTTAGGTTAGGTTAGGTTAGGTTAGGTTAGGTTAGGTTAGGTTAGGTTAGGTTAGGTTAGGTTAGGTTAGGTTAGGTTAGGTTAGGTTAGGTTAGGTTAGGTTAGGTTAGGTTAGGTTAGGTTAGGTTAGGTTAGGTTAGGTTAGGTTAGGTTAGGTTAGGTTAGGTTAGGTTAGGTTAGGTTAGGTTAGGTTAGGTTAGGTTAGGTTAGGTTAGGTTAGGTTAGGTTAGGTTAGGTTAGGTTAGGTTAGGTTAGGTTAGGTTAGGTTAGGTTAGGTTAGGTTAGGTTAGGTTAGGTTAGGTTAGGTTAGGTTAGGTTAGGTTAGGTTAGGTTAGGTTAGGTTAGGTTAGGTTAGGTTAGGTTAGGTTAGGTTAGGTTAGGTTAGGTTAGGTTAGGTTAGGTTAGGTTAGGTTAGGTTAGGTTAGGTTAGGTTAGGTTAGGTTAGGTTAGGTTAGGTTAGGTTAGGTTAGGTTAGGTTAGGTTAGGTTAGGTTAGGTTAGGTTAGGTTAGGTTAGGTTAGGTTAGGTTAGGTTAGGTTAGGTTAGGTTAGGTTAGGTTAGGTTAGGTTAGGTTAGGTTAGGTTAGGTTAGGTTAGGTTAGGTTAGGTTAGGTTAGGTTAGGTTAGGTTAGGTTAGGTTAGGTTAGGTTAGGTTAGGTTAGGTTAGGTTAGGTTAGGTTAGGTTAGGTTAGGTTAGGTTAGGTTAGGTTAGGTTAGGTTAGGTTAGGTTAGGTTAGGTTAGGTTAGGTTAGGTTAGGTTAGGTTAGGTTAGGTTAGGTTAGGTTAGGTTAGGTTAGGTTAGGTTAGGTTAGGTTAGGTTAGGTTAGGTTAGGTTAGGTTAGGTTAGGTTAGGTTAGGTTAGGTTAGGTTAGGTTAGGTTAGGTTAGGTTAGGTTAGGTTAGGTTAGGTTAGGTTAGGTTAGGTTAGGTTAGGTTAGGTTAGGTTAGGTTAGGTTAGGTTAGGTTAGGTTAGGTTAGGTTAGGTTAGGTTAGGTTAGGTTAGGTTAGGTTAGGTTAGGTTAGGTTAGGTTAGGTTAGGTTAGGTTAGGTTAGGTTAGGTTAGGTTAGGTTAGGTTAGGTTAGGTTAGGTTAGGTTAGGTTAGGTTAGGTTAGGTTAGGTTAGGTTAGGTTAGGTTAGGTTAGGTTAGGTTAGGTTAGGTTAGGTTAGGTTAGGTTAGGTTAGGTTAGGTTAGGTTAGGTTAGGTTAGGTTAGGTTAGGTTAGGTTAGGTTAGGTTAGGTTAGGTTAGGTTAGGTTAGGTTAGGTTAGGTTAGGTTAGGTTAGGTTAGGTTAGGTTAGGTTAGGTTAGGTTAGGTTAGGTTAGGTTAGGTTAGGTTAGGTTAGGTTAGGTTAGGTTAGGTTAGGTTAGGTTAGGTTAGGTTAGGTTAGGTTAGGTTAGGTTAGGTTAGGTTAGGTTAGGTTAGGTTAGGTTAGGTTAGGTTAGGTTAGGTTAGGTTAGGTTAGGTTAGGTTAGGTTAGGTTAGGTTAGGTTAGGTTAGGTTAGGTTAGGTTAGGTTAGGTTAGGTTAGGTTAGGTTAGGTTAGGTTAGGTTAGGTTAGGTTAGGTTAGGTTAGGTTAGGTTAGGTTAGGTTAGGTTAGGTTAGGTTAGGTTAGGTTAGGTTAGGTTAGGTTAGGTTAGGTTAGGTTAGGTTAGGTTAGGTTAGGTTAGGTTAGGTTAGGTTAGGTTAGGTTAGGTTAGGTTAGGTTAGGTTAGGTTAGGTTAGGTTAGGTTAGGTTAGGTTAGGTTAGGTTAGGTTAGGTTAGGTTAGGTTAGGTTAGGTTAGGTTAGGTTAGGTTAGGTTAGGTTAGGTTAGGTTAGGTTAGGTTAGGTTAGGTTAGGTTAGGTTAGGTTAGGTTAGGTTAGGTTAGGTTAGGTTAGGTTAGGTTAGGTTAGGTTAGGTTAGGTTAGGTTAGGTTAGGTTAGGTTAGGTTAGGTTAGGTTAGGTTAGGTTAGGTTAGGTTAGGTTAGGTTAGGTTAGGTTAGGTTAGGTTAGGTTAGGTTAGGTTAGGTTAGGTTAGGTTAGGTTAGGTTAGGTTAGGTTAGGTTAGGTTAGGTTAGGTTAGGTTAGGTTAGGTTAGGTTAGGTTAGGTTAGGTTAGGTTAGGTTAGGTTAGGTTAGGTTAGGTTAGGTTAGGTTAGGTTAGGTTAGGTTAGGTTAGGTTAGGTTAGGTTAGGTTAGGTTAGGTTAGGTTAGGTTAGGTTAGGTTAGGTTAGGTTAGGTTAGGTTAGGTTAGGTTAGGTTAGGTTAGGTTAGGTTAGGTTAGGTTAGGTTAGGTTAGGTTAGGTTAGGTTAGGTTAGGTTAGGTTAGGTTAGGTTAGGTTAGGTTAGGTTAGGTTAGGTTAGGTTAGGTTAGGTTAGGTTAGGTTAGGTTAGGTTAGGTTAGGTTAGGTTAGGTTAGGTTAGGTTAGGTTAGGTTAGGTTAGGTTAGGTTAGGTTAGGTTAGGTTAGGTTAGGTTAGGTTAGGTTAGGTTAGGTTAGGTTAGGTTAGGTTAGGTTAGGTTAGGTTAGGTTAGGTTAGGTTAGGTTAGGTTAGGTTAGGTTAGGTTAGGTTAGGTTAGGTTAGGTTAGGTTAGGTTAGGTTAGGTTAGGTTAGGTTAGGTTAGGTTAGGTTAGGTTAGGTTAGGTTAGGTTAGGTTAGGTTAGGTTAGGTTAGGTTAGGTTAGGTTAGGTTAGGTTAGGTTAGGTTAGGTTAGGTTAGGTTAGGTTAGGTTAGGTTAGGTTAGGTTAGGTTAGGTTAGGTTAGGTTAGGTTAGGTTAGGTTAGGTTAGGTTAGGTTAGGTTAGGTTAGGTTAGGTTAGGTTAGGTTAGGTTAGGTTAGGTTAGGTTAGGTTAGGTTAGGTTAGGTTAGGTTAGGTTAGGTTAGGTTAGGTTAGGTTAGGTTAGGTTAGGTTAGGTTAGGTTAGGTTAGGTTAGGTTAGGTTAGGTTAGGTTAGGTTAGGTTAGGTTAGGTTAGGTTAGGTTAGGTTAGGTTAGGTTAGGTTAGGTTAGGTTAGGTTAGGTTAGGTTAGGTTAGGTTAGGTTAGGTTAGGTTAGGTTAGGTTAGGTTAGGTTAGGTTAGGTTAGGTTAGGTTAGGTTAGGTTAGGTTAGGTTAGGTTAGGTTAGGTTAGGTTAGGTTAGGTTAGGTTAGGTTAGGTTAGGTTAGGTTAGGTTAGGTTAGGTTAGGTTAGGTTAGGTTAGGTTAGGTTAGGTTAGGTTAGGTTAGGTTAGGTTAGGTTAGGTTAGGTTAGGTTAGGTTAGGTTAGGTTAGGTTAGGTTAGGTTAGGTTAGGTTAGGTTAGGTTAGGTTAGGTTAGGTTAGGTTAGGTTAGGTTAGGTTAGGTTAGGTTAGGTTAGGTTAGGTTAGGTTAGGTTAGGTTAGGTTAGGTTAGGTTAGGTTAGGTTAGGTTAGGTTAGGTTAGGTTAGGTTAGGTTAGGTTAGGTTAGGTTAGGTTAGGTTAGGTTAGGTTAGGTTAGGTTAGGTTAGGTTAGGTTAGGTTAGGTTAGGTTAGGTTAGGTTAGGTTAGGTTAGGTTAGGTTAGGTTAGGTTAGGTTAGGTTAGGTTAGGTTAGGTTAGGTTAGGTTAGGTTAGGTTAGGTTAGGTTAGGTTAGGTTAGGTTAGGTTAGGTTAGGTTAGGTTAGGTTAGGTTAGGTTAGGTTAGGTTAGGTTAGGTTAGGTTAGGTTAGGTTAGGTTAGGTTAGGTTAGGTTAGGTTAGGTTAGGTTAGGTTAGGTTAGGTTAGGTTAGGTTAGGTTAGGTTAGGTTAGGTTAGGTTAGGTTAGGTTAGGTTAGGTTAGGTTAGGTTAGGTTAGGTTAGGTTAGGTTAGGTTAGGTTAGGTTAGGTTAGGTTAGGTTAGGTTAGGTTAGGTTAGGTTAGGTTAGGTTAGGTTAGGTTAGGTTAGGTTAGGTTAGGTTAGGTTAGGTTAGGTTAGGTTAGGTTAGGTTAGGTTAGGTTAGGTTAGGTTAGGTTAGGTTAGGTTAGGTTAGGTTAGGTTAGGTTAGGTTAGGTTAGGTTAGGTTAGGTTAGGTTAGGTTAGGTTAGGTTAGGTTAGGTTAGGTTAGGTTAGGTTAGGTTAGGTTAGGTTAGGTTAGGTTAGGTTAGGTTAGGTTAGGTTAGGTTAGGTTAGGTTAGGTTAGGTTAGGTTAGGTTAGGTTAGGTTAGGTTAGGTTAGGTTAGGTTAGGTTAGGTTAGGTTAGGTTAGGTTAGGTTAGGTTAGGTTAGGTTAGGTTAGGTTAGGTTAGGTTAGGTTAGGTTAGGTTAGGTTAGGTTAGGTTAGGTTAGGTTAGGTTAGGTTAGGTTAGGTTAGGTTAGGTTAGGTTAGGTTAGGTTAGGTTAGGTTAGGTTAGGTTAGGTTAGGTTAGGTTAGGTTAGGTTAGGTTAGGTTAGGTTAGGTTAGGTTAGGTTAGGTTAGGTTAGGTTAGGTTAGGTTAGGTTAGGTTAGGTTAGGTTAGGTTAGGTTAGGTTAGGTTAGGTTAGGTTAGGTTAGGTTAGGTTAGGTTAGGTTAGGTTAGGTTAGGTTAGGTTAGGTTAGGTTAGGTTAGGTTAGGTTAGGTTAGGTTAGGTTAGGTTAGGTTAGGTTCGGTTAGGTTAGGTTAGGTTAGGTTAGGTTAGGTTAGGTTAGGTTAGGTTAGGTTAGGTTAGGTTAGGTTAGGTTAGGTTAGGTTAGGTTAGGTTAGGTTAGGTTAGGTTAGGTTAGGTTAGGTTAGGTTAG